>JACGWO010000003.1:32661713-33261713 GCA_034509735.1 Sesamum alatum | reverse complement strand
CGTCTCGGTTGCTGATGTTGAAAATGGAGTTTTGCTTTATCCTGTACATATGCTTTGATGGCATGAAAAGGGGACCTGATGTTAAAGACACATTAACCTTAATTTATCAGAATGACTTTCTGTTCTGTTCATGGAGGGACAATCATTATACCATTACTTCATTCTTCTACTAAAATTCTAACTTGTTATGGAGATGTTATTGGAAGGTTTCGCATTGACAAGCATTACAAATGTTTAATGGTTGATGGAATGCATTTCACTTTTCATCCGAAGTGATTTCAAATTAAGCAACTATTTATTACATAAGATAGTTGTTTTTAAATACATTACGCAGAAACAAACACAAGCTGTGGAGGTTCAATTCAGAGCCTCAACAGCAAGACAGAGCAGGTTTACTACTGGTTCAACAAGTGGAAATGACGATTGGACAAAGCATAAAGGGATTTCAAATTTTAATGCTCAATTGCCACCTGTTCAAAACATTACTACAAACTCCAGTTACAGCCATTAGAAAACCAATCACATTTCATCTAACTCATTGCAAGTTCTCATTCAGACACAGAAAGCATTACGACAGCTGGGAACAAGACCAAAGCTCGACCACGGATGGCTACAATGGACATCCACACTTCACAAGAGAGCTGTAATGCCAATAACGGGATATGATCACCTCCGTACAGGTGGAACAGCACCCCTACCAGGTGCAGCTCCACGACCAGCAGCCTGTGCCTAACATTGAGAAATTCAAGAGTCAGGTCAATCCATAATCAAAATGACATTTACTGAAAGGCAATCTTATATTGAGTTGATTTAGTCCTATTGTTAATTCCCAGCACAACAGTCGCACTCTTATAAACAGAAACAAGTTTTGACACTCAACAACTTCAGGTAACAGCCCTAAGCCTCATCTCTCATGCAACTCCAGCACAGAGGGAAAAAAAATACTTAATATTGTTGTTGGACAAATTAAGTTTTTTTCACCAGTATCAAACATCAAATATTATTCACAGATTACATTATTAACCAACTTGATGGAAGAACTTACTCTGGCTCGCATTGCAACCGCCCGTCCACGTCCTACTCCAAGTGATGAACCCTTGCCCTACAAAGTTGGAAAGTAAATGGCAATAAGCAAAATGATGTACAGAAAAAGACAAAATGAAGAAAATGAACAGACTGGTACCTTAATCCTAGCTTCCAAACGCTTAAACATGGGAGCATTTTTAAGCATATCTGGAATTACCATGAACCTGGAAAATTCAGCATTAGTAACATCCAAAGAAGTTGATGCAACCACACAACCCATAATAAGAAAACGAGTACACACCTGACTTTGCTGCCTCTGATGAAAACATGCTCAAGTTGTGAGACCTTCCCATCCTGTAATACAGTTGACCAGCAGCAACTCAAATACAAGTGGACAATTTAGACAACTAAAACCAGCAGAAAATATGCAAGCGAGACACTTGGTTCTTGTGCATTGCTACACTCGGTCATACACACCATAAACATAGCATCTGCATATCTTAATCTTGACGAGCAATCACTTGTTTTAGCCATATATTAGTGCAGCCCGCTTAAAATTATGGCAATACTAATAACTTTCTGTTCGTCTTCGGAGTAACTAAGAATCATTCATCAATTCTTCAGTATCACAAAAGTTTAGATATAACTGCTTTGGTATTCAACTATAATCACACAACAAAAAAAGAGTATTAAAGCGTAAATTAGCCACTTCAAAATTTCTTCATCAGGCTTTGAAGGTTCAACAAATAGCATACCAAAGGACTGGTGCCAACAACAAAAATCTAAAAGAAAGGGATCTCAATGAATTACATAATTGACATTCTACATCTTCTTCCTAGGGTTTAACATCTACTAGGGTTTTAAGAAGCACATAAGAAATACAACTAATACAGTGCAAAAGGATAGAAAATGAAAACCCGAAAGCTTTCAACAAATACCACACTACTGCTACGAGAGCAAACAAAGCATTCAAGAATTCAGCGCACCTTAGCAGTATAAGTGATGTTCTCTAACTGGCAATTCCAGTTATCCTCGCACTCGACCATACTTCCGCGATACAGTTCCCCGCTCTTCAGCTCCACCGTCACCACGTGTCCCGACGCCTCGTGCAGCAGCTTCACCGGAATCCCTAAGCTCCGACTCATCCTTTATACTTCCTCACGAACAACTATATACTTGAACAAATGCAGCAAAGCCCAAAAGCGTAGATCCCCCCAAATGCAAGAGAGATTGGAACACTCGCTTCAAAATTTCGTTTCAGAGACACGCAGTTTACAGAAATTAGGGCAACTGAGAATCAGACTGAGAACAGGGGAGCGGGCTGTATATATGGGCGTGTCAATATACAAACTTCTTCAATTTTTTGCCTTAATTGCACAAATGCCCCTCTACTTTTAGAATTTTCACTTCACAATGTTCAAAGGTTAGGAAATGATAAAACATTTGAGTTTATGATTGTTTTACTATTTTTTCTTTTATGAAAATTATCCCAATAATTTAATTGCATTTGCCATAATCTGTCGGATTTTTAAGTTAGTAACTTTGTATGATGAAATGAGTTCTAAATTATTATTCAAACTCGTGAATTAAATAGATCTAATAAAATTTTTAAAATATTCATAACATTTTTTCAAGAAAAATGGAACTTTTCTCGTATCTATATAATACAACATGATCGAAAATAACGTAGAATAACAAGTTTGAGGTCATAAATCCACGCCGCTTCAGTTTTGTTTTCATTATAATTCTTAGTCTATAGTAATGTATAAATCTAACCAATGTATTATTTCATCGTTCAATTTATTAAAATATTAATATAATTATATATAATTACCGTTTTTATAAAGAACAATAATTCTAATAACATGTAATATAATTACTTATATTCAGACTGTTACAAATATGAAGCAAGAATAGAATTTTGGGAAAATCAAAATTCTCATTCTTATGATCTTGACGTCGTCAATGATGTTGAAACAATTTATGTATTTTGTTTTAGGTTGTTGTATCAATAACATCGCTCTAAAACCAATTGGGTTTGGGAGATTGTTTTTGGGCATTTTATCAAACTCAGTCTCCTGTAATAATAAGCGCATTGCCTCAACGCGACATAAAATTTTGGATTTGACGAACAAGTTTGACTTCCTTTCTCCAGCGCTTCAAAATTCCTTGTACAGAAGACAGGATAAAAATGAAGAAAACTACCATCAAAACAGCAGATAACTATACACACAGATAAACTCAGAGAGAGAGAGAGAGAGAGAGAGAGAGACGTTTTTGGTATTGAGTACAAAATTCTGTAGCAGTGTCTAGACTTACTATTTCAAAAAAGCAATTGAATCCACACAATGCATTCAAGCTAAAACCTAAAACGGAAGCCAATGGGGGGGTGTTTCTTTTTCCTAGTCATGACAGAACTAATCAATTGATACAGCCTGTAGTTGTCCACAAAAATCAAGCACAAGCGTGTTAACTGTTAGAAAATTACAGACATAAATGGACAAATTAACTCGTTGGATAATGCGTATTTTGGCTCAGGAGATAGGCCACGGACAATTTCTATCGTCCAAGATATACACTTCACTTACTGATGTTTGTCTTGTCTGCTCGCCAAGGATTCTGCCGCACTCTTGTGCTTAGCCGGTGCGATTTTGGCAGGAGTCGACCGCTCTGACTGGGAGAACTGGATCAAGATTTGCATGAGAATTGTGATGACTGCTAGAGCAATCGCTGAAAAAATTATGCCTTTCCATGAAGAGAAAAGTGAGCACCACTGGATAACCTTCATACTTCCCAAGATGAGCAAAATTGCCCAAGAACTGACAACCTGTTATCGCGACAATCGATTTATATTTGCTTAATTTAGGGAAGTAATCCAATACAAAAGAAATTAAACAAGTTATTACCAAAAGGGACTTTACGGGCCGCCCAGTGTTTTGCAGTTGTTCGCCAAAGGTACCCTCGGCTATATGTCTGTCCAATAACTTGTCCTGTTTAGAGAAGCAAAGCATGGAACTGAGCTAAGTCTTTTCTTGCAACCAGATAGATAGTACTTCATATGTTCTGTGTTTTTCTCCTTAAGAGAATATGACTCACCTTGGGGAAACGGGAATATCAAACAATGAATAAGAAATATGACTCACCTTAGCTACAAAGGCATCTTTACACCATTGGGCAACTGCTTCATCTGTTTCTGGCAAATCGTTCATCAAGTGTCGCTTGAGGTGGACATGTATCTAAAGAACATACATTAACATTAAAGTTCTGGAAAAAGAAAAAGAGAAAAGAAATTGGAGTCTTGGAAATATGATCAGATTTTCTGTAGATATTTTCTACTTTTGAGATGCATAATTTTGAAAATGATGTAGTGAGTTGGTACTCCAGGAAATAATAAAACCCAAAACATATTTCTCGACATAGAAGACTAGATTATACGCTCATTACTTTCAGCCTCTCTTTGCAGATGTTTCATCTGAAACAAAGTGTTTCAATTAAATATTTAAGTCCTGAACTTCCTTGCATTTGACAGTTCTTTGTTGCAGCTAACCCGTATTAACTTACTGTCCACGGGGGAATTTAAACTGCGGTAGACCATAAGAAGCCATACCAACTACCCCTTGACCAGATGATGTTGCCATAATTTTAACCAAATCCGACACCACATACTAAGCCATAAGATGTTGCAGACTTACCACAGAAGACTGCCCTTTAAAGAGTCTTAGCATGGTTGGTGTGGGAGATGTTTTGGGTATAGCAACAGTTGCATCATAAATGGCCGGAACAAATGAGCGCATATGACTTACTGCTGTAACAAAACCCTGAAAGGCACCCAAGTGGACAATGCTGAGTATATTGAATAACTTGAGATCTTGCAGAACAAATGCATTGCAGAAATACAATAAAGAAAATTATCAAAAATTCTTCAGCTCCATATAAATTAGATAGTAAAGGCCACTTATTCCTTGTAGAAGAATATCAACTGCTTAATTAGATGAGCTTCATGAGAGCAATATGAGAACATCCTACTAAGGCAAATGCAAACAAGGAATAAAATAAAAATAAAAAATAAAAACAAGGCCTCTGTGATTTACTCTTCCCAACTCCTCTTTGGGTTACTTTTTCTACTTTTCTAAACCCAACTTGTGTAGTTTTTGTTTTTTAGAAGCTGAACAATTGAATTTTTCAAAATTCAAATTCATCTAAAATGCTTAGGTTTACAGCAGAGTTCATCTCTCATCAAATCGACATCAATTCCACCTCAACTTCATTGTAGACATGCCGGCTTTTTACCCTTAAGGTCATCACCACCGCAATACCTTGCGCTGCCATTTTATTGTGATGCCAATGCACCATTCTCTAAATCGTTTTTCATGTCAAGATTACCAAAGCACAACCATATGGAACTAACTTTTTCAAGAAAGGACATCATCATGATGACGAATAGGCTGTTTTATCAACTATGAGGCACAAATACTTCTCTGACAAAGTACAGCCTCAAATGCAGGACAGGCATGTACTAAAATTGAAACACATTAGCTCCATAGTTACATAGCTCAAAAAATAATTGAAAGTTTAAACGAGAAATCTTCAAGTCTTTCAGTTTTGGAAACTGGAAATGATACAAAAAGAAATCGACATAAAGCTTCAGGATAGGGATACAGGAAGAAGTAATCCATCTTAGAAGAAGTAGAGTTGGAACCTTTGTTCGAGGAATCAAAACATTTCTTGGAACGGGTAGCCCTGTTGAGGAAGCATATTCTTGAGCAGCTAAAAGCTTTGCCTGTGTGAAGCGAGTACCCTCAACAAAAAGTGCCAGCCAAAATGGCCGAGGGAAATCCCTTAGCCGTTGAAGTCCTGTCTGCAATAGATTTCAACTATACTTTTAATGATATGCATATAAAGCGAAAGACAAACATAAAAATATAAAAAGTGTGGTACCTATTGTGAAATAGTGTATCATGACAGTACCTTTAAGGTGTTTTCATCTTTCGCCCAGCTTCTTTCGAGAAAGAGATACTCAGAGAACCACATGGACCATCCTATCACCTGCATAGGTCAATAGTAACAGTGCACTTTCTGAGTAAGTGTTTTTGCATCTACAATGAAAACGTAACGAAAAGGGCAAGGAGCACATTACATAAACAAGCATACAACAGCGATATAGCAGGGATAGACTAGTAGTTGTATTTGATTGACCAGATTTGTTGAGTGTATTTTGGCAAATAAAAGAGAAGGAAAAGAAAAGGACTAAAGAGATTTTTATACAAATCCCGCCACCTTCTTGAATGGTAGTGGGCCCTGGGGAATATACCCCACACAAGAATACTTTTAAGAACCTTCAGTTAAACTTAAAATAACTTTATCAAAAAGATAATCTATCTGTACTTCCTATCAATGCTATTAAGTCAAATAATTCTATACTTATCAACTTTAACTCTTATCATTGTTGGATAGTGATCACATTGGACATGTGTAACCAAAATAAAAGGACAATAAAAAAGTTTAAATACTTTATCACTGAACAATTGCTGCTCAGACATTACCATGATCTGGCAAACCATTGTACTAAAGTCTTCAAAGGTACAAAAATGCTTGAAATATCCGTTTTTTTTAAACAATGCAATGTTGGGAAGATGAAACTAAGCTTTGGGTAAAGACTTCAGAATCAATACAATAAGGAAAAGGTCAACGTCAGGTACTTACAGGAAGGAACTTCGATGATTTCTTCATAACAGCTAACGTGCTACCAAGGCAACCTGAACGCTGTCATTAAAATAGCCAAAAGTCAGCGAGTACAAGCTTCATAGTTGAGATCACACTAAAGAAACAGCTAAAATCAAGCATGACTGAACTTTTTATACTTTGCACATTGTTTTATCATGCTATCACTAAAAACTAGTTCCTATCGGCATGTTGGTACAACTGTACAAGGAAATGGCAGCTCCAAGAATAAATGTGTCAAACTTCTATTCCTAGCTGATCGTTGATACACATTGTAGTAAGTGACACAAAACATTTTGGCCGTAAGGACGCAAACAGAGTCATTACACCTCCAACTAGATGAAATCCTTACTCTCATTCAAGTACGGATAACTAGGTACCAAAACCCCCTCCACTGCATGAATCTATAATGTACATATATAGTATGTATATACAGATGATATACATGATTACGGTTAAATTATTTGTTCATTGTAAATAGACATGTGAAGGCATACATATAAATAAAATATGTCGGAAATTATATATCATATATAATTACACATTATGGGACGAAACACACGATAGAGCTCTTTCCTTTCCACTTTTTCACTCCACTGAACCAAATAAAAGAACAGGAATGTTCAATTCCTTCTGGCCCCATCCATGTGTGTTGCCAAACATTTTTAATGGGAAAAATTATCCCACAGCGAGTGCAATAACCTTTGCAAATGGTGCTAATGTATCTTTCCATGTGTTTTTCATGGATTTGCCTATGCATGAACAAAACCCCTCCCGCCCCAAATATGGAACAGAAAACCCGGTGACACTACGTAAAGAAATGGTGTGTGCATCTATGAATATATGTTATTCTGTTGGATATATAAGTGACGATGCTTACAGAAATTCAAATTGCATCCAATTATATCAAAGTGAACGCTCAGTTTGTAACTTAGACCTTGAATAAAAAACATGCTACAGTGTGCCCTAGGTGTGATGACAGCAATACTGATAGAGAAAGCACAGATATTCTCCATAATAAATACAAAGACGCATAGACTCGTAACAAAGAACCAGGCAGATGGCAAACCTGAGCCAGAATCCACCCAACAAGCCAATCAATGTCACTTTTGTGGTTACATATCACAAGTGCGTGTTCTTTACCTGGAAATTACCAACATAACCAAATATAAGCAACTCAAGCAAGAGCACAATTTTCAGACGTAAAGAAGTAAATCAGATTCCATCAAGAGACTTTGTGGACTTACCCATCAATTTAAAGGTCTCAGCATCAGTGTAAATTTCAATCTGCAACAAAATTATCAGTGAAGTATGAGACAGTCAGATGATTCAAATGAAAATTAACAGATTGAACTCTGCATCTTTTTTCCTATTCAAAGTTTCTGATAGAAATACAACTCATGCACTACCAGATCATGTTTCACTATCTAATGCAAGACCAGCACAAAAAATAGCATCAAGGCATTCCTCCACTAACAAGATAAAAGATATTGTTAGGCTTTGAGTTCAGCATTGTACAGTGAGGAGAATCTAAAGACATAACAGTAATCTAAGATCTAAATACTTTTTCCATCTAAAGCAAATAAAATTAAATGTGATATTGCTAGAAGCTATATTAACTACAATCTCAAAGTACATCTGAATATGCTCAGCTTAGTGGCTTCTCAACATGACATTTCAATCTAAAACAATCTGACACCTACTCACTTCAACAATCGACTCTAGGGTGCTTGATCTGTTGTCATAGCCCACAACAATTGGTTGCATTCAAGCCCCTCTTTAAATTTTTCGATCACTTGATGTGTTTTACATCAGGCTCACACCCTCTAGGGAAGATCTTCCATCATTCAAGCAAAACAAACTTTGCAACTTCACCCACTGGTCACGCTCTCCCAAAGCAAATATGCAACTTCATACTGTATTAAGTATCTAGCAAGTGATATTATATAATATCACACCTCAATCAAATGCACATAATAATAAGCAAGTCAAAGCTATAAATTCTGTGAAAAGATTAGCAATGCTACCACACTCTAACAAAGTATAGTGCTTTGATCACCCAAAATCATTTCGCTACCATACTTCACAAATATTCACCTTGACACCAGCCCACCAATCGACAAGCCACACAAGCTCGAGCCATAGAAGTTCCGCCACCTCCCTGTTTATCCTCCTATAAGTGTTCTTTGACAGAGGCCTTATTAGCACATAGCATATTGCCTGAAAAAAATCCAGAAAGAAAAGACCCTTCCAGTTATCACTCAGTCCTTGATAACATAAATCCTGATAACATTAAATCAAGAACGATGAACTAAGCATGAAACATACTGAAAACAAAAATCTTTTCAGTTCTGAGTAAGAACTAAAAAACAACTGCAGAACTAGACGAATGATGTCATCCCCCAACCCCCACCCCAAAATAGAAAAGCAAATCCCTACTTGATTTGCTCCCATTAGCTCCAATAATAATAATTATAATAAAAACAAAACAACATCTCAAACAACCAACCCTAAAAACACATTTGGTGCTAATTTGTCCTTTACAACACACACCTGGATTAAATTAACGACGAGGCCAGACATGAAGAAGAGAAGGCCTAACGGCAGAATAACAACGGCGGCTGGAAACGCCATATACCTACGTATAAATAAATACGTACGTATCGATATAAAACTGAAGATTTTGATCCGAAATTATCTGAGTAGGCGAGCGAGCGGAGAAAGAGGGGAGAACTGCTGCAATAAATATAGGGAAAATGTGCAGAAACAAATTCAAGATTTCAATTCGCGAACACTGATGTGATGATATATAAATTCATTTCATTTATTTACTGCAAATAATTGCTTTTGGCTTCCAGCAGAGTAGCAAGAGAAAATGTTACTGTGGGTGTTGAGTTGTACCGTACAAGATACGACAGCCTGTGAAGGAGAAACCAATATATGTATACGTATATACATATATCTTAGTATTAATTAATCTCTTTAAATATTTGCAACTTACATTCATAGATTTAAATCGTCCAAGAAAATTATATTTAATCAAAACTGAATATTTTGGTTTTGAGTTGATAATAATTAAAGCTTACTCAAATTTACACGTATTTAAATCTAAAGAATTAATAATAATACATTGTTATATTAATATTTGATTTCATAATTTAATATATTTATACATAATTATCAAATTTAAAAACTTTTCGTTAATTATTTAGTTTTATATTTGGTTTGAATTTGATTTTTAAGCTAAAATTATTATGATATATAGTTCACAATAATCATAATTATTTATAACAATATAGGCATTTCATAGTCGATAAATCTAGAAATTTACGGTCAAAAAAGTCAGTCAAATACAATTTATACCCTAAAACCAAAAGATAAAGATGAGATAAAAGAAAAGCTTGAGTTTAGTGCTAGACATATAATTTATTTTGTTTTATGAGATTATTTTAAGTTGGGGAAATGGAACATGTGTTCTTCATTCTTTTGAAATATAAATTCGAATATTTCTTCCTTTATACAAAAAAAACTATAGGTAAAATTATTCTTTTTTTACGATCATTACAAAACTAAAAATTACATCAACTTTAGCTTATTATATAAATTCTATTGCAGCACAAACTATTATACTTTGAGTCAGCTTAGAACTTGTGAAAAGAATAAAATTTTTAGATAAATGAACCTTCTTTTTAGGTAGGGATAGATTAATGTTTATTTTGTGGGATGTGACTAAATAGGAATTTAGAAAAAAATTGAGGAAAAGTGATCATGAGATAAAATAATATTTTATTTTAATTGGACAAGAATTTGGACAAATTATAATGCACCGACACTCAAAAAACTTATTCTGTGTAGTATATGATAAGTATTGGACACTGACACGATATCAACATGTGTTGGGCATGGGATTGCATGTCAAAAAATTAAAAAAGAAAAAATAAAGGTATGATTTTTGGACATATTTAAATAGATTCTTTTTTACAGTGTTAAGAAATATGGCGACTAATAAATAAATACTCATTTTGATGTCTTACTCAAGAAAATTGTGAAATACAATTAGTTTAGTTTCATTCAAGAAATACATTCATTTATTCGTCAAAGTTGTCGAAATTTGTTGATATCAGCAAAAAAAGAATTGAATAACTATCCTTATTTACTCCCTATCAATTTATTATTGACTTATTGCAAGTTAAATAAATATTTTATAACCAAACGACACTTATACATTTTCATAAGTTAATATATGTGGGAAGATACATCTTTACTCTCGTAAAGGTAGTTTGGTCATAGAATATTTGTTCGACCAACAATAAGTCTGTAAGTCAATTTGGGGGTAAATTTGAATTTTCATTCGACTTTTTTGTTGATGTCCGCAAATTTCGTGAATTTTACTAACATATGGATCTCTTTGGATGGAAACAAAAGTCAAGGGTATTAGGTATATTTTTTCAAACTATAAGGGATTTGCGGATAATTACACCAAATATCAAGGGAGGACGGAAGTCAGTATTCCTAAATTTTATAGTCATGTTGATACCATACCATAGTCTAAATGTTTTGAAATTTTTCGTGTCGCAGTATCTATATTATATCGTGTGTGTGTCGCATGTATATGTCCATGTATCATATGGGACATTAGAGAGAAAAGAACGAAGAGAAGAGCGTGAGTCATAATATTGTTAGAATTCATTAATTGTGGATTGGGGTTGTTCGAAAACGTGTGAATTCAAGATCATATTGGTCCATTTCCTCTTCAATTTTGGGACAAATTAGGCAAACAACAGAAGGGAAAAATAATCAACCTCAAGTGGGTTGGACCTGATTATTAATCCCACCTCCTTGCAATAAGTCAATAATAAATTGATAGGGTTATTGGGCTTATATACCAAACAATTAGGCCCAATTGTTTGTTTACTTGGTTAAGACCGAGCTTCGTGATGTTGATTGGATTTTCTTCTTCATTTTGTCCTTGTTATTTCGCACGTTCTCCCCACTTTGCCCCTCATTTGAGTTAAATGTTGGGGAAAAACCATTGACGGAGAAATTAGGGCTTAGCTTGTAATTGGGGACAAATTACGAAACCATTTGAAATGCGGTAGATGAAAGTAGAAATTGATTTGGAGGAAAGGTTCGGGGGGTCGATGATGTGGAAGGAAAAATACCAATGATAGTAGTCAGAACGATCAATGTCAAAGAGAGAGAAAATGAATCTGAAAAAGACCGAAAGGGAGCTGAGCAGAGATATCTGAATAGAAAAGGGAGAAGTGAGGTAGGGGGAGGATTGCAAGGATGAGAGGATTCTGATGGCCGGCAATGATGGCCAAACGACAAGAAGCAAGGAGAGAAAATCAAACGGTCAAGAGAGAGGGGTAGGTTAAGAAAGGCACGTGAGGGTGCATCGTTAAGGTCGTTGAAGCGTGGGGAGGCTGCCGCCGGCAAAGGTTGTTAGTGACAACGAGTAGGAACTGAGATCAATATACAATAATTGAATGTTGATAATTTTGATATTTTTTTTGAACATAAAATATATAGATATATATTACCGGAGGTCAAAAGACATTACACAAAGAGAAGATACAAAACGAGTAGTTACAATATTAGCATCACAATATACTATATCTGCCGCAAAAGATGGTAAGTCCATAAAAGTATGAGTCATTCTGCAAGTAGTCGCCTTCTTAGCCAAAAAGTCTGCAACACGATTCCCTTCCCTGTAGCAGAACATGATTTTAACTGAATCAAATTCAGTTAAAATTGTGGATACGTCCTGGAGCAAAATGATGATTCCCTGAGGTGCTGGCTCCTTCCTGCATAAAATATTAATTAAAGTTTGAGAATCCGTTTCGATAATAAGTTTCTTTAACCCCATTTCCTTTGCAAGAAATAGACCATTACGTAGAGCCCAACATTCTGCTGTATTGTTTGAGTTAATACCAATATAAGTGCAAAATGCAGCAATGAAATGCGCATCGTGATTTCTAATAATACCACCACATCCTGATTGCCCTGGATTTCCAAGGGAGGATCCATCAATGTTAAGTTTAAAATAAGGAGTAGGAGGAGGAAACCATTTGCAGTGGATCGGAATGTTAGATTTTGGAATATTTGGACAATACTTTTGTCCAGACAACGTAAGTTCAATGGCTGATTTCCATATACGAAAAACATTTATGGGCCTGTTCTGGAAGGTAGCCTCATTACGCGCTTTCCATATGCTCCATAAGGTATTTGCAATCAAACATTGTTTATAAACATTACTTCTGTGCTTATGAAGAATGATAAAAATATTAGTATTCTGAAGATCCTTTAATTCATGCAATGGACCATATGCAAGGGAAATAAAAACAGGGCAGTTCGCAAAAGTATGTACCACATCCTCCCATTCATGCTTGCATAAAGGACACTGTGGACTAAAAATCTTCTTACGAATAAACAGAAACTAGAATTTGAGATAGAATGATGAGCTAGTAGAAATAAGAAAAATTTAACCTTAGGAAGAACTTCTAATTTCCAAAGGATAAACCATGGCAGAGGAGTATCTTGATTAATATACTTATCCAAGAAAAGCCATTCATAAGCACTTTTAATAGAAAATTTTCCAGATGACTCCCAGTTCCATATCACCTTATCAAACCGCTTAGTCATGGGAATAGGAGTAGCTTTAATAAGATCAACTATATGCAAAGGAAGTACTGTAGAGACCAAATCCTATAAGGAATGTTTTCAACTTGAGATGCAATACTGTATTTATCCAACCATATATCATTGCAGAAATTAATAGAGTTGCCATCACCTAAAATCCATCTTCTACATTTATTCAACAGAGGAATAGTTTTACAAATGTGTTTCCAAATATAGCTATGATGAGGTTTAGCCGATGAACTAAGGAAATTTGAGTTATGAAAGTATTTAGATTTGAAGACATGGAAACAGAGTGAATTATCAGCCTGCATAAATTTACAACCAATTTTCATAATGCAAGCCATATTGAGGAGTCTAAGATCCCTAAAACCTATACCTACTAACTGTTTAGGACAAATAAGTGTTTTCCAATTGATCAAACTGGATCGGTGTGAATTATTCTTAGGAGACCATAAAAATTTCTTGGCAACTCTTTCCATCTGATCAGTTATAGAAACGGGAATTTTGAAAACAGACATGTGATAGAGAGTTAAGGTAAGTAGTACATGTTTTATTAAAATACATCTACCTGCATAAGACAACATTCGATTGTACCAAGTATTTAACTTTGATGTAACCTTGTCAAGAATGGAGTGAAAATCAAGTTTAGACATACGACCCATTACATAAGGAAGACCCAAATATTTATCTTTTGTATGACCATGCCTAATATGAAGGATTTCATTTATAGCTCCACGTATATGTGGTGTAGTGTTAGGAGAGACTAAAACTTGAAATTTATCCCAACAAACTTTTAAACCAGAGATAGTAGCAAAATCATAAAGCACATCACTAATATAAGTAATAGATTTATGATTTGCATGGAGGAATAATAAACAATCATCAGCGTAACATAGAATAGGCACTTTAGGTCCATTCTTTCTCAATGACATAGCATTCAGTAAATCATGCTCAGAATCCCATAAAATACGACGAATCAATGGTTCAAGACATTGTATAAATAGGTACGGTGATAAAGGATCCCCTTGTCTAATACCTTTAGTGGGATTCCAAGGTGATGAAGTAATACCATTAACACAAACAGAATATGTAACAGTTCTGATACAGTACATAATCCATGAGACAAAAGTTTTAGGAAAACCATATTTAACTAAACAAACAAAAATAAAATTCCAATTTAACTTATCATAAGCCTTTTCAATGTCTAGTTTGAGAGCCATGTAAGGTTTCTTTCCCTTTTTTGATTTCATTGAATGTAACATTTCATGAGCAATAAGAACATTATCAGAAATAAGTCGATTAAAAAGGAAAGCATTCTGATAAGGAGAAATAAGTGAACTCATGATAGGTTTTAAACGACAAACTAGTATGTTAGAAATAATTGTATATAAAGTATTACATAAACTAATAGGACGGAAGTGATTATGAAGAGAAGGACTCGGTCTCTTAGGGATAACCACAATATTGGTACAGTTTATAAAAGGAGGGAACAAACCTGTGGTGAAAAATTGTTGTACCAAACTCACAATATGATCTTTGATGATATCCCAGTAAAATATATAATATTGAGAATTTAAACCATCAAGACCTGGAGCCTTATTAGGCCCTATTTTCCGTAAACTCTGAAAAATTTCATGCTCTGAAACTGGAAGAAGAAGACTTGCACTCTGTTCAGATGAAATTTCAAGAAAAGGTCCATCGAAAAAGGAATTAAAATCAAGTAGAGAGTTTTGATCATGATCAGAATTTGTATTTATACTATGTAAAAAATCCCCGAAGGAGTTTGAAACCTGTACCGGGTCTTGAATCCAAACATTGTTATCAATTTTAATACCCTGTACTAAATTCCTCCTTCTGTTAGCACTAGCGTAGCATGAAAATATTTTGTATTAAGATCACCGTAATTAAACCAATGTGCTTTAGATCTTTGTTGCCAATAAAGGTTTTTTCTGTAAAATAAGTCTTCCAAATTCATTTTGACACCAACGTTCTTTACTAATCCAAAAGTCATAATTTTGATATTATTCTTGGGTATTGAAGTCATTTCAACTTTTATCATTCTTCTTGCGTATGATAGTAAACAAACCAATAACATAATCAACAGTTAAAAACAATGTGTAATATTATCAGGTAAACGAAAAATAATACAATCATCAATTCACTAACCATATCAATCAGACACTAATCTATCCAAAGGGGTCTTAACCCCCACATTGTATATCCTTGATTGGGAAGATGGTTGGGGCCGAATTGAGTGGGATATCAACCCATCCAACCTAAATAGAAACATGGCATTAAGGAAAATAGTAACTGTTGTCAACTAATCGCATCAAACTCATGACAATTATATAAAAAATTGTTATATAGGTAATTCATATTTTTACACTCATGGCCTGATTAGAGCTTGTTTGTTTGATTGGGGGTAAAAAATGGGTATATAAGAAAGGTGAAAGTAAAAAGGGATGTATAAGATATATAAAAATTTGGAGTAAAAAATGGGAACAATGTTGCTCATACTCTTGCACGTTATGTTGTTTCTGTTGCTGAAGGTTTTTCTGACGTTCCTGAATATTGTAGCAAATATGCCTTCTTGAATATACATTCTATTTTCCTCTAAAAAAAACGAAAGAAAGAAAGAAAAACTATGGAGAATAGATGGATGGAAAGTAAAATTGAATGTATATGAAATTTATCTGGAGTTCAATTTTATTTCCATCTAAATTTGGGCGGAAAAAGTGAAACTATAATGCCGAAAAAAACAAAAAATAATAAATATTTTTTAAAATAATTTAAAAATATAGGAATTTGGAGATTATAAATTAAATATTAAGGTAAATTACAACCACCTACCATGATACTTAACATAATTACAAATACCTTCTCATTATTTGATAAATTACAAATATCCCGTGATTTTAACATCCATTTGTCAGCAAGTTCATTCCGTTAGCATGTGTTAGGTCTCCATTCATTTTCTATAATATTTTTTTTGGAAAATGAATTATAATTTTATATATTTTTAAAAATATTAAAATTTCTTTATGAACTATTATGCCATATGGATTATTTATTTTACCTACGCTAATTTGTTTAATATACATTTTCAACTATTTTCATTTAAACAAAAATTAATAAGGGTAAAGTAGTAATGTACACATTACAGTTTAGGGGCTATACAATTATCTTTTATTTGAGAAGGGTGTTCGTAATTTCTTAAATAATGTGGGGTATTTGTAATTAAGTCATGATTCAGGAGAGTTACTATAAATTGTCCTAAATATTAGTGGCCCTCCCCCGAGGTTTAGCGTAATTATACGCAGACCCTTATAATTTGAAAAAATTACATCTAATATACATGAGATTTATTTTCGTCTAACAAATAAATCCCTTCGTTAGTAAAATTCACATAATTTGTTGATATTAGCTTATGAGTTGAATGAAAATCTATATTTACGCCCCATTGACTTATTACGGGTCAAATAAATATTATTCTGATCAAACTACCCTTATATATATCTTCACACGCGAATACATGTGAGGTGGTATATTTTTATCCTTATAAGTATAGTTTGATTAAAAAAAATTGACATGCAATAAGTCAGTATACGAATATCATTAAATTTGTTAAATTTTGACTGAGTGATAGATTTATGTGTCAGATGAAGATAAATTTAACAAATATTAAACATGATTTTTTAAATTAATAAAAATTTATGTGTAATTATAGCAAACTCGAGATTGCGTGATTACCCCTAAATATTATGATAAAAGTAATACAAAAGTGAGACTATAATATGTTGGCGTACGCCACTCACTGTACTGGCTTTATCAATCCACACAGACACTGATCTCCTCTGTTATACTCTGTCCTCCCTTACCCCTCATTCAATCCACCTCACTCACATTCACTCTCTCTCTCTCTCCCCGCCGACATGAGCCTCTCCTCCTCCACCTCCATCTCCTCCGTGCCGCGTCCGTGGAAAGGAACGCACTCCGGGAAGCTTGCTGGGGTCCACCCCCACATCCACCTCTCCCTTCCTGGCAACAGGCAGCAGAAGACGATTTTTTGCTCCGCCGCGGCGAGTACCGGCGCCGGCGTGGTACGACAAGGTGTCGGCGACTCTGAAATGAAACTGAGTCGTATTGAATCTCTGAGTCAAGTCTCTGGCGTGCTTGGATGCCAGTGGGGGGACGAAGGCAAAGGAAAGCTAGTCGATATTCTTGCCCAGCACTTCGACATCGTGGCGCGTTGCCAGGTATGTATTTTATGTATATGTAGAAGCTTCTTTGTCTGTAGTAGTATTTTGATCGATAATTTTATGTATATGTAGAAGCTTCGTTGTCTGTAGTAGTATTTTGATCGATAATTTATTGTGCTTTGGATGGATTCATGCTCTTCATTTTGCTGTCCAGTGTACTTTTTCCTTGGGAATACAGTATAGAATGCAGAAGCTTGTGTTTTTGCGATTTCTAGTCCTGTTATTGTCTTGATGCTTTTGGTAAGATAAGTCACAATCATGCTCATGGATAAATTATTAATCACTGAAATTAAGCTGGGATAGAGGAATCATGAACATGTGACTGTATTTTGAAGCATTAGTAGGCTAAGCATTACGCTGTACCGTGCTTCCAAATTAGAGTTCTACTCATATTTTTTAGTTGGGGAATATGTCTCACCTTGGATCAAGTATGTCGAGAGTCGTGGTTTTGTGAATTACACCAGTTCCTTTGTAGAAGGCACCAATCACTGTTGCAGAGGTCAGATGTGATATAGCAATTAGCAAGCTATGTGAAGATGTTTTATGGTCCCTTGACATGATCATTCTTGAGACATTATAGAGATTGTTCTACTGATGTGTCGCTTAGTTAAAAGATAAGAGTTTCAATGTTGGTTTATTTTACTTGGACTAAATATTTTCAGTATTTTGCGTTGCATGAAACAAAGCTGCAGTTTTCCTTTCTTGGATTACTTATTTCAAAACCCTTCACCATCATTTAACTTCAGGGTGGAGCTAATGCTGGCCACACAATTTACAATTCAGCAGGCAAGAAGTTTGCACTTCACCTTGTTCCCTCAGGTATTCTCAATGATGAAGCAATCTGTGTAATTGGCAATGGAGTTGTGGTTCATCTGCCACAACTGTTTGGAGAAATTGACGAGCTTGAAGCCCGTGGAGTCTCTTGCAAGGGAAGGATCTTGGTATCTGACCGTGCTCACCTGTTATTTGATCATCATCAAGTTGCGGATGGGCTTAGGGAAGCTGAGCTTGGTAAATTAGACATTGGCACCACCAGGAGGGGTATTGGACCTTGCTATTCAAGCAAGGTTAACCGGAATGGCATAAGAGTAAGTGACTTGAGGCATATGGATACTTTTCCTCAGAAGCTTGATCTTTTATTATCTGATGCTGCATCAAGATTCAAAGATTTTAACTATGGCCCTGACATGCTCAGGCAAGAAGTTGAACGATACAAGAAGTTTGCTGAGAGGTTGGAACCCTATATTACCGATACTGTGCATTTCATGAATGATGCTATATCTCAGGGAAAAAAGATTTTGGTAGAAGGTAGTCAAGCAACCTTGCTAGATATTGACTTTGGAACTTATCCTTACGTGACTTCCTCCAGTCCATCTGCTGGAGGAATCTGCACGGGTCTTGGCATTGCTCCTAGAGTTATTGGAGATCTTGTAGGTGTGGTAAGTGGGGACACTATTCCTTCTTTACTTGTAGCTGAAATATTATTATACCTGACATGTTCAAGATGTGCTTCTTTCTATTAATTTGGCAAAATTTGTAGAAGTATCTCATACTTTTGGAGAGGTTAACTTGAAATTGCGATGTCTTCTGTAGTTCTGTTACAAGTGCAGATAAGAGTTATTTCTTTCATTTGACAATAATGCAGGTCAAATCATACACCACCCGAGTTGGTTCAGGTCCTTTCCCAACAGAATGCTTGGATAAAGTTGGTGATGTATTAAGGTTTGAGGGGCACGAGTTTGGCACAACAACTGGCCGCCCCCGTCGTTGTGGCTGGCTTGACATAGTTGCGCTGAAATATTCCTGTCAGATAAATGGAATCACGTCTCTGAACCTCACCAAGCTCGACGTATTATCAAATTTGCCAGATATTCAAGTGGGCGTTGCATACAGGAGAATCGGTGAAACTCCACACCAAACTTTCCTTGCAGACTCTCGCGCGCTGAACCAGATCCTGGCAAGCTCTAATTCATGTTCTCTGACTGGATTTTATTGCTCAATCTTGGCTTTTCTTTTCATTTTTCTTTCCATTTTGGTTCTTGGAGGTCCGGTCTTGTTAACTTAAGAAACTTGCTAGTTTGGAAGACATCATGGTTTTATCCACATATCATGTTTCTTCAAGTCAACCATTTCCCCTTCTGCAACTTCAATCTTTTCCTTTTAATATGCTTTCTTTGGTCTTGTGTAGGTTGAATATGAACAGATACCTGGGTGGCAGACCAACATTTCTTCCATCAGAGAGTACTCTAAGCTGCCACAAGCTGCACGTTATTTCGTAGAAAGAGTAGAAGAACTTGCCGGTGTACCCATCAACTACATTGGTGTTGGACCGGGACGTGATGCGATTATATACAAATAAAGATTTCAAGTTCTCTCAGTATCTTACTGCGCATATTCTTCCTTTTTCGGGCCTAGAATGATGCTTCTGATACTCAGAAGAACTTCTGCCCCATGTTTGAGGGTTTGATTTATTTAAGAAAAACTGGAAATTTCAATCTAGTGACATGAAATTAGTGTAAAAACGTAGCATTATTGCCCTCTGGAGCTGATGTTGATAAGGTTTTCTGAACTTCTACTGAAGTCTACAGACGCCCGTAGAGGAAACCTCCTTAACTCTTAACAGTGTCAACAAGAATGGAGTCCATTTTGGTATTATGGTATTGACGTCGCCCTGTGGCTTTTAGCTATCTAATACCATCAATTTATTCTGTGTACATCTTACACCCGGTCTATCCAGATATAATCTACTCGAATCAAATTTTATTACATCGAATCAATTATATTATAAGTATTATTAGGTATATTCATGTATTTGTTCATAAATTGTATAACAAGTATAACTCAGAATATGAGTTAAATGTCTTAATTTATGATAGAAAATTGAGGTTGATGCTGAAACAGATGGAGCAGTTGGAGTTGATCTCAAGTAACAATCCATCTTCCTTACCAGAAAATGACAATTGACATTCCAACCTCCTGCAAGGACAACCACTGTAAAGAGTTGCAATTTTGTAAATATCTGGGGCTAAGATACAATTTTATTGAACTTCACAAATTATTGAATATATTAGTATCAATGCTTTCATTTAATTTGGTGGAAAATCAACTATAAAAATTACTAGATTACTATTTTTACATCAGGGTAGAGGACTCAAAAATTAGATTACTATTTTTACATCTAATTTGGTAAATACATTGACACTCCCTCAGTTTAGATTAAAATACAAAATCACCCCATATTTTTTATAGTTGTAATCACAATTATATTTCTTATTCAAATGCAAAGCTTACACAAATACTTCTAAAAACCATTTCACTAATTTCACTTAAGGAGTGCAGCTGTAATTTTTAAAAAATAAAATGTATCAACATAATTTATCCATTATTTTACTACTATTTTAAGACAAACAATTTAAAGAAATTTACCACACAAATACACAATAGTCAATAGTCAATAACTGGAGTCAAGACCGTGTTTGGCCGGTTATACTAAATCTTGGATGAAAGAGAGGAGAAATTCCATCTTCCTCTACTTGGTTCGTTCTCTCTTCCAATCCCAATTATAATAATGGAAGCAGCGTTTGGAATTCTTTGGAATCAACGCATTAAGGGATCTGTTTGCTTCACATCTTGATCATTTGAAGCTGTTTCTCTTGAGGGTTTGTTCTTCTGTACTGAGCACTCCATTCTTGAATTTTCTTGAATTCTCAGATTAGTCAGCTGTGTGGATGATTTATCCCTATCTTGGAGACCCATTCTTGAAGGTTTACTTGTTTTGTTTCATTTAATGATTTCTTCTTCTTGTCCAAGAATTAGTAAAAATCTGTTCTTTTTATGATTTTCAACTGTCTGCCATTAGTGGGAAGCTCTCATAGTTATGGCGGCTTCTCACAGGAAAGCCCGGGTGAGAGATGTGGCTTTTTGCCGTCTGATTTTCATTGGTGTATTAGGAGTTGTTTTGTTGGTTTTGCTAATAAGGACAAAGACATTTATAGATTTAGTTAGCAGATATTCACCAGACACTGATGGGAGCGTTGGATTGACTCATAACTATACTTCGGTTTCTAATAAGAATTTGAAGCTTCCCAGACAGAATGAGTTGTCGATTTCCTTAGAGAAACGTAATCAGATGCTACCTAGGAACTTAGATTTATATCCCAGGTTAGCCAAGAATCATGTAGTCATTGTGTTGTATGTTCATAACCGGCCCCAATATCTTCGAGTAGCTGTCGATAGCCTCTCCCGGGTGGAAGGGATTAGCGAAACTCTGCTTGTTGTTAGTCATGATGGGTACTTTGAGGAGATGAACAAGATTGTGGAGGATATAAAGTTCTGCCAAGTGAAGCAAATATTTGCCCCTTACTCGCCTCACGTCTTTCCCAATAGCTTTCCTGGTGTTTCACCTAATGATTGTAAGGACAAAGACGATCCCGCCAAGAAGAAATGTGAAGGGACTCCAGATCAGTATGGGAACCACCGGTCCCCTAAGATTGTGTCTTTGAAGCATCATTGGTGGTGGATGATGAATACCGTGTGGGATGGTTTAAAGGAGACGAGCCAGCACTCTGGTCATATTCTCTTCTTAGAAGAGGATCACTTTATTTATCCTAATGCATATCGCAATTTGCAGTTGCTTATAGAGCTGAAGCCTCAGAAGTGTCCGCATTGCTATGCTGCAAATCTGGCACCGTGCGATGTGAAGTTAAGGGGAGAAGGGTGGGAGAGTTTGATAGCGGAGAGGATGGGAAATGTGGGATACTCATTTAATCGGACGGTGTGGCGAAAGATTCATAGGAAGGCTAGAGAATTCTGTTCATTTGATGATTATAATTGGGATATAACGATGTGGGCTACCGTCTTTCCTTCATTTGGTGGCCCTGTTTACACGCTGCGTGGACCTAGAACAAGTGCCGTTCATTTCGGGAAATGCGGTTTGCATCAAGGACAGGGTGAGAACGCGGCTTGTATTGATAATGGTGTTTTGAACTTAGAAGTTGCAGAAGTCGATAGAGTTCCTAATATTAAGTCGGATTGGGGAGTATATGTGTACGAGCACCAATCAGGTTATCAAGCTGGCTTTAGGGGTTGGGGAGGCTGGGGAGATATAAGAGACCGCCAACTCTGTCTGGAATTTGCAAAGATGTATTGGGCTTCTGGCTAAGACATTGTCTGAACCTCGATGGGTTGTTGTCTTCCTCTTACACGCTGGTTCATCGTTATTGTGTTTATGAAAGAGAGCATAAGCTGCTGTTACAATTTTCTTGTTGTTATACATTAGAGACGAGATCCTTCTCTGTTCACACGTCTGCTGTAAGAAATCGACACTACGCTTTTCTGTTTCTCAAAATTTGTTCAAGCTGTTCATCCTCCAGTGTTTTATACGACTAATGTACTGATTATTCGTTTGAACAGCTCTTTTTTGCAAATGAAATGTCATGGTTGTTATTCGCAACTTGAACCCTACTTCTACAATAATTGTCTGATTACTATTGTAGTAAATGATGGATGTTTAGACCTTTTGCTGCAACTTCTTTTTTGATGCCATTGTTGTCTCATTGCTTTTCTACCCTTAGACACATTCTCCTTCTATTTTAAGTGTAAAGAGTTCTTCATCTTACCAATCCGTAGGGGTCAATCATACAAAGATCTTCATCCTGCATATAGTTTTTTCAGATGCAAGAACCAGGCATTAGACTTAGGACATCGAAAATTCCGTTTGGCCGTTTCATTTTAGTCTTGAATCTCGTCAAATTCATGCTTATAAGGAAAACCGTGTTTGCTACTTATTATAGCTTTGAATTAACCCCCAAATTCTTACATCGAAGGCCGGTCTCAATCTTATTTTGGAATTTTATAAATTTCGGTACTACCAGACACCTTATAATATGATTAGCCATCAAACACCATAAACATCATTTTAAGGAACTTATCAGCTCATTCAAACAACATCTCAAACATCAACAAATCTTGTTTCTTTCCTCAAGTGCCCACAAACTAGAAATAGAGAAAAACTCATTCCTTGGATTCTTCACATATCTTACAGTAATAATCATCCAAGGGAGTCTAGTATTGTTTTTGAGGAAAATGTAAGAAACCAAGAAAGAGTTAAGCAGCAGTGTCTGCCTCCAATTTCTTTCTCTTCAACTCCCTCATGGTAGACCTCCACCTGAAAAAACTGCCAAACAGGGCCTCCATCTCCTCCAAGGTTCTCCCCTGTGTTTCAGGCAGCAATGTGTAGAAGAAAATCCAAGCAATAACAGCAATCCCACTAAACAAAAAGAATGCACCACCAATTGTAATAGCCTCGTACAATGATATAAATGTCATCAACACCACCCCACTGGTGAACCTATTCGCCGCCACTCCCATACTGCACCCTTGCGCCCTCAGCCTCAGTGGGAAGATCTCCGAGCTGTACACCCACGCAATGGGCCCCATTCCGATCGAGAAGAATGCTACGCAGGCCAACGACGTGGCGACGCATAGTGCCACGGGCCATGTTAGCTTTTGATCATCATAGTGATCAATGACAGTCAATCCAGTGGCCAGCCCGAACAGTGAAGCTGCCAGGCCGCCACAGCTGGTGAGGAGCAAAACCCGCCGCCCCACCTTGTCGACCAAGAATGTGGCCACCAGGATGAACATGGTTTTGCTCACCCCGACGGCTATGGTGGCGAGCAGCTTGTCGGAGTCGTTTCGTATACCCGCTTTTTCGTATATCCTCGGGCTGTACATCACCACCGCGTCTATGCCGCTCGCTTGCTGGAAGAAATGGATTCCGAGGCCCGCGATCAGAATGTGGCGGACGGTGGGGGTGGGGCGGAGGAGCAGCTCCTTCCAGACGCCCTCACCGCGGCTGCGTTTCGGGACTGACACCACGTCGTCGTTGCAGTTTTCCGTCAACCCTGCTGCCTGTTTGATGTCAGCAAGGCGTAGTTGGGCTTCTTGGGGTGAATCGGAAGTTCTGTCGAGCACCTTCTGGGCATCGCGGAGGCGGCCCTGCAAGACTAGCCAGCGAGGGGATTCGGGCATGGCCAGCACCCCAATGGCGAGGAAGATAGAGGGGACTGCGCCGAGTCCGAGCATGAGACGCCATCCCAGTTTCAAAGGAAGCTTGGCGAACGCATAGTTTGATACGTATCCAAGCAAAACACCTACCGACAAATGTACGACTAATTAGTATATCGTATCGTTACTTGTCATGATACGTTTCACTGGACTTTACATTGCAACTCAACCAAGAAAATAAAACATCACTTTCATATATAATAATTATTTCAAATAAAACAAAATACGTACCGAAATTGATGAAGACTTCCGGGAAAGAAGTGAGGAAGCCACGGCAGGAGGCTGGAGCCACCTCGGCTGCGTACACCGGCGCGATCATGAGGGCGTAGCCGACACCGATGCCGGCCACGAGGCGGCCCACCATGAGGAAGGCGTAGTTGGTGGCGAAGCCCATGAGAATAGCTCCGGCAAAGAAGATGGCGGAGGCGAAGACGATGGTGTAGCGCCGCCCAATCCAGTCGGAAGTCCGGCCAGCCACGGCGGAGCCGAGCAGAGAGTAGATGTTGATGGTGCCCACCAAGATCTCGATTTGGACGTCGGAGATTTTGAGGTCTCTCTTGATGTAGATTGTGGCTCCACTCATGACCCCAGTATCTGCAACTTACTCATACTTATATGTTTCCATGGAGCAAATAATTCCTACTAATAATACACAAAATATATCTATATATACCTTTATTAATTAATTATTGCATTAAAATAATTAAACTTGTGCAACACACAAAAATTAAGAAAATTATATATAACCATTTTATTGCATTCCTGATCACCTTAATTATATATAGGATTCATATAAATTTAAAATTAGAAATAAGGAAATAAAAAAGAAAATTATATAAACCTTTTAATAATAATAATATATATATATATAGACAAATGTACATTTCCCTCATAATTTCTAAATTCAAAATTTTTGTTATAAAAATATTTATAATATATATCACGTCACATAGGCATATGGCACAGTCACATTACAGTCTCTATCACATTTAATGGGTGTTTTCCAAACGCTGAAAATACTGCAAAAGAGTGATTTATTTTACAATTTTTACTTTTAAATTGATTAAATTAAATTAATTTAAATTAAAAATTATGTGCAACTCTCTGCCAACTGCAATAGCCTATAGAAAGAATTATAAACAATAAGTTATTTCCCAAACACTCCCACTTTAATTTTCTTTTTATATTTTTATCTTTTATTTTCAAACGCTTCTAACTTTTACTACTTAATCTATAATTTATTCCCACCACAAAAATAAAAATTATTACAAACACCCAATTAATTTGTTCAATAAATATTTTTTTTATAAATTAACATACGAACAAATTGAACTTCTTACCATATCTAAAGAACACGTATAATTATTTTCAAAGTAGTAGAAAATAATAATTTAAGAATATGTACCGTATCCGAGCAAGACGGATGTCATGGAAGCAAGAACGGAGATGGCCAAAGCGTATTTGTTCCTTTTATGCTTCTTGGGGAGGCCCAACGGCGGCGCCGGAGAGGTACTCAGGAACCGGTCTCCGGTGGGCTCGCCGGAAACACCACCGGCATCTGCTGGTTTCTGGTGAGTCATGAGAGATGAGGGAGAAAGCGAAGTAAGAAGAAGAAGAAGGAGAGTTGGAACTTAACAATTACAATGTAATCATAATCATATATGACTTCATTTTTGTATTTAGAGATGTAAAGGTCAAAAAGTTTCTTTGTCTTCTTTACATTATTGATGAGGACGTCAAGGCATGCATGTGCTACTCTACATGATTTTTTTACATTTTAATGGATTTATTTTATTATTTCTGTGGTTATTTAATTTATTTAATTTTATTATAAATTGATACTTTAAATTATGTTGTAATTTATATATCTATATATATATATATATTTAATGTGTGTATATTAAATATAAAATAAAAATGTAACGCAAAATTTAGAGCGGGGTTGGGAAATTGCTCACCATAATGAATAGGTTATGTCTTGAATATCTTTAACTGTCAAACCTGCAAAACAAATCATTGTTAGAACCACATTGCAAAGGTCCCAGTTATAGTCCTCTGATGTCAAGTAGGTCGTAAGAAAAAAATAAGTAAAGCCCATAAGAATCCTATAGTAGCAAAAGTTGTACCTGTTGTTTGGAGGGTAACTATTTATAAGTTTTTTCTAATTCTTAACCACGAATACCAAAATAATTTGATGGTCAGGTTGAATATACGTATTAGAATTTTAAGTTGTGTCGGGCTGGATCGTAAAGATTCTAAAATAATAATCGGATAAGCTTGTCCAAATTGCTGAGAATATGTTTTGACATGATCTTTATAAGATTAACCACACTAGACGGGATGGGGTTTTAATTCTTTTTATAAAATTATAAATAAAATAAAGTACTAAAAAATCTTCATATTTTTCCAATTCGCATAAAAAAAAAATTATGAGTTAAGCTATAAATGAAATTGAGAAAGTATATGTGTAAATAACATGGAAGAAGAGGGAAAATGAAGTCGCCACCAAAACGTGGGGCTGAAAATGAAGGAGCCAAAAAATTGTGGATAAAACAGTAACCATACATAAAGCTGCAAGATTTTCAAGGAAAGAGAAAATACCAGAAAAGGATGCTGCTGCTCTATGGCGCATCTTCCACCAGATGTTCGATGATATGCCCCGGAGGAGGCCATACTCAACTATTACCCAAAAGAGCGCCCTTCCCTCTTGCTTCAACCCGCATCACTGCACGCCAGCGTATTGCAAGCGCGGTAGTTTCGGCCGCCGCCACCGCAGCATTGGTGTTGTCTGCTGGTGCGATTGAGGTGGCAGCACCAAAGCAGCCGGAGGAAACACTGTCGAATATTCCGCAGACCTTGTCGAGCGTGTGCACTCCAGAGCAGAAGGACTGCAAGAAAAGGTATAAAATCCAACGGCCCAAATCGAGGAAAGCGGAGACTTGCACTAAGAAATGCGTTGGCACGTGCATTCTTGGGGGTTACGGTTCTCCCGGCGAAGGCCCTTTAAACATAAGGAGGTAAAAGAATTTCAGCAATGGCCTTTTTATTCTGCCCTTAGACATATAGCCATGATCATGACTTGCAACATGTGGATGCCTGCTTAGCAATTAGCATAGAACATCACCATTACCATTCCTGCTTGAGTTATAAATTTGAGGGTTGAAGGGCTCATTGTGTTAGATTGTACATAGTATTCATTAGATCATACAAAGTAATTCAGTATTTAAGTTAGTCATATTATAATGTTCTCATCCAACGTTTTCACGACCACTTAGACCGACCAAGTAGGTATGCGAGAAATGCCTTACTAATCAGAACATTGTTAGGGATTAGTAAGTTTGAGGGTAGTTGATTGCATATGGAAGTAGATGTTGCTTATTGTTTGGAGTTGTGGCACTTTCCTTCACCGTCTTGATCCGTCTAACTTTAACAGGAAAACAAGAGATTAGATAGGATTAGATGAAGTCAAGTTCTGATCAGTCAATTGTATACACCTACGTACAAAGTCTTGAATAACTGATACTATAGCTAACAATGCAGAGAGCCAATCCTCAGAGCTAATCATCAATCATCCACATCCATTATTCCAAACAGTGGATTTTATAGATTTCATACATGTGACATGCATATTCAAAATGGAATACAAAACGAAATGCCAACTCGGAATGACTTTTCCAGACTCTATCATCAAGGCATTAAGTGAGCCCGCGTTTGCACCTTAATTTTGTGAGCTAGGATAAAGGTGTGTGTTCTTGGCCTCATAAGATGGGACTCACCGACAAGTCCTAAGTAGATCGATTGTTATATATTGCCATTCAAACTAACAAATAAAAGTCTAATTTTGCATTATTTTCTCATTAGTTGGTGATTTAAGCAATACATGGCTGATGTTTTCAGTCAAGGGACTCATGTGCATCATATATACTAGCTACAACATAATTGGAGATGGATTAAATTATGAAAATTTGAAAGAAGCTGTGGAACGAAGTCCGCACTACGCTCAGAATGTTACGTTCTAGGTTGTAATTGTTTCATAGTTCTTACCTGCAGCCTGCCTTTGCTCACTCAAACCACTAATTCGAGTGTTTTCCGTTCACCTACAGACCTCTAGTTGTGTTCAAGGATGGTTTTCGGAGTCGTAAATACTGGTAAGCTCTTTTCTTTCCATCTAACATTTGTTATTACAGTCACCATTCTCACTTGTCCTTCTAAATTTTTTGCCTTGTTCCCTTTTTGATAATATTAACACCTATATATAGATGCTTTGATTTTCATATGTGATAATGAGATATCATTTTTCTGCAGTTTGTCAGAGTGCTCTGATATCTGTAACTTGATTGGAGATGGTGATGATGGACCCTGATATTTCATTCTCTGTCTGAGCTGCTACTTCCCCACATAGTTTTCAACTTGATTTCTAGGTAGAATTAGAATTTGTTTGTCAATATGTACATTTAGAGGCTGCTGTATATGACCTTTCATCATATTCCTTCACACAATGCTTCACAATTTTCTTTCTTGCCTTAATCATTTCCTTGTCCGATATGAGAGTGTATGATTATTCCAACAAATTTTGTATATGTGAAAAGAATTTTACTGAGGCTTGCGATGAACAAAAGAATGTTACACTTTTAGAGTGTTTAGTTCAATTTATAAGCTATTTATATCATCTAAACATATTTGAGACAAGTGTTTGATAAATATTCGGGATAATTACATGTACACCCATAAAAAACGTTAACATTATTTACATAAACCATCCTTGCTTTTTGAAAATTTACACATATACTCCCAAAAATATCAAAATCATTATACAAGCAACCTACCTCTATTTTTTTACTGTCAATAGTGGTTTTGTAATTAAGCAAAAAATAATGATGGTTTGTGTAAATAGATCATATGTCAGGGATGTAAATGTAATTATCCCTAAATATTTTTTTGTAAGGAATTTATAAAATTCAAAAATAAAATATTTTAAGAACGAAGAGTTCCCACTTATTTTTAAAATTTTAAAAAGTTTTTTAGTTTTAGTCATATTAATTAAAAAAAATCATTATTAAGTCATAAATTCATCATCTTATTTTATTGAAATGATTTCAAGTTTATTTGTAAAAATATTACTCGATATGTTATAATTTTTAAATATATTTTACAGGATGCACTAACTAATAAACTTTTTTAAATAAATTTATCCAAACACTGTTCTCACTGCCTCGTCTTATAACTTCCGTGTACCTCTTTTACTTCTATTTGACATCTCAATCTTTCATTCCACTTGCTAGACTTGGACCGTTAGGTTTGAGAGTGTAGAGTCTCTAGTGAAGCATATTTTTTTTTCCTGGATAAAAGTGTAAGCACTTCTCAGCTACTTGTTTAAGGGGTATTTATAAATGTTAAAAATACTCACTTATCAATTTGTTACTCATAATAATTTGAAAGAAAAATTGTTTTACATTTTACATTTTTAAACTATTTAAATTAAGTTTATTAAGCTAAAAGTTATAAACAACTCCCTTTCTGCAACTTATCAATAAAATCATAAATAACACTCAAACCTCAACTTTCTTTCACGTCTAACTTTTATTTTCAAACACTCAAATTACAACTTTTATTTTTGTTTAACATATAACTTTCTTTACAATTTATTTTTATTACATAAATAAATTTTTTTGCAAACACTACTTTAAAATTGTTGGATAAAAAGGTGGGTGTTAAAACATCACTCCTACAATCTAATAATTGTGAAATATAAATTTATACACGTAATTTATATATCTATACTATTAGATTAAGTCTAAACCTCTTTAACGTAACTAATTTGGTGTGTCAAATGTTAATATTTTAAAATATTCTTACACTTTTAACAATTTATCAACATCAATTTGGTGTGCTAGATGTCAAATTTCTAGAATATCTCATTTTTTAAGTACCTTTTACTTTTTATTATTAAGTTGTATAAACATAATAATACACCCACGTAAGGTATTTACTTTGTATTATGAAGGTTTGACTCTAATTCAATAACCCGATACTAATTATTAATTAGGTTGAATAATTAACCTATCAATTTTCCCAAAGTACTACAGATTTTTCTCTTATTCTGTTATCCAAGTAACTTATATCACAAACTAAACGAGACCTTAATATATCAATCCAATATCTTCCCATGATCTTAAAATCTTTGCTCTTGCTTCGAGCACACACATCAACTGTTCTTTGCCAACGCATACACATCGAGTGTGTCACATTCGCTCCATTATCTTTCCCATGATCTTAAAATCTTTGCTCCTAGTTTGCCCAAACGCATCAAGTGTGTCACATCGTTGGTATAAAATATAGTAAGAGATGCAATATTACTTTTATGCACGTGATTCTTCTTTTACGCACTACATCTGTGAAAGATATCTTTTGCATATACAGATAAGATGGCTGAGCTGTGTGATTAGCAGAGTTCTCTGTCATTTCTATCCAGAAGCAGTTGAGATTACGTAAAGGAGAAGCTAAAGTGCTTCAAAGTAAGTGAGAATTATAACAAATTGAGTCAAATTCTATGAAAAGAAAGTTTGGAAACTTGATACATCAAATTAATGGAGAGAAACAATAAAAAAGTTACCAAATCTATATATGATATTAAATCTAAACATTTGAACGCATTTCTTCAGAGAATCTCAAAGATTACAGTAATAATGTACAATTTTTTCAGAGTGATGGAGAAAAGAGGAAGGAGGCGAGGAAACAAATAGGACCGCGATTGATCTCAGATTTCCTCAAGTGTACGAAAAAGTTTCCAGCTACAGAAATGGAGAAGTAGAATTTCTGCATATTCTTATGTACAATCAATTATTCCACAAACTACAAGCATCAAAGCACATTGAAGAAACTATAAACACCAAAGCTTAACCAATCTATACTTCTCTATGTCACAAAAGCTCGTAACAATTGAAAAAGAAGAAAAAAGAGAGAGAGAAAAGGATGCATTACAGTACAAATGGTAGAGTAAAACGGAGAAACAACTGCACAATCGATATTGACAACATCAAAAGATCTACCTCCTGCCGGCGGTGAGGTGGGGGGTGATGAAGCGGGAAACGGCGGAGCGGAGGTGCGGGTAGACGCTGAGGGCGTAGGAAACGGCGTCGCGGAGGAGAAAGTCTAGCGTTTCAACGAACAGGTTGAGGCTGCGCAGCGGCGGGAAGTAAAGAGTGAGCGGCGCCGCCGAGAAAGCCACCGTGAAGAAGAGCTGTAGCATCGAGTTTTCTTATATTTTCTTCGAAAAAATAAATATTCTAATGGCTCTGAGTGCAATACACAACGTGTATATAAGTTGTGGCTGCCTGCGTTTGCGTAGAAAAACACTGTGGGAGAAATTAATTAAGGGCCGCCAGAATTTCATTTGCTTTCATTTTAAATTTTCATTTCCGAGAATGTTCTTCTTTTTACATAAACTTTTGATATATAATTACACATAAATTTTATGTGATTTAAAAAATTATATTTAGTAAAGTTGACATTTTATTCTGATTAATAAATAGATTATCTTATTAATTAAAACTTATCAAATTTGTTGATATTAGCAAAAATATTGAATGAAAATTTATATTTATCGTCAATTTACTTACTTATTGCAAGTCGAGTAATTTTTTTTTAATTAAACTACCGTTATGAGGGGTAAAATATACCTTCCCACATGCGTTAATAAATGAAAACGTATATGGGTAGTTTGATAAAAAAAAAAAAATATTTGACTTAGAATAAATAAGTAATAAATCAATCGATAATAAACATGAATTTTTATTTAATTCTAATATCAGCAAAATTGGTGAATTAACAGAGATATCTATTTGATAAACGAAGACAAACGACATGGTACTACATGAATTTTCCAAACCACAAGGGCATGCATCGAATTATACATAATATAGGACGACAATGTAATTATTCCATAAAATTATTTTTTTTTATTTTTTTATTAATTTAAAATTATTAATAACATTATATCAATTTATATTATTTATTGAGGATCAAGATCTCGGAAATTAAAATAACTAGTTTTGACAGGCATATTGTGAATTGATCAAAATACCCTTATCCATGGTTATCATTTACAAATAACAATCTCTTTTGATTAATTTGAAGTTTTAGTCAATCATTCATTTATATAGTTTTTCTTTTAGTTTTATTTAATTAAATGAATATAACAAAAATTTAAATTATGCACTAGCATAACGAAAAGTGGAAGAATATGTACTATACTTGATAAACCAGCCCATTTAGTGACTAGCAAGATTGACCCAACTCATTAACCGGGCCCAAAGTACAGTACTTGACTTTTGGGCCTCAATTATCTCATTCCCAACTTTATTTCGGCCAATTTAGTGGTTAATATAGATTTTTTTGCAGAATATGTACTATTCAACAACATTATTTCTGCTTATTGGAAATTAACATTTAGAGTGGGAAACATAAAATTTTTATCCAAATCAATTTTGATCGAACTCAATAAATCACGTGGTAAATGTGTCATGTGAATTGTTCACTCTCTTTAATGTGATTGTTTACTCATTCACTCACTCACTTTAACTGTACCTCGATCACATATTAAATATGAGGTATAATTACATTATCCCCCCATAAAATTTGGTATCATTATTGAAAAATAACAGTTAGTACCCTTAATTTTTTTTTTTCCAACAGATAGATACATCTATTAGTAAAGTTCAAAATTCTAACATCCATAAAAGAATTTAATGAGAATTCATATTAACCTCGAATTAACTTACAGATCATTGTAGGTCAATAAACCTTTTCCTGGCCAGTTATCTTTATAAGGATGATGATTTACATACTCACATCCTAATATTCGTTAGTGTGTGAAGATGTATAAAAGTAGTTTGGTTATAAAAAATATTTTATTTAACTTGTAATATATCTGTTATAATTCAATCGTAGATAAATAATTATGTTTTTGACCTTTTACTAATTTATTATTGTACACATATCAGAAAATCTTTTTGTTTTGGAAATTATTAGTTCAAATATTATTAAGGGAAATACCTTAAAAACCTAAACATTTTCAACTTAATTGATTCCTAACTTGGGTATGGTTAGGTTAATTGAATTGAGTGGCTTTTAATTTAGGATAAATTACATTCACCTTCATTGAAAGTTGGTATTATTACAAATACCCCATCATTGTTTGAAAAATTATAAATACCCTTCTAAAGTTTGTAATTTTTAACCAAAAACCTAAAATTGACCATTTTGCTCTTAAATTTTTTATTAAAATTGTAGAAAAATCAGCCAAAATAAATTGTATTATTGCTCCTCTGTGTAAAAAAATTTAAAAAACCACTCCTTGCGCATTGAGTCCAATTTTTTTTTAAGAATTAAATAAAAAATAATTCAGTGCATAAGGGCATTTTGGTTAATTCATCCATAAAATGGATAAAAATGGATGGTTTGTTAGACGGTTACAAACCTCAGGGGAGTATTTATAATTTCTCAAACAACAATAGGATATTTGTAATTATGTTAAATCTCAGATAAGGTAACTATAATTTACCCTTTAATTTATTGCTCTTTTCCTTTCCTATTAAATTAGGTTAGAATCCACGGATTTATAATTATAAATTTCGCATCACTAATAACAAATTTTTGAAATTATTTGGATAATTTTAGCTTTTAAGAATTTCAAAATCTTTCTATTCTAAATTTAACTATATTTGTTGAAAGTCGATAAATTTCAAATTCTACGGAATAATTCGAAATCTTTTTACCAAACCATTCCCTCAAATGCAAATACAATATTAGGTTAGGTAATTCATTTATTATAGCAATTGTATTAATTTATTTAGAAAACTTGGTGGCCGAATTTTATTTGACCAAATCAAAATTAATTATATTACAAGTACTATTAAATTTGTGATGTGATTGATATTTTTTTTTTTAAAATGGGTGCATTAATAATAGTCCACTCATTATATAATTAGTTTAAATTTATCAAATGTAGCTGGGGATAAAATTTTGGTATATATTAATTGTTTACTTCCATGTCTAGGTGGTGTTTTTGCCACTCGACCATATAGATATTATCTCCATTTTTTAATGTAACTTCAGATATTTAAAAATAAAGTATGAACAATTTTTTTTCAAAGAAAAATAGTAACTAATTTAGGTCGGGCAATAGTAATAGCTAAAAGTACATGCCCCTATTGTCTTAATGAAGTTTGGTTTATTCACTAAAAATGGCAAAAATGTGAAAGAAATTAACATACTAGTCTCAAATGCTCAAAATATGAATTTCTTTTTAATAATATCCCATATTTTAATCTAATTTATTTCACATTATTTTGGATTTAGGGGGAAAAAGATGCATTGACCCTTCTTCTTCAAACTACTTAAATTATATCCCATCGTAAATATTACTGCAACTTTTCCTTAAAAACGTACACCAATCATACGACAAATATAATACATACACGACAAGACCAAACTTCAAATCATTTGAACACAATCCAGACTAGAATTATATATATATATATATATATATATGCAAAAGAAAAATACAACAAAAAGAATATAATAAAGAAGATAAGCAACTTTATGATAAAAAGTAAATTTAGCTTTTATTAAAATCCCCACTTGGTGAAGAACAATTCTTCTATGCTGAAATGAATCATGATCATGATATATAAATGGGCACCATCAAATGAGCATCAGTATATACATCATCATCATCATCCCTTGCAAACTAAGATTCATAATTCTCTTTGCATTAAAAATTTATCCTCATGTCATCTCAGCTCAATAAAAGTTCCCCCAAAAACCAGAATAGGGAAACACTCAAGAGTCAAAATCCAACTTTTTGGATATGGGAAATCTACTAATGGCTCAGATTCCCTCCCATTAAGTCTTGATTTATCCAACAAATACCAAGAAATATGTACAAGAAACGGAAATTCTAATTCAGACCAGATTTTCGACGAGACCTAAATTAGGTCTGATCGCATGGCGAGTACATTACACTTGTTGTGACTGATGTACAGCTTCAAAAGAGTGACTAATCACACGACACATACGATAAGACATGTAATGTGATTCGGTTAAAAACTTTCCTTACAAGAACACCACCAAAAGCAAACAAAACGAGAAGGGCATTCAAGACAGCTATCGATGCACTAGGAAAAGTTAAGAATTTGGTATAAAGTACGAAATCCCACAAATAAAGCGATAACCGAGAAAAGAATCGTAGAGTTATCTCGACGTTACCTCAGTTGTCGGACATTTCCTTTACCCTGTCCTGGAAAGAACATTATTCCAAGAGAAAGAACCTTAACAACATCAACTAACTAACCGGATGTCGTCATCAATCTTCTCATTCAAATTATGGATATAAGTAACAACATGCAGTACAAAACCTCAATGGCAAGAATCAAGATTTCATGCATGCATGCTCCAGAACATATTAATGAAGGCACAAATTCGTAAAATTATACTCACTAGATAGAGGAACTAACAAGAAATGAAGAGGCAGAAGCGCAGAGAAAATATAGTATGTATTAGTTATTCAGAAAATAGTTACCTAAAACCGAGCCTGTTCTTCCAACGAGCCGGTGGATTACTCATTCTTTGAGATTTCTTGTTTAAAGAATGAATCAAAAATAGCAAAAATTAGTGTTTCTTCGGATATTCCTGAAGCTCGTTCTCTTCACCATATTGCCTTCCTTCTAAGAGGTTACTACAACAAACTTAAAGCTGGTGTACTTTACGAAAAATCCCAGGTTAACCGGAGCTAAAAGCTTTAGAAGAAAGTATTCCAATTCACTTAGCCATCATTTGATCAAGCTGCAGTCTCTCAAGCCATGCACCCAAAACAGACTGATCAAGTTGTTCAATCAGGAAATCTGATTTGTCACCCTCACCAGACGATGCACCGGCACCTGCAGTGCCAGAAATACGAGAAGCATATTTTTCCTTCACATCCTGTGGAGATTCTTTAACGAGAGACTGAACCCATGATAAGTCCGGCTCCTCCCCGTTGTTGAGAAGGTCGAAGGATGAAGCTCTCTTGAGCTTACCAAACTCATCAGTATTGATGGCCCAGTCTGGTGTCTCGTTAGGGTTTTCCCACTTCGACCAAGTCTCTTCCAACGAGGCAACAGCAGATGCAGCATTAGATCCAAGATCACGAGAGCTGAGACTCCGAAACTGCTGGTGCTGCTTTTCACGTTGGCCTATCATCGACATCCTAGCACTCATCGGCGAGATCGGCTCCAGGCCACGAGGTGACATTCTCCCAGGTGATGGAAGCCCAAAGGGGCCCTGCATTAGAGAGTGATCAACGTTTCTAGGTGAAAAAGTGGTCTTGATTGGAGATAGCATGGTTTGTTGCTGTTGCTGGAATGGATTAAGGACCGCTGACTTGTGCTGGGGCGAGAAAACAGCCGACGACAATGCTTGATCGGAATATCTAGGAGAAGAGCTCTCCGCACAAAAGATATCCTCCAGATTCGAGGGAGTTAGGGTTTTCGGACGAGCAGAACGACTCAACATATTGGTACTAATACTTGGATGCGACAGCTCGTTTAAAAGTTGCTGCTGCTGCACATCAATGTCTGCAAATAAACACAAGTCATCGGGAGGGATATCTCTTGCATTCAGAGATGAACGCAAGCGACTTGACTGCAGGTTGCTTCCTGGTAGATGCAATGGTGGAACATTTTGCTGAGGTGGCCAACCCATGTTAGAAATGCTGTTGTTAGATGGAGAAATGGGTGGAGTGAAAGGAGATGGAGACATCAGAGGGACTGTAGAAGGTGAGCCAGGTAAAAGGCTCATGGCTGCAGCAAAGTCCATGGCATTAACTGCGGAGTTGCTCGAGCGAGGTGAGGGAACAGCGGAACCAGTAGAGACATAGAGGGGTCGGAGTTCTTCTTGTGTGTGAGCAAAGAAACAAACTCTTCGATTGCAACTTGTACCGTCTTTGCATAGCCGAGTCCTGTATTGAGCAGGGTGGAGCCAGCACTCGAAAACCCCATGAGCATACTCACACATATCCCCTCTCCGACAAGCTCCTTTGCGGAAATCTGGACATGGTACACAGCTGTAATGGTACTTCCTCGGATCCCTTCTTCGGGCATTTTCACCAGGGTGAACAAATGGGCACTCAGTCCAATCGTGCGAATAGGCACGAGAGCAGGGTCGGACCTTAAATGAAAACATTCTGAACTCATCTGTAGAATAGATGCTGTTCTTGATGTCGGGCAAAGATGGGTCGATAGGGTACTCTTTCTTCTCCGGTGCAGGTGAAACAGGAACATCACTGAATTTAGTAAAGTCCGGAGAGGGTCTTGACGCTGAAGGGGACCGTGGGGATCCATTTCCGGGAGACGGAGAAAGTGGAGGAGAGTTTGCATTTGAAGTGCCAATATATGCTCCCGAATTTTGCTCTTCCGGAAACGACACATCCATTTTGAGCATCATTTGGAGGGAATATTTCATCCCTTGAAACTTCGGCGACACAATGATAACATCTACAGGGCGACGGCCATTGGCATCAGCTAGATTTGGATCCGCACCTGCAGCCAAAAGCAGTTTCACAACATCTAAAGCATTGAGTGATCCACCTGATGCAGCACAGTGAAGTGCAGTGCTCCCATCAGAACCACAGGCCCGATTCACGTCAACTTCAGGTAAAGAAATAATATGTTTCAGAACATCGATGCTACCATAAGTGGCAGCCACCATCAAGGGAGTCCTATGCTGTAGAACCATTTGATTTGAGCCTTTTTGTCGTCCATACCACAGTCCAATCACATCCACGCTCAATGGTTCACGACCAACATACTTTTTAAAGCCTTCTAGATCATTGTTGGCAGCAAGTTCAAGCAAGCTAGCAAAAGCATCTTCATTTTCAACGTTCGAAAGATTAACATTCATGATTACAGCTTTACTTCTATTTTCAAGGGAAACGATCTGGCTCGATTAATTATGGGCTCTAGCCAATCCAATCTGCAAATCCCTCATTTCCAAAATCTACCTGGGAGCAAAAAAATAAACAAGAAATCTTTATTAGGACCGGAAAACAACAAAAAACGGCACCAACAGATTGACAAATGAACAAAAGGAGACTTGGTAGGTCAAAAAGGCTGATAATGATCAGAAATTTATGCCTCAAGGTCAAGATGCTTATCTATAGCATACAACAAAACAACTAAATTTTATTCTTTTCTAGATTGAGAAAGATAATAGATTTTATTGATTGATAAAGGGAGTCAAGGCTGAATCAGCCACAGCCAATCTTTCAATACCCTTAAAATGTAAATACAACAAAAAATGTTTGCCATTTTAGAAAATTGAATAATTCTAGTATGAAAATCAAGACAAAAGATAATGACAGATGCTCATCAATCTATAAGAGAAAATATCATGCACCCATCTGCTAAAAATCAACAAGTTAATTATCTTTTTTAGCATCAAATTTGTGTACATAAGATATTATGCCCCTCAATTCCAACCAGAAAAATAAAGTTCAAAGATTGACAAAATTCAACAATTTTCTCTCCATACTGAAAACTGTGAAGAACATCATAACAAAAGAATGAAAAACAGAAACTATCATCCAATCCTCCCCAAACCCCAATCCAAGAAAGAATTAAGAATTTTTTTTTTAAAAAAAAAAGAGAGAGTAAAGAAACAACACTCAGTATCATGCATGCCATAAATTCAAACACCAGACCCATACTTACAATCAAATTCTCAAACACATAACAGGCAAAAAAACACAAGAAAACAATAATGATCGAAAATTTGCAAGCATCGGACTACATGCACCAGTACTTTCAACATAATTACACAACCCGTTCTCCGCATATATAAGAAAAATCCCAGATAAACAGCACTTCAAAAGGGAAATATCTCATACCACGAACAGCAACAGCAGCGGCGGCGGCGGCGGCAGTTCCGTTCTTGAATATGTATATATACACTTGTAATAAATGGTGGGCAAAGATGGAGGGGTTTCACTTATACGGGCATGCTGTATTTACAGATCTAGAGAGAGAAAGTTAGTGTGAGAGAGAGAGAGAGACTGAGAAAGTTGCGATTGCAAGAACAGAGCTTCTTCTCCTTCTTCTTCTTCCCCTTGTCTCTTTTTTCTTCGCCATTTCCTATGTTAATGTTTCGGTTTTACTCTCTCTCTCTCTCTCTCTCTCTCCTATGTAGACTAAATTCAGCACTGCTTTGTCATAATTCGGAAATTTATATTTTTCTTACAAGAAAAAAATTATACACTCACTCTCTTTTGCTTTTTATATTCTCATTTATATATTTTTTAAAAAAAGTTGGTGGAAAAATATTACAACAATTTTATATATTTATTTATGATCGCCTGCATCCTAGTCTACTTTTTCACAATGGAGCACCAATCAAATTATTCTTTTCCCCAATTTTTAGTTTGTGTGAAAATAAAAATAGAAGGGCTACTTTGGCTCAATATCTTGTGCCAATCTCAATAATTTTGGTTTATTGATTAGGAAAGGTTAACATTTAATTTCATAATAGGGAGGAAACTATTTTTGATTTATTCATAGAGAAAATTTGAAAACCATATAAGTAAATAACCAAAAAATGGTAATTTTGAACGACGTCGTAAAATATGAGTTATTTATCAAATATGTTATATTTTTCTTTAATGTTTGAATTTTCTGAATCGAACACCTATCTAAATGCTAGAAAAGTGTCATCAATCAGTGCGTATTTGACAACGATTCGAATGTAGGTTTGCTTTTATTTACATGCATTCTTGTTTTGGAAATACCTCATGTTTTTGTTGGATTATAGATAAAATATACTTCAGTCTAAATTCTGAAATAATCATCCGTAAAATTTACTTTTAATCCAACTTGTAAACCTTAGTTTATATTGCGTAATTATTTTAAGATTAATATGACAATAATTTTAAACCATAATTACGTCCAACATTCTCTCACATCTCATAATCCTATTTAGAATCGGGTTGGATAATTTTTTGAAAACCTAAATTAGGGTTTCTTAATCATCACGTGCAAGAGTATAATACGACGTAGAAGTTAAGTGAAAAAAAATATCTCCATCCTTAAATTGGTATTTTCTCCAGCAAAAACTTTAAATATTCACTTTCAAAAATATGCGTCGAATATTATATATGACCTAATCCATAGTTACTTAATTGTCAAGAAATTATTTATATGCATTTATCACACTTGTTGCGTTGAATTTATCGATATTGGGCTTCACATGTTTTTAAATTTTTGACTGTTTCTTATCTAAAATTAAAAATGTAAAAATAGTAAAAGAAATTCCTATATATCAAATATGAAAATATTAAATATAAATTATAATAAATATTTTCACAATCAGAACACAAGAGCTTCTACTTTTTCCCTATATAGTCAACATTCTTATCCTCTGAAGATCAACTTGATCATCACCTGAAAAAGAACAAAGAAAAAAAAAAAAAAAGGAAAATAGGTTCACATTTTCTTCCTTCTTTGTCAATAGGAGTATGACACGAAATACTTACGGTGGTCCAGCGTAGCACTCAATTACTACTTCTCTGTTGGAGACCGTCTGAGAAGGTGAAAAGGCGCATGGTGAAATGAATGAATACCGGAAGAGAGGAGAAGCCGACTGGTCGAACCGGTAGCCAGCGCGTGGGGTATCGGAGGTGAGGATTAAAGCGGATTGAAATTGAAGTTTGGGTTCCGCGAATCAGCGCCGCGGACTTCAGGCACGAGTCTATTCTGGTTAATCATAAGGTCAAATCGAAAACGGAAAAAGGGAGAACCAAAAAAATAAAAGAAAAAATTAGAAATTGGAATAAATACTTTGTATTATTGGGGTCCAAGAAAAATAGTTAATAATAAAAGGTTTTAAAATAATATTCGATAAGGATAAGTTTTTGGATGAGAATTATTTCAAAAGTTGGCTTTATTTTTTCATAAGGGAAATTATAATAAGTAGTTGAATTTTGTAAATAAATATATATATTATATATTTATAAGTACATTAAATAAATCAAATAATTTTGAGGTTCTCTTTTACAAGTCATTACAAGAAAAGAACAATAAACAAAAATTATAAAGTGATAATACAATACATATATAGTGAAAAATTTACTTACTGATATTACATTGTTACTATAAATGTGTTACTAATTGTTCATAACAAATAAGTTTATACAATTATTTTCACTAAAAATATTGTAAAAATTATTGTTCCAATAAAATAATATTTTTTTATCACGTAATCCATATAGTTAATGATAATTATGGAATATTACTTTTATTTTTACTGCTAATAGATAAGTTTAATCATGATATAGAGATATTAAATAGTTTGTATTATTATAAATAATATAATTACTTTTATCTTATGCGTCTGTAATTTAGATGGTTGCATACAGGGAGCTTAAACGGGCTTATAAGCTCTAATACCTCATGCAAAGTTATGTTTTGAAAAGACGCCTTGATTAGGAGATGAAATTTTGAGATTTATAAATCATTCAAGCTCACCATTTGCAATATTTGCTCGTTTGATCTGTCAAAAAAGAAAATTACGAGATATAATTTTCTTTTTTCAATAAAAGAATAAAATTGAAAAACTTAATGGTTAAGAAAAATAATTTAGAGTTTATGATGGTGAGGTGAGTGGGTGGTGATTTTATAGATCCATAGTTCATGTTGAGAGAGTGTAGAACTTAATAAATACATTGTCTTTTTCATTAATTACCTACTCCATCATTCTTACTTATTGATATTAGCTTTAATTAATAATTAATTATTTTAGATTAAACAAATTAAACTTTCAACTTTAAGGGGAAAAGAAAAAGTAATTTTCAAAGCTTAATCATATTTGACCAATATACCTTTCCACAAGTGGTAAAAATTGTGGCTTCATAATTGACAGATTGTGAATTCGAATTTCATAATTAATGTGTGCATACTTAGATATCGTGGCATATAATATTCGTACGTATATAATTAAATATATACGATATAAATTCTAAAAATAAAAATCAATATATAATTGAAAATGGAGCCAGTGAATTCTATTTATTTTTTTGCCCTGTATTTTAGTGGGACACGGTGCAAAATGTGAAAATGTTGGGAACAGCAAGAGAGGGCAATTTGTGAGAGAAAAGTTGAACCGCTCACGTCTACGAGAAGTTTTGTCCTTCCACTATAATAGAAATTTTACTGTAGAAAAATTTATTCAATGAGTGAAAATTAGATACTGGAGCAATGAAAAGCTATTCCATGATAATTCACATGATTAATTTTGAAAAATATAGTTTTTTGTATTTTAGGGCTTTAATCAATAGTGATTATTTATTATAATTTGTACTTGAAAACATCATAAGAAATTCAGCGGAGGCTATAGATCGATCATTTAGGTTATTAAGCAATTAATAAAGTTTCGTACACTAATTTATTAAAATTCTTGATTTTATTCCTCCAACCAAAAAACGAATCATACTTGTAAAAATTTATGGAGATAATTATATTTACATTCTTGATTAATGGTTTATTTATAAACATCATTCATATCTTTTGTGCAATTACATAAACCATCCATGATAGCCAAAAGTATATATAATTTGTGTAATGATGTTGATATAGCTAAGGGGTGTATGGGTATTTTCTTAAGTAGTGCTGGTTTGTATAAATGATGTTGACTTTTGTGGTGGGTGTATGTAAAAATTTTCATAAGACATGAATGATTTGTGTTAATAGTCCATATGTCAGGAAGTATAAATGTAATTATTCCAAATTTATATAGAGGATTTCACGGAATATGTTAAAATATACATATGTTTTCATTTTTATGGGTAAATTACATCTACCTCTGTTAAGGTTGACATAATTACAAATACCCCCTCGTTGTTTGAGAAATTACAAACAGCCCCCTGAGGTTTGTAACCGTCTAACAAATAACTCATTTCCATCCATTTTTATGGGTAAACTAACCAAAATATCCTTATGCACGAATTATTTTTTATTTAAGTCTTTTTGGACTACAATGCGTATGGAGAGTTTTCTTAAGTTTTTTACACATAGGAGGAATAATGCAATTTGCCTTCGGTGATTTTTCTACAATTTTAATAAAAAATTTAAGGGCAAAATGGTCAATTTCAGGCCTTTAGTTAAAAATTACAAACCTTAGAGGGGTATTTGTAATTTTTCAAATAACGAGGAGATATTTGTGATTATGCCAAATCTCAAGGAAGATAAATGTAATTTACCCTAAAAATATATAGCATGAACAAAACAAAATCACAGCTAGTCTTGAAAAGCTTTGTGATTTGCATAAATTGTGAACAAGATGTTGTGTGACCATCTTTTAGCAAAGAAAAGCATGCTTTGCAAGGATTTACCTAAAAGATGAGCATAATTTCCAAATTGTGCAATACAATTTGGAGCACCCCTTTTACTATCCACTACTAGTCTACAACCTTATTTGGGTTTATGAAAAACCAACTTAGCATTTTGGGAAAAGTGGCTTTTATTTTAAAGGATAAATTACATGTGTCTTTTATGAAATTCGGTATGATTACGAATACTTCTCATTATTTGAGAAATTATAAACACCCCATCAAATAAAAAATATTTATGTAGCCCTCAAATGGTAAGATAGAAATTGCTACTTCATCCGTACTGGATTTTATTTCATTAAGACAAATATTTGAAAAATATAAAAAGATATAAGGGTGAGTAAAATAAATAAGCCCTATGGCATATTAGTCATAAAGATATTTTAGACCATTTTAAATATAGATATATATATATAATTATAATTTATAATTTAAAAGTTGTATTTTGACCAGTTTACCACAAAATTGGACGAAAATCTAATAGAGGCTAACTGAACGTGCTTATTGTTAGACATATGCTAAAATAAAAGGGTATTTGTAATTTTCAAGCAACAAAAAAATATTTATAATTATAGCAAACCTTAAGATAAGTGGTTGTAATTTACCCTATTTTAAGTTCACTATAAACATGAGATCTTTTTCCATTTCAAAAAAAAAAAAAAAAACAAAATCACTATAAACATCAAATTGTTTATGTTCTTCATCTATATATAATTCTCTCTCTCTCTCTCTTATAATTTCTACATCTCGCTTACTATCTTTATGACATTTTATTCTCCTTTTATCTAAACAAGGAAAACAATATTACATAAATTGACATGTTTTTCTTAAATGAAACGAGTCGAAAGACATAACACAGTACGGATCATATTATATCAACATAATACTGATTTCACTCTTCACATAGCATGATTCGACCACTTTTAATGCTTTTAAACTCGGTATAAAAAAACCCTAAGCTGAGTTTGTTGATTTATTTTTGCCATTGCGCACAACTCTATTTAACCCTTTATTTTGATGATAAGATGCGATCGAGCAATAAAGCTAGATTGTGTAAATAAGGGGAATTTTCTTCTATATATATACACACACATAGGGAGAGAAATAGAGAGAGAGAGATGAAATTTAAAAATATTAAACTCTATTAATTATTAAAAATTTACAACGCACTTGGTTCAAATGAGTCTTAGGGTGAGTATGTAATTTTACTTTTGCCATAATTTTATTTTTATTTTTTAATAATTCGATAATAACGTAACGTGCCACGTTCGACCCAACATTAAAGTTCGATGCACTATAAAATGACCCCCTAACTCAATTATTTTGTTTATAATTTAAATTAAATTCAAGTAAGCTAATTATAAGCTGGTCTCTTTTAGGGACCCAACATAAACCAAAATGCACCATCTGGAAAAAATTGTAGATATGATTGTGATTTAGTGTATATGTGCGAATTGAGGAATCTTGAAAGCAAGGGACACCATGGGATGGCCGGTTTAAGTGTTACCAATAGGGGGACACGTGGCGTGCATTGGTTGCATGGGCAGTCTAGTCGCCAAATAGGAATCATGGACCGTACAATTCTTGATTGTTGGGAGTTGTCCTAAAATCAGTTGGATTTGGAGGTATGTGAAGAAAAAGAAAGAAAGCTGCTGGTGCACTGCACCTCCGGCTGTTGATTGATCTCCATCGCTCAGCTACTGTAATGATTCAGGGATTGGATTGCATGGGCCACATGGACAAACACTAGTCGCTGCATTGCATTTTCACAATCATGTTACATGCTTGTGATCATTTCAGCTAATTATATTTAGTAATAATTATATCTGCACCCCTAGTTTATGATCTATTTACGTAAATTACTCATATATTTTGCGTAATTACAAAATTCAGACCTGATACCCAACAAATATGGTTAATTTGTGTAATGATGTTGACGTTTTTGGAGTGTATGTGAAATTTTCAAAAAGTATGAGTAATTTGTGTAAATAATATTGATGTTTCTAACAGGTGTATATGCAATTTTTTAAAAAATAGGGATGTTGTGTAAATCGATCATATGTTAGGGGGTGTAGATGTAATTGTCTGCTATGTTTAATTGTTATAAAATATTTATTTCGTCGAAATTTGTTGAAAATTTGTTCAATTTAATCTTTGTCGTCCCTCGATTCCCATTTAGAGTTGTTATGGGAATCACATATATACTATATGAATTAGCGGGTGGAGTACTCACGATAAGTGTGCATAATTTTAAAATTTTATTATATTTGTTTAATCAAATGAAAAATAAAAAGATGAATAGTTTACCAAAATTATAAAATATTTAATTTTGAATGTGTAAAACGGAACTATTGATAAACCCAAGTAATTAATAAGGTGGTTCTTTTATGTAAAAAAAAGATAGTTATTTGAAGATACTTTAGTCAAAACACATATTGACAGCCAAAATTAGTTATTTAAAACTCTCACACTTAATAAATAACTAGTAATTTGTGACACACTTTATGTGTGCAAATTCTATAATATTATTTAAAAATAAAATATTTATTAATTTATAGAGTATATACAAAATAATAAATTAATGTGAAATTTATAAGAAAATAATAATAAAGACGATGAACGAAAACTAAAAAAAATAAGTAATTATCGAAAGATAGTGGTAGAATGATAAATTAGATGAATAAATAAAAAGATTAAATTAAATATTAAAAAAACAAACCAAAAAAACGAAGACACCATATAGATAAATAGGCTGAAGTGAAAATGATATTATTATGCATTTCACATCGATTACAAATTATATGCTTGAGTGGCTTGTAAGTTCCAAAGAATACTCTCATCAAACATGATGCATAGCTATCCTTTGTTATTTGGTTAAAATCAAATCAACAAGTGAAAGAATAGTTTGTGATGATCAATATTCTTTGAAATTCAAAAAGTGATTTTTCTTATATGAATTAGGGGGTGTTTGCAATTGTTTTAAATAAATGTTTTTGCTTATTGTTGAAAACAAGTCAAGAATAGTGCTTTTTATTTACGATCTTTATTTTTAATTTGCTCAAATTAATTTGATTTAAGTCAGACGTTATAAGCAACTTTCCATCGACTTCTGCAACTCATTGTTAAAATTATAAATATTAAATTATTTTTTTAAATATTTCAACTTCGATTTTTTATTATTTTTTTTTTCACTTTTCACGTTGTCTTCAAACACTCCCAAAGCTCGTATCTTATATTTTTTTTGTATTATAATATCCAGAGCTGTCCATTTAAGTATAATTCCCATGCCAATTTTGGGCCTCCAGGCCAAGAAATTGTTTTCAGTTCAAGGTGTTCATCTCTTGCAGCTGCAGCCCAACATTACATTTTGTTTCATTTTAGGTTCCTAACTCCTCATCATATGATATTATAAATAAGTAAAATTATCGACTTAATGAAAAATAAAATAACACTTTACCTCCCAAGAAGTAAATTGTTATTAATTTTTTATACGGGGTAATTTGCTCATTTGTAATATCACAGGGAGATAAATTACATTAAACTCATATTTTAACCACTCTCTGATTTCATGAAATTCTTGTTTAATTTAAATTCGTGTTTCGAAACGATCCGAAAAAACCTGATGGACCCGTGGAATATGAACTCCTAATTAGATGATAATTATGCTTAATTTTAGCGTAATAATTTCTGTTCCGGTTGCTTGTAAGATATTTTTGATTAGTTTGAGGTCCGATTCGGATCAAAACCCCGAATATATATGGGATAAATATTTATTTTTCAACAGAATTAATCTATTGGAAAGAACAACGTAAACAATATATACAAACTTCTAATTTTTTTAAAGTTAATTCTTTTACGTAGCACGAGAAGACGTTCATTAGTATTAGATTTGTTACTATAGATTTAAATCTAGGAATTTTAAATTTATAATAACATATTTATCAAATTTAGTTAGATAATCTATGCTGTAAAGGGATTTTAAATCATTAAACTTTTATTTGGAATTATATTCGTGGTGTTATAATGAATTACTAATTTTGATGCGTACACGGGTTTTGAGTTACTGCAAATTTCGAAGGACTTGCATGCAAATTCTAAGATATGGAGGGACTAATCTGCAAGAAAGCGTTAGCATTCCGATGCTTAAGTCAATAAAGTGTAAAAATGAAAGGAACTTGAAATAAAGTGATAATAATGGTGATTTGTGCAAAATGGTGAACAATAATTCGTATGATATATGAAAAATAAGCTCAAAATAGCCTTAGAACCGAGAGGGAATGAAAGTAAAAGTGTAGGAATTGCAAAAGTGAGTAGATGTTCTCAAATAACTACACACGGTCACTATTTATAAGCTTGTAAAAAGCAGGAATCGGAGTTTAGTTGAAAAGAGTCTTATGTCATTCAAAAGATCTTTCAGCCAGCTAACTCCTCGAAAAATCCGCGTGTAATTTGAACTAGATATGACTGAGATACGCTAGGTGGACCAGGTCTGCCTGAAAATCCAAAAATCTGGTACATTCAACTTCCCAGCTATTTTGATGTCAATCATTTAAGATCCAGCTGGAGATATTTTAGGATGACGTGTATTAATGGATTGGCAAGCTATAGGATGTGCATGTCCAACTGTATGATGACGTTTCTCGCTAGAGCAAGCTTGTTTCGTGGGCCTACAAGTTTAGTGAAATCAACATGTAAGATTCTGGGCTTTTACTTTTTCGTTGGTGGGCTGTCCTGTTGGGCTGCTCCGCCTGTGGGCCTTTTGGGTTTAGAATCCATGAAGGATTTTGGGGCATCAACATTCATTTTGAAATTCTTACTTCAAATCCCTACCCTCAAATCCAAATTTTACATTCCAAATGCAGTTTTAGGGTAGCATTTAATTTAGGGATAATTACACCATTCCTGCTTTGAAAAATTACATCTAGCACCCTTGAAATCTTCTTCCATCTCACAAATATGACATTCCGTTAGTCAAAATTCACAAAATTTGTTATATTAACACAAAAACACTCACTGAAAAATCGATATTTACCCCCAATTGTCTTATTGCCGACTTATTACAGATCAAACATATCTTTTCTGACTAAACTACCTTTAAAAGGGTGGAAATATACCTAAATGCATTAACGTATGAAGATGTATAGGGGTAATTTAATTATAAAAAGATTTGTTTAACCTGTAATAAGTCGGTAATAAGTCAATCGAGCTTAAATATGAGTTCTCATCCAATTCTTTTGTTAATATTGACAAATTCAAAAAAATTTGATTAATGGAAGAGCTTCTTTATTAGACGGACGCAAACTTTAGAAGTACTATATGTAATTTTTCAAATTATAAAAATTTATATATAATTATATCAAATCTTCTAGGAGTGCAGGGTAATTACCGCTTAATTTATTTTATTAAATTAATTGAAAGATCTTAATTTAAGTTTTGAAATGAATAGGGGGAAGGCCCACCAAGAAATGGTAGGTGAATCTGTAATGTCTGACTGGTTTCTATAAATTAATTAATGAGATGGGGCAGAAGAGGGATGGGCATCGCATTCACGACCAACTGAAAATGACGGACCAAAACTCCCAATGCCCAATTATGAATGTCCACCCTTGATTCTCAGACCCCACCCCAACCCAACCCCCCACTCAAAAAAGACATAGCAACCCCGAGTGCAATTATTTTGAGGTTCAATAATTTATCGTGGAGATATTGAATTCAAAATTCATCAAGAACGTGTGTGAGCAGGTAAAGAAATAAAAATAAAAACCCTGAATGTAATTATACCAACATTGATGCACCAAATCCCATTAGAATTTCAAAATTGAACGTGTTTTGACGAGAATAGTATTAGGATGGATGACTCACAGGAAAATCCTTGTGTTGCTTCGCTTTTTAACCCCTCCCCCTCCCACCAGAAAAGAAAGAAAGAAAAAGAACACAACAAAGAGATTCTTGAATTGCGAATTTCGCCACAAAAGTTTTTATTGATTCAGTTGATAAGAACGAATCACTTCAAATATTGTAGTTTGATTATTTCAATCAATATGAAGATTGTGTTTTTAAAGAATGAAAAAACTTCTACAAATACCTTATGATTTCGAAAGCATGTCTTGACCCATATTGGTAATCAACCAATTTTGGAGATAGAAACGTTCACTTTCATGATATGTATCAAGATCCACATTTGCATGGTGGCTCACCTCTTCTTTTCTCTTTTCTTTGGGTAATTAAAAGGTAGGGGAGAGACTACTTGCGTAGCAACCCTCCTCGAACGTGATCACAGGAGTCATCCAATTTTTAAACTATAATTACTACTCCCGATGTTATACTCCCACTCCTCATAATCAAGTTACACGTCTACTACAACAAACAAATTCGTACTAGAATCGATTCTATTCCACCACTCAACTTACGAGAAGGCACGATCCGTTCCACTTTAACTACCACGACGACGGTTGGTGGGGTTAGTTGTGGTTGCAACTTCTCTACAGCCACTTGTGTCCCTATTCCCTAGTGCATATGCCTGCAGAAGGGTGGTCCAGTTCTTGACTGTGTATTCAGGAATTCACATGACAGCCATGTGCTGCTTGAGGGACACAGGCAAACACATGTGCTTTATGCACAACCAACATGCAGGTGTCCAACACTTCACAGAAAATCGACTACTCGATACTCGATCCGACTCAGAAATCAATAAGTTAAAACTTATTTGAATCCGGTTCCTTGTACAACACGCGTTCTTCAAGTTCAGTTCAATTAGTGAAAGAATGAAAAGACGTGTGAATTAGCTACTCAGAGATCAATTAAAGCTCGTTTGAACTTAGTTGGGTTATTAGTCAAATCGAGGTCTGAATACAAATTTTCAATCTCGACAGCAATCAAACAAGCTTGAATAGTAATGCGATGTGAAATACAATAAATGCATAAACTTTCCATCACAGCAATAAACTTAAACCAAAACAAGATATGATGAATTGAATGTGGAAATGCAGATGAAAAGCATTCCACTTTATCATATTCCAAGAGAAGGCAAATCAGTTTCTGTGTCTCTCTAAACCCTAATCCCTAATCATGATTCTTGAAACTTCAATTATTTTCAAGTCCAGTAAGCAGAAAAAAAGAACGAGAGATAAATCGTTAGTTGAAAAGTTTGAAGTGTTAGCTTAGCATTTCCGAACCAATACTGCCGTTTGTTGATGGTTCTACCGCGTAAATACTCAGACCTCTTGTCCGTCCAGGTGCACCGCCTTTGATTGACGACAAATCCAGCATAAACCTGCAAGAAAGGCTTAGCTCGTCAGAATTCGTGAAGATGCTAGCTGTTTTGTATGTATCTAGTTTCATGTAACGTACATGTTTGCAGCCGGCTTTTCTTGCTCTGGGACAGTACAGTTTATCAGGATCTTCTGATCAATTTTTGAAACAATGTGCTCGGGAGGAATTTGAACCAACTTCGGCACTGAATTGAAACAGAGTTCGAAAAATCAATTTCAAGCAGCATATAGTTTCTACGTCTGGAGTAAAGGTGGTTAACAGATTTAAATGAATCAAATTTAGAGTACACAAACCTGGTATCTTGGTCGTCTTTACAGAGTCACCGAGGCCCAGAAGTTTCTATAAGATGCAAAAATATGATTTTTCAGTATTAAATACAGAAATATGATCATGGAGAGACATCGGATGCATTATAGATTCAAATTAACACCTTAAGATTCTCGTAACACTTGTTCAGGTCATCGTTAACCAAAATATGATCAAAGAGTCCAGGTGAATTTCCCTGTTCAAGCTCTGCCTTAGCGTTTCGCAGTCGCTTTTGGATCTGTTCTTCTGTCTCAGTTCCCCTGCACGCGTAGTTATGAAGTTTTTTTTCAGTACAATTACATGAAAGGTGACAAGATTCAATATTTTGAATCTAGCCCACCTTGAGCGAAGGCGTTTCTCAAGTTCCTCAAATGAGGGAGGACAGACAAAGATGAAAACAGCTTCAAGAGAACTAGCCCTCACAGATCTTGCCCCTTGAACGTCAATGTCAAGGATACATCTCTACATGAAATCACATAAAAACCATTCTCAACTCGACGAAATAAAAAAATCATTTTGGATGCATAAACACTCTGTCAATGGTACTGATTAAAGTCATAAAGATAAATGGTTTCATGTTGTATCAAAGCGGTAGCCAAGGTAATGCAGTAACTGCATAGGAAGCCGTAGTCAAGTCAATTTTAACTAGATGGGTGAAGTAATCTTGGAAATTCTCGTAATGCACGAATATATGTACCTTTCGTCGGTCTGTAACCACCTCGACAGCTTCTATACTGGTTCCGTAAAGATTTCCATGAACAGCTGCAAACTCAAGGAATTTCTCATCCTTTATGTCTTTCTCCATGACACTGCGTTCAGTGAAATGGTAGTGAACACCATTCTTCTCATTGTTCCTTGGAGCACGGGTTGTGTGGCTCACCGAAAATCCAAACATTGATGGGAATTCTTCCATCAGTTTGGAAATCAGGGTACCTTTACCAACTCCAGAAGGACCACTTATGACGATCGGTTTCTCAGATTCGCCAATCACTCCTTTACTCCAGGCGACCACTTCAGTCCCCAATCTCGTCTTCTGCTCTCTAACAAACGCAGTATTCACCTGAAATGTGATAAGAAGGTGTGGAAGTTGAGGAATAAACCAATCAATACATAAGATATGAACAACAGACTCGCTGTGTGCGGGACAAAGATCAAGATACGTAAAAGCGCCAACCTCTAGAAACCAGAAGCAATCATCAGAGGTCGAGTTCCCCTTAATAACCAAAATCCGATCTTCATCTAAAGCTATAGCCGAATGCCCCCCCAAAGGCTTCGGTTTTGTTCCCAAAACAGTAGGGATCACCCTATAAGACAATTAAACTCAGTTATCTCAACTATAAACGGAAGGAGAACTGCACCAATATCATGAAGCAAAGCCTAAGCTCAAAAACTTACCATTTGCTCGTAGATTTATCAAAAATCCGAACCCCAATTGTGCAAGCAGATTCTTTTTCCGTTGCACCAATGACATACTGAATCAAATTAAAAAAGGGGTACAAGATTCATTCATAACCAAGCATTCTTCACCTTATGGAGGAACAAAAGAACTCATTGAAGAAGAATATTTATGCAGTATATCGGAACATCATACTGTTTTATTGCAGCCGATATTGATAGCCGTTTCACAGCCCTTAGACTTCAAAAGAAGCCCATTCGGGAAATCGCCCCGGAGATCATCGTCAAAGAAAGCTGGAGCTTCCCCCTATCACATCACAGCCAGCAAAACAAAGCTCAGAACATAGATTTCGATCCTTCAAGAACATTTCACGAATCGATCTTATTTTCTTCCTTTTCCATACAATTAATAAAAAAAGATCAGAAACATGAGCTCACCATAGATACAGGTGATCCACCCAATCAAGATTTATTCTGTTAAACAAGAAACATAACGAGACAACAGATCAGAATACACATACACATCTCATTTTCCCAGCTCACACAGCAGAACTTTAACAGCGCAAATTGCATAAAATCTGCATCTTCCAACCCCCTAATAATTCAAAGAACCCTTGTCTCTCCCCCTTAAACAGAAAATAGGAAAAACAAATACATAGCAACTGATCTAACTCAAACAAATCAAAGAAAAATTCAATCTTTATTAAAAAAAAAAAAAAAAAGAGTCATCAAAAACAAAAACCCGAACGCCCCGCCACACAATTTGAACAAGAACAACGGAGCCATAAGCACATTCACCTTCGTTCTACAAGGAATTGAAGTTACCACATTGATATAACATAGACAACAAAATTAAACTAGCCAAATACATACATCTTCCTCCGTCTCTTCGCACAGAACTCAAAGAAAGTAAATTCTTGAAGACCCACAAAGAAAACCCCGCCTCAAATCTAGCTAAAACCCGCCGGATCGATCAGAAACATTGAATCTGCCAAATACAATGAAGAATACCTCTTAAACGCAAAAAAACAGGGGAGCTTCACGCTTTTCCTTCTTCTGGTGTGGGAAAATATTTTCCTCGTGAGATTGATTTATTTGTCTCTTATACGGAAAAAGGGTCAACAAAAAGAAGCAAAAATTTCAAATAAAATGAAACTTAAGATTGAAAAAGGCAGAAAGTTTGGAGAAGTTGGACGAAAGCTTCAGAGGCAGAGGCTCCCATATTCCAACCCCAGCTTATTACTCTCATTATATATATATATATATATATATATAATAACCAAAAATATATACTGTGTGTGTGTGTGTGTGAGAGAGAGAGAGAGAGAGAGGTTTTATTTTTATTTTTATTTTTTAAAAAAAAAGGGTTGTTTTATTTGCTTTCTTGGTACCTTTTCCTCGTCAAGTTGCGGAAAGAAACACAAGTTGCAGAAAAATATTGTCCTATGATTCCTTCCTACTGTAATTAAATTTATTCTTAGTAAGTTCTTTGGCAATCTTTATTAATTTTTAATAAGAGAAATATCAATTTATTAACAAAGCCAGTAGAAATAAATGTTTATATTTTTGTTTTTACACTCACGCGCCCAAGACACATACACACACTCATAGTTCGAACTCAAAATCTCTCATAAAAAATTTTTATGTCTGTATTATTGGGTTGTCCCTGTTTATGTTTTTTCATGTAAAATAAACAAGTAAAATTAAAAATCATGTTTGCATAAGAATTACAAAGGGACAATTCTTTTTTCATTATTTAATTCCTTTCATATATGTATAGATCTATAATCTGCATACATTTGTTCATTATTTTAATACAGTATTTTTATATTAAGTATTATTCTTTCTGGTTAAACTTACAATTTTATCAAAAAAAAAAAAAAAAAAAACCTCATTCAACTGTTTCAATTGAGGTTTTTATCTTTAACGAAGTATCCTTCTCTATTTTAAATTTTTTACTTGTCGTGCATTTAAAATTAAATGAATATGGAGTTGAAACAGTTGGAGTTCGTATTAAAATTAAAATCAAATTGAAGCTTAAAATTCATAGAAATTTAAAGCTTGCAAGGAATAAATGACATTTTAATAATTAAGTCGTGTACGAACGAATTGACCTAAAATTCATGATTTTTGTATGATGAATTGAAATGTTAACCCTATTTTTGTTGCCGCCATAAGTTTGGTCAAATAAATGTGGACGTGGACCATATTGTAGTAGCCTTTGCCCCACTCTCCTTACACAAAATATTGCAATTCCACATGATTTTGCCTGCCTGAACTGACTATTTATTTCAATTAATTTAATAAATATAATTAGAAAAAGACAAAAAAAAAAAAAAAGAAAGAATCATATATGTCTTTGAGCATCAAAATGATGGCGACCAATTTAACTAATTTTAATGAAATGATAAATAATTTAGTTAATGTTTAAGGAAGTACTCAAAAGTATTATTTGAATGATGAATTTTATCAACATTCGATATGGATTAGTGGTTAAATTCGAATATTATTACGTCTACGATGTAGATTCGAATATTTGTTAATGCGTTTAGTGGAACTAAATATTCGTCTTGATTTGTATGTTGATTCTCATGTGATAATGGGACATGTGCAAGCCTCCTATGGGGGATTTGTGAGGGGTACCATCCCTGCTTTTTCATTTGAAAAAAAAAATGATATGGTGAGTTTTAAAATTAAAAAATTTAATAATATCATAAATTATCAAATAATTAATATAAGTTTTTCCAAATATGATATAAAGTATTTGAAAATTTATAAAATATTAAAAATATAATTTTCAAGAGGACGAGCTTATAATATATAGAAATAAAATATTAGAAATTTATAAACTCCTTTAAGAGAAGTAAGGAGTTCCTAATTATTTTCAAAAATTTACCAAATTCATTTAATTTTTTATCATACTAATTATAAATTACCATTATTAGAATCTCGTGAGCTTCATAATCTTATTTTATCAAAATATTTCAAAAAGTTTATTTTAAAATAAAATCTACCATTTTATATGTTCTGTACAAATTTTATATGATAAAACACACGAGCTTACGAAATCTTTTAAATAAGGTTAATCAAACAATGACATACAAATTTAAAATTCTCTTCTTATTTATTAAAGACATTTTTTAAGGAAGAATTAATAAAATTCCAATCAAATCAAAAGGTATCATATATAGACAATTAGTAGTAGGGTCTTCGTATTTAGAAAAAGAAGTAATATAATAATTTGTTTTATCTTCAAACCTCGTAAAGGATTGGTACTAAGTTTTGCGCTAGATTCAGATAATCAAAAATAATTATAAAAAACTAATAATATTTTTTTATTTTTATAAAAATGTCATGGTCATAAAAGTATAATCATATAGTGGACTGACCAATGAGAATGATGAGCCTGCAAAAAGGTAACTTTAATTTCTTTTGAAAAGAAGATTGATTTCGTTGACTGTGTGGATGAGTATCATACACTCCAATTAATTTTAAGTCAAACAAATTAATTGAGATTCTTAAAGTTAACTTGTTTTTTAAGTTAATAGTAGCAATCAAATAAGGGCATATGGCCTAAAAATCCATAAGATTTGCATTGATTTTCAACATGTGCATGCATCAAGATAAAAATTGGATAATAGTATATCAGTGGTTACGATTTCGAGTCTCATAATGAGTTGAGAAGTTAATTTTGATCATTCTCTAATTAAAAAAAAATTACAAGGTTCATATAAGCAAATAGTGTTGATTTAATTATATTTTAAAAATTTAAAGAGATATGTGTCGGTTACATGCTGGTGTGATACCAATGTGTGAATTATATATTTTAATTTTCGAAAGAGACACGTGGCAATTGGATACTGGTGTGATACCAATATGGGATGTTAAAATATGGTAGAAGATTTATGCGGATTGTATGCATCCTTATTGATGGAGCGGAATCAATTGAAAGTAAAGAATAATGAGAACACGTCTCAAATATTCTTGAAAACTCGAAAATTGAAAGTAAAATAGTCATATTATTAAATGAATCTCTAAGCAAAGTTATCAACTATTTAAAAGAAAATAATCCTAATCTTAGCATAGGTAAAATAGAGCTGGAACTAGCTAAAATTTGGACTGTCTCAAAAGCCCATGAACCTCTGTTTAAAAATGCCCCACCACGCAATAATTACCCAGAAAAATATCAGGCCAAAAGATAATTATAGAAAATAAAAAAATAATTAAAATTAACTGAAAAATAGAAAAAATCCAAATAATCAACCACAAATGGCCGAAATGATAGGATTTCACAATGAACAGTAGGTAGATCGCCCTGTAATTCCAATCGAATCAAAGTTATGATTGTGTGAAGTCCAACATCAAACCATGCAACCAAAACACTATACTTTCGACTTACACCTATTCAAACGCTCCCAAAATGCATCCGCCTCTTATTCTATATAACTTATTTTACTTTTATTATCTATAGTTTATATAATTGAAAAATGGTGAATTTAGTGTCATGCTCTTATATAATCACCTTTTGATAGTTCTCTTTCTTTTTAATTTCCTCATACATTTTTATCTCTCTCCAATATAATAATATTATCTTATTTTTCAATCCTTTTTTTTATAAATCTCATATTTACATCAACTTATTATCTGGTATGTATTTATAAGTATTTAGTTAGAAAAGATAAATAAAGAATTATATTAAATTTTTATTCAAAATAAATTTAAAATATTATACACACATAAAGAGTACCACATATCACTAGTATATTTTAATTATCAAAATACTATATATAAATTACGCATTAATGCTACACCAACGTGTCGGCAGACCAAAATATTTCTATAAGAGGCCCATAAACTTTTCATAGGTTGGAGTTGGAGGGTTTGCTCAAACCCATCTTGGGTTCATAGGCCGGTAGGCCCAATTGGATATATATACGGGGCCATGTTGGCGGCCAAGCCCATCTGAGATCAAAAGGCCCACACTCGTTCCAGGCTGCCATCTGGGCAAGTCGCGTATTTCAGGGCTCGTGGTGCACTGTACCGGTTACATGGAAACAATCCCTAGCCAGCATTCGAATCAATATATTTATCTATACCTTTATCTATACTATTATATAAAGTAAATTTTGTTTTTACTAATAAATGACAGTTATTTACACACAACACTAATTTTTTTATTATACCAATAATACCCCTAAATTAGTTTTCATTTCATTTCATTTCTTTCTTTCTATTTTTTTTTAATGCAACGTATTGATTAATATGTATATTTTTTTATTTACAATAATTTTAAAGCGTGCAATATTATTTTATATGCACGCAAGGACGGCGTGCCACGATGGCTAGTATAATTGGAGAGCACCCTTTTGGTGTCTCCAATTATTTGATTTGTCATTTTTTATATTATTTTATTAATCTCAAAATTCTCTCTCTCTCTCTCTCTCTCTCTCTTTAATTTCCTATTTTCTCTACTCAACTTCTCCATCCCTTTTTCTTCTCTAATTTTTTCAATAATTTTTCAAAACTTTCTTATATTATTTTTGTATTTTTATTTATTTAATTAATATATATTTTTTAAAAATAATTATACTCTTTTTAAATATAAGTTAATTATGCACACACATTTGAGTGTGCCACATATACTAGTACTTTATTATTAAGGAAGATAACCATTTTATGTGTTTTTTACTTTTTGGTCTGTCAATTTCAATTTTTACTTTTAAAATGTTTTTGTTATTTTATTTTATTTTATTTTTATGTCCAAATAATGAAATAACTAATTCTCTCCCACTTATTATCTCATTAATCCATATTTCTTTTTATATATAAATTTTCCCTCATTCATTTATTCTCTTTATTTTATTTTACTCAATTGTATTTTAATAATAATTATTAGTTTAATGAAAATATTATTGTATTTACACACACATTGAGTGTGCGTTCCTGACTAGCATGAATTACTCTTTTTAATAGTAGTATATAAATTAATAAAAATTAGATCATTTTTATGGGAATTTAGTAAATAATTGTGTTTTTGCACGAGTCCTAAAGAGTAGTAACATTAATTTTCATAATAGATAGTTCTTCACCGTTCATTGTAAAGGGTAATTCCTTGGATCACTATAAAAATATGAATTATTTCATACATTAGAAATAAATATGGCTTGAAAATTATGTTTAAATTAATACTATTAATCATGATCACATAAATAAATATGAAAATTAAGTTTTTATTATGATAATTAATCAATATAATCATGTCCTTAGTTACGATTAAAGTATTTGACGCAATTTTTAGCTATGATCAAAACATTTATCATGATTTGTAGTTACAGCTAATACTTAAGCCTCACATACTAAAACAATAATCAGTAATAATTGTAATCGTGGTTAATTATTATTTATCATAATTTTTTATTTTTGCATAATATTTAATTATGACAAAAAACTCTTTTTTTTCCCTCCAAAAATAGGAAAACATATGTGACACCATACAAACCCGAAATGGAGGTTTGCGCTTTTGTCATGTGTGCTGACTAGAGTCCTTATAGCTGATCTCACGTCATAAAAGAACAATGCCTAATCATGTGAGAATCAACACACAAATTAAAACGTACGTTTAGTTATGATGATTGGTGGTACAAAATGTCATATTTCTTGTAATAATAAAACATCAAAATGAAGTAGTTTTGAGTATTATTTTCTAACATTATTCAAGATTTTTCAAAAATGGGGCTAGGGTGGCTTATAGTTATTTTGATCTCTCTATAATGGGTGTTACTTCATCTTTTTTTCTTTTTAAATATATATATATATATATATATATATATGGAGTCATTAATCTCCACTTCATACATCATTAATTGAGCTTTTTGTTATTTACTATAATGCCCTTGTGATTAATTATTGTGAAAGTGAAATGAAATGTGGGTTCCCTTTCTAGAAATTGACCAATGACAATGCCCCTCAAATTCACCACATTGTGATTGTGGTCCTAACCACTCTCATCATTGATACCTCATACCTTTTTTTTTTTAATAAGATAAATTATCAGTTAAAATAATATTTTAAAAATCAAATCAAATTTAGATACACATAATGTCTCATTCTTAAAATAATTAATATTTTTCATACTAAAATGCGAATTTAATAATAATTATTATAAGCTAAAATCACATTTTACATCGAGAATAATTAAAGAGAAGAAAATTGTAATTATTACTGTCAATTTTTTTTTTTAAAAAATAATTTAATAGGAGCTGTACCACCAGAACTCGGCTAAAAAAAGTTTATAAGCATTAATGAGTGAAATCGCCGAGTTTGACCGGGTAGGCAGCCACGCTTTTGAAGAATCCGAAAACCACTTTCGACGAAAGCACGACTTCATTTCTGTCGCACTCCCATCCCATGTTTGTGAAACAAAGTGGTAGAGACATGGCTTTTACGTTTACTATTGCTTCAGGGACAAAAAGATATCTTTTTACAATTTTATTTTTATTTGGATAAATACTATTTTTTTTAAAAAAAATATATGATTCGTCTTATAGTAACCCAGGTTGGTTAGGAAGTGGAGGTATATTCAAAAACTAAGAAGGGAACTTTCTACTTGCATTTGCATACTCTACAAGAATCAATACGAACTCCATGGTAGAACTGTGGACATGCAAGATTGGATTACTTATTGCAAGAAGGCAGAGAGTCACACATCTAATGATTGAAATTGACTCTAAATTTGTTCTTACTATCTTATGCAGGGCAGTACATCCACCCAAACACCTCACAATGCTGTGGAGAGACTGCTTGAGGATATTCACTGAGTTTGAGGAAGTTCAACTCACCTTTTGTCCAAGGGAAGCAAACCGAGCAACAGATGCTTTGGCAAGGCTTGCTGCAACGAATCATCTTCAACATTTTGTCTTTCATACATGCTCGGTGTTTTTGACAGATATTTTGACTCAAAATTTGATTTACATGTATCCTAGATTAGTTAGGAAATCCTGTAAGAAAACTTTGCAGCAAACGTAAATATAATAAAATTGCCGTTTTGTTCGATTTATTTTTTATTTTTTATTTTTGGCCTTGTGTGAGGTTAAATTGGTCCAATTGAAAAGTCAAACAAGTAGATGAAAATGCAAGCAACCAAATAACCAAACCAGTTGATTAAAAGTTTGAGTGAAGCTCAAGGTATTGGCATTTGATTAAAGAGCTCTCTTTTCTTTTAGGACACAGTTGGAAATAAACAAAAACATTTCTACTTCATTCCATTCCAGTTGGCTTGGGCCTTGGGGTATATATCTGTTTTAAGAATAATATATTTACACCCCATCACTTATTGTTCTTTTAATATTTTCAATAAAAAATAATTATAAATAAAATAAAAAACAAATATTTTATTAATTTTAATAGTGTCAAATAATTCATACAAATGAGATATATATATATATATATTTTTTTTGGTTTAAATCGATAATCTAGTAACTAATTTTTAATATATTAATTGAATAAGTGTAATTTTATATAGAGATTCAATTAAAAAAATTAATAAAATAATTTAAATTTAAATTTAAAAATTGAGATAAATAATACAAGAAAAGTATATGGTGTCATATTATTCATCCCCATAAATATTATTTTGATACACTCTCTACCTTTTGCTAATTACAGAAACACCCTTGAGGGCATTTCTGTTCTAAAAAAATTATATTAAAATTTTACCGAATCAATAGGGGTACTTTCGAGTTTTAAAGGCTGTTAGGGATGGTTTGTGTAAATTTTCAAAAGATAAAGATGATTTGTGTAAAAAGACAATCCTATATTTAATAAAACTCAATTTATTATATCATTTAATATTTTTAAAATTAATTTTGATAATTTAAATCAACCAATAAATTAAATGAGATTAAAAAAAAGAAACCTACTGTAGCAGTAAAATCTCTCTTTTTTTTTTTTTTTAACATTTTACACGTCATATCACTATCATCGTTAAACTTTAATTTCAAAAAAGTTGCATACTGAAAAAATCCCATCACAATCAAACTCAGTAAACCCAACTAGAAAAATGTAAGAAATAAATAAAATTAGTTGAAAATTAATAGATAGGCGGGGGTAGGAGGAAAGTGTGTATTGAATTGGAGGCCTTCGATTCTCTCCCTCACATGAACTGATGCGCTAAATTCCCATTCTCAACGTTTACCTCAATTCCAAACTTCTTCCCATCTTTCTTAAATCTCCTTGCTAGTAGATTGGCGTCTTTTCCTTCAAGCTCCATCCGTTACATCTACTACAGCTCTTTTTCTTGAAAGGAATTACTTTTCAGTTTCTTTTCTGGGGTGAAATCTGTAGTTTTTCTTGGTTATTCCGCTTGTTTTTGACTGAAGATCTGAAGATTTGGTAGATGGGTTTTGAAGCTTGTTGAGGTATTCACTTATTTATTTTCATATGATTGTGTAGTTTTGGTTTAAAAGATTTTGAGTTTTGATGATGGTTGTTGACTGCTATTCTTGCTGCAATCCAGAAACCCAATTGGCTGAAAAGATCAGGGGAAGTGAAGAAGTTTGAGGATTGAAGCTCTAGTTAAGAAAGATTGAAGCTTTATTCTGTTGATTTGTATGTGGTGTTGATCAGGGAAAAGCAGAGATTTTGATTGATCTTTGTTTGTGTTGTGCTGAAATTCTGTGACCCTTTTTGCTGGATATTGGAAGTAGAAAGTTGATTTTGGAGATTTTTGATGGGAAATTGTTGTGCAGTACCACAAACTTCGGATGAGAAAAGGGGGAAGCATAAGCCAAACCCTTATGCTGTTGATTATGGGGGTTCAGTACCAAATGGTGGAAAATCTACTGTTTTGAGCAACCCAACAGGGTATGACATAAAGGAGTTTTACGAGCTGGGGCGTGAGCTCGGTCGTGGGGAATTCGGGATCACATATTTGTGTACAGATAAAAGTAATGGGGAAGTTTTTGCTTGTAAGTCGATATCGAAGAAGAAGCTGAGAACTAGAGTGGATATTGAAGATGTTAGGAGAGAAGTTGAGATCATGAGGCATTTGCCTAAACATCCCAATATCGTGACCTTGAAGGATACCTATGAAGATGATAATGCCGTCCACTTAGTTATGGAGTTGTGTGAGGGCGGTGAGTTGTTTGACAGAATTGTTGCTAGAGGACATTATACTGAAAGGGCTGCTGCGGCTGTGACACGCACAATTGTTGAAGTTATTCAGGTGAGGATTTTTCTGATCCTGATCTTTCGTGCAGAGAAGTTTTAGTTTGAGTCTTGTTCGCATCTGATAGTACATGAATTATCATGATTTTGTTCGAACGTCTATTAGGATTTACATGTTAGTCAGTAATGCAGTGCCAGATCCATATTGATCAAAGACTTATTAGTACAAGGATAGATGGAACTAACTATTTGGGTAACTTTATAGTAGCGAGCATTTTGCTCGATAACAAATGCATTTTCTGACATGCAAATTTGCCTCATCAACCATTTGGGTTGTAAACTTTAAGGTTGATGTTTTAGTCTTTGTCATTTGCGATCTTTCACTGTGCCATTCTTTATCACAATTCATATATTTATTATTTTCAAGGGGTTATAGAAGGTGGAAATGGTTCTTGGTGTTTTCCGATTTTCTTTCTTCCATTTTCTGTGGGGTGTGAAGATTATTTGCAAAGTATATGTATTTTACTCCTGCAGTATGTGAATAAATTATCTTGGGTTTCTCCGCAGAATTGCCACAAACATGGGGTCATGCACCGTGATCTTAAACCCGAAAATTTCTTGTTTTCCAATAAGAAGGAAACAGCACCGCTAAAGGCTATTGATTTTGGGCTGTCGATTTTCTTCAAGCCTGGTAAGGCCTTCTACTATTGCATTCGTGCTTCCAAGTATCATCATACAGCCAGTTTCATGGTTGATCTTTCATTCTTAGCTGATTTGTTAGTAATTGTACAGGCGAGAGATTTGATGAGATAGTCGGAAGTCCTTATTATATGGCTCCAGAGGTGCTGAAGAGAAACTATGGTCCAGAAGTAGATGTTTGGAGTGCTGGTGTAATTCTCTACATATTACTGTGTGGTATTCCACCTTTTTGGGCTGGTATGTTTTCTCTTCCAACATCTTGTAATAATAATGCCTATGCCAATGTCGCCCAAGTTCGTGTAAAAATGTCGTTAACTTGCAGAAACTGAACAAGGGGTTGCCCAAGCAATCATTCGTTCCGTTGTGGATTTCAAGAGAGACCCTTGGCCTATGGTTTCTGATAAAGCTAAGGATCTGGTCAAGAAGATGCTCAACCCTGATCCCAAAAAGAGGCTTACAGCACAAGAAGTTCTAGGTAACATATACTGTATTGAATAAACGATATGTGTTTTGCTCGTTGAGATGTTCTTGACAAGTCTAGCTGCTGCACTTGCAGATCACCCTTGGTTACAAAATGCGAAAAGTGCTCCAAATGTTTCTCTGGGTGAAACTGTGAGAGCTCGTCTCAAGCAATTCTCGATGATGAATAAGCTGAAGAAACGAGCTCTAAGGGTAATCACTTGCTTTATAAGGCACCCAAACAAGTTAGTTAGCGGGACTTCCGGCAGTCCTCTCATTACTAAATTGCTCCTTGAAATGCCAGGTGATTGCTGAGCATTTGTCGGTGGAGGAAGTGGCGGGCATAAAGGAGGGATTCCAGTTGATGGATACAGGCAACAAGGGGAAGATTGACATCAACGAATTGAGAACTGGATTACATAAGCTCGGCCATCAGATCCCTGAAGCTGATCTTCTTGTTCTTATGGAGGCAGTAAGTGCCGTTCCTAATTAGAACACTAATGCTTACGCATGATTCTTCTTTGAAAGTTGAGAGCTTCATCGGTTTCTCTGCCCTTGAGACGCTTTTATGCTAGAAGCACTGCACACCAGCACTACGCGTGTCATTATCATGTGTGAGTAATTAGTTTTCCTTTGTGCAGGGCGATGTAGACAAGGATGGATATCTTGACTGCGGAGAGTTTGTTGCAATTTCTGTACACCTAAGGAAGATGGGCAACGAAGACCATCTGCGTAAAGCGTTTGAGTTCTTTGATAGAAACGAGACTGGGTATATAGAGATTGAAGAGCTGAGGGACGCCTTTGCTGATGAGGCTGAACCTACAAGTGAGGAGGTTATCAACGCCATTATTCAAGACGTAGACACAGACAAGGTTAGTAATCCTATACCTTGATATTTCTCATTCCACGACTATCAATTACTTGTTAAGGGACAAGATGTGCCCGTTTCTGTGATTATGAGACATACCTTTAACATCCCTTGGCCTTGATTATTTATTATCCTAAGTTCGTCTAAACTTATTTGCGATATACAAATAATTAGCATCAAGTACGTATAGAATATTTCTTTATCTTGTTTCCCTAAAATTTGGAATTATATGGTATGACACGAGGATCCTACTCCTTTGAGAGACGTACACCACGAATTTAGTCGAGCAACATAGAACACATGTTCACAAACTGTGTTCGATGCTTAGATTTGCTTATACCTTTTGTAGGATGGACGTATAAGTTACGAGGAATTCGCTGCAATGATGAAGGCAGGCACGGACTGGAGAAAAGCATCTAGACAATACTCACGAGAGCGATACAACAGTCTTAGCTTGAAACTGATGAAGGACGGATCGTTAAACATGAGCAACGAAGGTAGGTAGGCATAGTACGTTGATCTTTTCCGGTCCCTATTTCTTTTCGGTTTCTATTACATTTACAAGAATTCAAGATTCTTTTTGCTGAGGATAACCAAGTATAGGTAGGTCCTTGCTGTTGATGTTGTTCTGATTTGTTTGTATGGTTGTTGCTTGCTTTTTCTGGATGGCCAATTCAGAAATGTGAAGGATTTGTCCTTTTTTTCCTTTTTATTAAGAGATGTATGACATATATATATGTGGTTGTAGATATGCTGTCATGACCAGTTCAATCAACTACTTGTATTCATCATATCAAGTTTTCGTTTTCATTTTCGGTTTTCAGTGAAAATTATGTGTTTTCAATTTTATATAGTGAAATGAGAATGTAAATGGTCTAGTTAATGGAATTGTGTTTTATATTTGGCAGTGTTGTTAAATTATTATATTTCAAACGAGAATACATATAAACGAACATATTTTCATTTCAATTAATATTTCAAAAAGGTTGCACATGTTTTTATTTCAATTAATATTTCAAAGACTGCAAACTGAAAATGAAAACATAAACAAATAGTTGTGACTTGACAAGGTAGATGGTTTGTTGGGCCAATATCTCAATTTCAAAGCAGACTCTAATTGGTTTTTGGGCCTTTCAGCCCACGAGTAAAAAAACAGAAATTCATCATGCAATTTCAGGGTGTGGCCCAATGATTAATTTCTTATTTTTTGAATTGAAAATGATGAATTATTATTTATTAAATAAGTCGATTATAATCATTCACATTAAATATTTATATTTAATAATCACAACTATAACAATTATATACTAATCACCAGTATCATATAATTATATATATCTAGTCAACACCTGCTATTAATATAGAACAACATTCCACACATTGGTGGGCTTCGAACTTATGATCATAGAATCATGGAGTCTCAATTTTGCCAATTGAGCTAAGCTTCATTGACTATTAATTGCTTATTTGGGGGGCTTTAATTCAACATAAAATTATTAAATTCTTGAATAATTTATGATACTCATTACTGTCAAATAATGTTAATATATAATTCCATCGACTAACAAATTATTGGCTCACACTCACATCGTTATCCTGATTTTGATTATTATTAATCGATTTTTATATAACGTAAAAATATCAAATGATATATTATATCACGTCAACAGTAAGATCTACATTTACTAGCGTGACATAATCCGCACTTAGTCACCATTTTCAAACCCGATTTCTCGTCAGCCCACTAACTCAATCATGCAAGTTCATGTGTGTGTGTTTGTGCAATAATTTTTAGCTGTCAATTTTTACAAGAAATGAGGAACAATGTGTTACAACATATATATGCTGATTAATTTGTGATAGAATTTATTAGTTCATCCTTATGAGAACGAAATGTAGAAATCCTAAGTGTGCACGAAATAACACATGGACGCAGAAATGAGGTTCAATTTCTTGGATGCATTATATATCAATATCATCACATGATGCTGACTGATGTGATGTCTGAATGTGTGTGTGTGTGTGTTTTGACAGTTGAACAATCTACATAATTTTCCTCTAAATTTCAGTACAAATTTATGTATGGATTGTTTTGTCGTAGGTCGTAGGTGGGCATGAATGGATGGTGTGGATGGGAAGACAAGAATTCGATCTAAGATTAGATTTGGGTGTTGTCGTTACAAATGTACAAAAAGTGGGCAGATTTTATCTTATCTTAAATGATGATTGTATTGTTCTACTAAAAAATGATTTAGGTCACCAATAATTAATGAAAAATTAATTTTTTTTTTGGACTTTATCAAAATATATAATTAATTTTACACATGCAAACACAAGAATTGTTTGCCCAAATGCCATCTAATCTGTAACTCATTTTGACGCATAAGGGATTTGAATTAAAGATTTAAAATATAAATTCATAACTTCTTTTTTTCTTTTCTTTTCTAGTTTCACTAGAAAAAAATTAATATTTTAATCATGGCGAATTGTCAGGATTAAAAGTAAATAGTTGTACTGAATAGTCATTCACCACGGTCATACAACGGTTATTGACCGTGGTATTTGCGAGTGTGGTAAAAATATTTGTTATGGCTCATAACCATGGCAAAAAGAGTTTTCATGGTGGATAATCTAGGTTTTTACAACGATTTTTTTTTTAACCATGATTAATAATAATTATTTACCATGATTTTAGTTCATAGCCGATAGATTTGTAGTCAATAGTGAATTTTCTTCCCGTGGTTAATGGTTGAGAAAATAGTTTAAACCGGGTGATAAAATTAGATTAAATCTATTGAAATTTAAAATTATTCAACGTTTAAGAAACTTATTATTATAAATTTGAAATTGTACTAGTCAAGAAAATTCTTGAAGTTAAGTTGAGAAAAAAATGCATAATACAAAGAAATTCTAAGGAAAAAAAAATAATCTAAAACTGAAACATAAACACCTAATGAAGCTTTGTTTAATTAGTCGGACTGGTGCCTCACAGTCCAAAAATTGTGGATTAGAGTCTCATGAATGATGGGTATATATTTACTTCTAGAACGTATTACTAATGTAGTAGATCAACTTTTGAGTTTGAATGTATTGAATGATGTAATAAATCACATATTATAAAAAAAAAACATAAAATAACGCATTATAATGCAAATAAACTAAGAAATGAAGAATGCATAACTTTTTTGAGATCAAGACTTATATAAATATGCATAGACAATATTGATCATTTCATTGTAATAATAATAATAATAATAATTTATATTTTTATGGATGATGATGAACCAACGTTTTAACGTAAATCATTAAATGTGCTAATCTTGACAGTGAAGGGATTGACTTCTTCAACATAAAATAGTTAAAATAGGGACAACCAAAATACTAAATACATATTTCTAATTACATAGTCCCACAATTTTAGGAAGATTAAGGTGATTAAATTTAAACGATGTGAAACAAATCATGCTAAGGGAATTTGGATATCTATGAGCTTAGCAACTCTTACAAGTTTTAATTATTGAGTTATATATACCTATTATAACTTTCCTTATAAGAAAATTTAAAAAATAAATTACATTTCTATCATGTATGTATGGATAAAAGCAATTTACCCACTGTGATATGGGAAATGAGTAAAAAAAAAAAAAATTTCTTGTAATTTTTTGTTTTCAGCAAATTACTTTCATGTGTTTTGAGAAATAAAGCAAAATACTCCCTATCAACTGTTTATAGATGTTTTTGTTCAATTTTTCCACAAAAATAAAAATATTTTGCTATTTTTTTCCATAGAGAGATTTTATTCTTTTATCATATTATAGGAGGAGCTGCGTCGTATTATCATATTATAAACAAGAGAAAATATTGTATTATATATATACGTGCTAGATTATGATTTTTTTAATAAATATATAAATAATACGTATTATATATATTAAATATAATATAATATCATATAATATATCAATTTATATAATAAAAGATTGATACTGTTAAAATCATGGCTCCGACATTCTGGCCCTTGGATATGAAAATGAGAAAAGTTTGGGCGGTTGGGTTTTTGCGATCAAAGGACAAAGATGGGATTGATTTGATGGAAAATAATACCATCTATTTAGACAAAAAAAAAAAAAAAAAAAAAAAGTGGGTCGGATTTTATGTTATCTTTTGGATGGTACTTTTGTCCAAAAAATTGAAGTTCTAATTTGATTGAATACAAATTAAATTAAAGAACTGCTCCTCCCTATTGTGTTGGTGGCTATTTATCCAATTTTTTGACGCAGATTATTATAGTCATATTTTCAGTAACTTGGTATATTCTTTTTGATACAATGAAGCTCTACCTTTAGAATAGTGTTACTGACTTTTGGTTTAGGAATATTGAATTTTGTAGTAAAGGAATAGTTCTCCTCACCTTTGCTTGGCTACGCTCACAATGTATGGGAGTAGTACCCTCATTTACGCTTTTGTAAGGGAGTAATATTGCTTATTTACTGCTTTCTAGACTCAACTAGGGAGGTAGCTCTCCCCGCTGTATATTCTTTCTCGATTATTTTAATATAGAAGGGACGGGGACCCGAAAAGCTCCCTCCATCTCAGGGTGGTTTATTAAAAATAAAAAAATAAAAAAAATTAAAGACATTGGAATTCATCATATTTAAATAAAAAATTAGTGATTTAACGGTTAATTAATATATATATATATATATATATATATGTAACTCTTTATATAAAGAAAGTCTGCATAATTACAATAAGTTAATTGAGTTAGCCTTGTTCCCCTTTCTGATGGAGACTGGAGAGGGTCTTGAGTTTAAATCGACATGGTCTCTAATTTTCCACCTCTATTTTTTTTAAAAAAAATCTTATATATGAATTATCCAGATATTTTGGAATTTGTCCCTAAAAATCAAACCTATTATTATAATAGGATTTGGAAAACCAGTGTCCATCCAATAAGGGTCTAATCACAAAAAAGTTAGAACATACAAATTATTAGGGAAAATTTAAATAAATAATGTGAATTTTTTTTTAACAAAATCGAGTACTTTTACCCCATTTAAATATTTAGGCGAAATCGGGATACGAAATCCCGATTTCAGCCTGAAGAAATTAAAAAGAAAATTGTGGCACAGAAGCTGGGGTTTTGACCCCGACAAACCCCGGCTTCCGTACTAATGACCCCGCTGAAACCGGGGTCAAAGACCTCGGCTTCAGCAGGTCGATGGGACGCACCATTGCGTCCCTTCTAATAAAGCAAACTCGGCTAAACGGTCGAGGAATCCCCCCCATATTTACAACACTTCATACTTCATACTTCATACTTCACACTTCAACATCAACACTAAACACTTCACTTCATCCAAACACTTCACTTCACCCGAACACTTCAACATCAACACCAACAAATACTTCAATTTTTCAAATATTTTATGGTAAATTTAGGTTCATGCGATAATAGTGTGTTGTACGGACAAAGTAAACATCGATTTGAAGATGTATGCAGAGAGCCGGACAACACTATAAATATAAGGCGTGGTGATATTTCATTTTTTCGGGTTCTTTAACTGGTCCCACGTCACATTCGAGTATTACAAGTATTACGAAATATGAGTTTATTAGGTGTTATGCACTGTGGTCATATTGAGATTGACCAACATCTTATCACTGCATTAGTGGAGAGATGGAGACCCGAGACTCATACCTTCCATTTTCCCGTTGGTGAGGCGACTGTTACTCTACAGGACATCGCCGTTTTGTGGGCCCTTTCGGTAGAGGGGCCTCTTATCACGGGAGTAGATGCACGACGAAGTACTCCAAAATGGCAACAATACTGCGCTGAGATGTTGGGATTTATTCCGGCGACTGGTGCATTTAAGGGCTCCCGGCTAAATCTACCAGTCTTGCATAATTGGTTGATGGCCAACACATGTGATGACGACAACCTTTTGTATGAAGTGTTGCAAGAGGCACGAATATGTGCTTTGTGTCTCGTTGGTGGTATGTTCTTTCCCGTAACTCGGTCGTTGTTGTATTTGCGGCATATGAAGGACATCCATGAAGGTGGTACCTCAAACTGGGGTACATCAGTGTTGGCATATATGTACAGGGAATTATGTACCGCATCGCAAAAGGGGAATTATGTAGTTGCTCCAAATATGGGCCTGGGCTCATATTACCACTATAGCACCAATTCGGGCAACTACAGAATTAGATATACGCCTTGAAATAATTGATGAAGAAAATGTTCTACCGATTCCTCCACTCGCCGCAAGGTATGCTGAAATTTTATGTATATGTAATTGTATAACTTGAAATCTTGCTTAAATACTTTGTATTTATCGTTTTTTTAGGTGGTCGTGTCATGTTTCCCGGACGCATACGACACACAATAACTGGGATGCTGACTTCATCATTATTTTCAAGAATACCATCATCTTCACCCTCCATTTCAATCTCATCTGGTTCTGACTTTACTGGATCATTATTTAAGAAACTATCGGCTTCTGGCTCGATGTTCATATCGTAATTCTCTTCATCATTATATGTAGATGGACCCGCATAATTTTCATTTATCCTAACATTGTATGTTGATGGACCTGCAAAATCTTCATTAATCCCAACATTGTATGTCGATGGACCTGCAAAATCTTCATTAATTCCAACCCTGCCCATCGCTTGAGTAATTGCTGGCAATTGTGTTGAATCTTGTGTTAACATAGATATGTAGGTTTTCCCCAATCACCAACAAACGGGTCATCAGCTACGATATTTTCATACACTGTTTCTGCTTCAACAAAAATATCAACGGTCGAATAGCCATATACCAGATCGAAAAAATACTACAAATCTCCGTCATTCTTAATATGTAATACCGTCTCTCGCCATCGACTAGCATCACATGTTGTGTATTTAAAAAATATTTGTAACTTAAACTCACCCCTACGGAGGCCAAGTACTTCAAATAAAATTGACTCGAGTTCAACAAACATAGTACTACGGCATATTCATTTAAATCCAACTTCAGGACGATCATATCTCACGCAATCATATGAATCAATTCGTTGACCTCCATAAAATATAACAATCATAATATTATTTTGATATGTCATGTCTTCAAAAAAAAAAAAAAACTCATCACTACGAATACAAATAAGAGCATAAATATAATCAGTATCAGTAAAGATAACTTACTTATGTTTCAAACGTGCAAGAATTATAGCGATTTTCGCGCACCTTTTACACCAAAACTAAAAGAGAACAATTCACCCAAGAGTAAGGAAAGAAAAAAAAAATGATCTGTTGTGCAATTTGAACTACAAATGTGAAATGCAGGAGGAGGTATTTATACACAAAAAAACCAATGTTAAAAACATCGGTTTCTTTGCAGTAATAATGCATATTGAGCAGCATGCGTGAAGGGACACATGCATGCAGCGCACGTGTCCCCATGCTGCATGCAAAATTGCATGCAGCTTTTGCATGCATGCAAAATGCTGCATCGGCGCAGAAACCGGGGTCGCAGACCCTGACTTCGGCAGTCTTCACGGAAGCCGGGGGTCTTTGACCCCGACTTCTGACTACGCACAGAAGCCGGGGGCTTCTTTGTCTTTTACTGAACCCGAGGCTCACGGAAGCCGGGGTCAAAACTATTCCAGAGCACGAGGTTGAAATCGGGATCTGTAATCTCGGTTTTCCCTAAATTATTAAATAGGGTAGAAATACCCCATTTCGTTAATTTTTTTTTTTGCATTATTTATTTAAATTTCCCAATTATTAGAGTAAGAGTAAAAAAAAATGGTGAAGAAAAATATACCCATCTTTTTTACATTTCAACTATATATCACTTCACTAGGAGAAAATTGAGTACCCCTATTATTGTACTTATTAAAATAACTTTAGTTGTTTGGAAAAAATACTTCAAGATTTGAATTATTCTTATTTCTTTCTTTCGAGGTTGATTCACCTGAATTCTCAATATGTTCTGATCACTCATTCATCAATTTTCAAAAGGGGCCGGTGAAACTCATTTGTAAACATTAGTTTGATGTACCAATACAACATATAAACAACGTATCAATAATTTTTAGTACTATTTTGCAATAATAATTTATTAATTTAAATTTACTTGACTGACTTAAGTGTTGAGAATTATATATTATAGGACTGAAATCCAGCAACCTCTAACTATGTATTTTATGTGCAGATTTTCAGATTGAATATCTGTCCGACTATGATTTTAAATTTTTTAACAGATATATGCACAATCGAATTATAAATATATATGCCTTATTTTAAAAAAAATATTAATTGTACTTTAGCAGTTATATCATAAAAAAAACACCATTGATATCTTTCTGAACAGAGAGAAAAAAAAAAAAAAAAAAGGTGAGTCGATGAAGTTCATTAGTGGGACATAGAAAGAAATATCTGGATGCATCTTGAAGCCATTAGAAATAACTGGATAATGTCTTGCTCGAATTTTGACACATTAATTAATAATTGTAATAATATTGTTTCACATACGAACAAGTGTGCAATTATCATTCGTGGCCTTCAAAGCCCGTACCAAAATTGGCCTAATTATTATAAATTAGGCAAGAAAACAGTCACTTTTGAGAGACTTTAGGAAAGAAAATGACCTAATCTACCATACTTTAAGACATAATTATTATTATTATTATTATTATTATTAAAAAGAGAACTTACTGGACACTTCCAATCATATTAATTTTACTTTTTCTTTCTAACCTTTTTAGTATGTGTTAATATAAGTTTAAATTGTATTATAAGAAATGAGTTGCAAATAAATCCAGTTGAACCAAGTTTAAAATTTTTAAACCACTCACTCATTCATCATTTTTTTAGAATATTATGTTTTCGTGATAAAATTGATGTGTAGATATATATTTGAAAAAATTAGATTCTTTTCTTTTTGAAAATATATTTGGATGTGAGATGGATATGTACGGTAATGATTAAAATGTGTCATGTAGGATACAAAAATTTAATAATTACATGCAGGTAATATAACTTATTCTCTTTATAAGAAGTGAGGAAAAAAAAAAAAAAGAAAAGTTGTGTTTGATTTTTTTTTTTAGTGTTTTTTTTTTTTTGTTTTGTGGAGGTAGAGAGAGAAAATATCCATAAATAAGTGTGTGTTAAAAATATAGTTCATGTTTGAGTTTATTTTTTGAATTAATTTTAGATAGTGTAAAAAACGTATTATATACATATATATTATGTTGTATATTGAGAGACAACAAACACTATTCATTGTCAAATTAAATTTTTTTTATATATTTTTGTAAATATATATGTATATATTAATATTTATTTATTTATAAATTAATTAAATTATATAATATATTATTATATGCATGCTTGTATGTTTTTGGGGACTGGACCAGAAACCCCAAAATACTAAGATATGGTATTTTGGGGCTAACACAAATATTATTTTATTTTCGATCCATCTTGAAGATGGATCGAAAACAAAACCAAACACAGTGATTGTTTTGAGATATCTTTTATTTTAAATTCACAAACAATCAATACCTTACTATTTAAATTCTTTCACAATTGCATCGGTAGTTTTATAAACTTATAATTATTAAATGTGGATATAATATATAATATATAATTCGTATAAAACAAAAACTATATTTTATTTTAAAATTGTAAAATATATTATTATATTCGTATGCCACGTCTGCATACTTACCTAAGTCGGCCAGATTTTTTACCTCGTGTGGTGAGCGCGATGGAAGCCAAATACACCGGAGAGCTTTTTGGCTTCTACCCACCGTCCACCGCCGCTGATTGGGACCCACCATGACTCACGTGGGCCCACATGCTGGAATTGCTTACGTGGAAATCAACAAGGAAAAAACTCAATCTAGAGAGAGGAAGTGTCAGCCTCAGTGCATCACCAACCCATACATAACAATTAACATTGTATCCTGACAAAGATAAATAAATAAAGGTGAAATACAAAGAAAAAAAAATTATGGAGAAGTGGGGCCTACCGTGACTTGGCGATTTTTTGGAGTGCGTATGACGTGGCGAAATGCTTCACGGAACTATTTGATACGCCTTGCTGGCAGTGTCTGACGTGGAAAATATACACGTTGACATAATGTGGAATTTTTTTATTGTTTCAAATTTAGGGCCCACTTTTTCAATTATTATTTGTAATAAATGATTAATTAAGTGTATGATTAGTATTATACGTGTTCAATATTGTGTTGTTGATACACAAAATAAAGTGTACGATCATTTTCGAGCTTGTTTGTTTTTAGGCATGAGATAAATATATTTTATATAAATATATATGATATTATAATCTTAAGTACGAATACAAAAGTTCGGACAGTTCTAGTGCTAAACACTGCTGATGAGCTCTTTTTTCTTCCTTCTCCCCTCAATCCACTTTTAATTACAAATAAAAGGGTATTTATAAGTCTATTTTCTGAATTGATAGGTGCATGAAATTGACGTTTTTGCCTATACTCATGACATCATTGTCAATCTTGACCAATTACTCAAGGAATTCATTGAAAACTTTCATTTTAATTATACTTTTGCAATCTAGTTACTTGATCTGAATATATTTGATGTAGGAAAACGTTTCATATTAATTGCAAACGAGAAGTTTGAACTACTTGTAAGTCCCCAGGCCTCCTCCCTAGCAAGATGCCTTTAATAGGATAAACCGTGAGGGTCATACTCAGCAAAAACGGATAATACCTCGCGCAATGGGATGCCAACCGAGTCACAAGCCGCATCATTTGGCGTTGTCTGTAGGAACGAGGCCATGTGCTAGCCCAAGCCCCTCGTTTGGGAAGTTGGTGATGTAGGCAAGCGTTCCACATTGGTTGCAGACGAGAAGCTTTAGCAACTTATAAGTCCCAAAACCGTATCTCTCCAATGAGGCGCCTTAGTAGGACAAAACTGTGAGACTCATACGACATACGCAGTCAAAATGGATAATATCTCGCGTATCTCTCCAACGAGATGCCTTAGTAGGACAAAATTGTGAGACTCATACGACATACGCAGTCAAAACGGATAATATCTCGCGCAATAAGGTACCTGTCAAGTCGCAAACCGCATCAAGAATCAACTTAAATTCTGTTCGTGGATTGAATTTCAATTAATAGCCATGTCAATACGATCATATTACGAATCTTATATAATTCTGGTTTCATATTGTGTACATGGACAATCAGTGATTCAATATACATCTCCGTCATGTAATCTAAAATTGAAAGGGAACTAAATTAATTAGAGTAGCTTCATTGACCATTAACTCAATCATACAATTTTGAGTGTTCACTTAAGATTAGTCTACTTATAAACTAGATCCATGAAAGCAACGCTCAATCATATTCCACTAATTGACTTATAACATATACATATATGATCATAAGTGCACTTGTAAAGAGATGAGTTGTCAACTAATTAAGCTTGGTGAAATTGTGTTGTATGGAACTGATCGTCGAACACTTATTAAGAGGCCTGATCATGAATTATTAGTAAATGGAGAATTTATAGAGATAATATAAATGTAATTTCAAAATATTTTTGAAAGAAATTGTGATTTAATTCGCATTTTTAATGGGGGTTTAAATATATTAACCCTATTTATTTTTATAAAAATGGTATTTTGTAATTTTATGTGTGGATTCTTGTTCTTCTTTTTGTTTTTTCCAATAACAATGCCTCTTGCATTGTATTTTCTTCCCCAAAAAATCTGAATCCTACGTGTATGAGATTTACACGTGGCTCTTCATGTATAGAGGATCATGATTTTCTCTCCGGATATTGTAAGAAAGCAAGTTACTTAATTGACTTTTTTTTAGGGGACATGATATATCAATAATCAATTCATCAAAACACACTAATATCAAGGCATAATTTGATACTTATGATAACGTTTCTCTTCTTTACAAATAATATCAAACCCATTTTTGTTCATGTTTAAGGTTTTTTAACTATCTCCAAAAATAATATTATAGGCTCGTAGTGTTTCTCGATATTCTTTTCAAAATCTCTAAAATGCAAATTCATTTTTTTATTTTTTGATTACAAAAGTAAAGAAATAGAGATGATAATCAACAATCTTATCAAAGAATATTGACTATGAGCTTGTGCAGTGGCCTTGGTAATTATAGTAATCCTATTATAGAGGCACTATTGACGAAATTTTTTTATCATATCTAATTTATTGAGAGACAAATACATATCAAAACATATGTTTCATCCCAAAAAATCGCCCTTAAATTCAATATAATTTGAAATAAAAAATTCAAGCAGCATAAATTCAGGCAATAAAATGCAACAATTTGGCGCCACAAATGAATTAATAGAACAAAGCAAAAGAATTTTTTTTTCCCCAATGAAAGCCAAATACAGTGGTTCTAGTCATAGTCGCATTTTCCTTTCACAAGAAGAGAAAAATGAAAAAAGCGCCATTTTGATTTTGTAGTAAAACAGCAAACTACTTTCAGCCTCCTCTTTTAACTTTTATATATCAAAATCATACTCGGGGCTCTGAACACTGTCGTTGTAGGGGAAAGTTAAATGTCTAGCAGCTTGAGGACAAGTGTCTGATTTTTGATTGCCTTGTCTGGAGAATCTGCTCGATGTTTAAGGACGAGCTCATTATATAAGGCCACAGGTGGTTTCTTCTGCAAACTCATACCTACCGTCCATCGCTTGGTTTCTCGCTTTCTTTTCCTCTCTCTCTCTCTCTCACGTGAAGTTGCGTTCCTTTCCGGAGTGCACTTCTGTTGAGCTGTGAACAACCGCATTTCGCCCTCTTTTTCTCTCTCTATCTATACTTACACATATACATACATAAGCAGCTCTCGGTTTCAGAGGATTGAGCTTTTTGAAGCTGCTTGCGGGCTACTAAGGTAAACTCCTAGTGTTTTTGAGGGGTTGTTTATTCTGTATTAAGTTATGTGAAGGATGTTGTGGAATTATTGTGTAAATGGAGGTTTGAAGTTTGCATGCAGAGGAATATTCAAAATTTGGAGGGATATTGCTCGGATTTTCGGTTGAGTTTTTTTTTCCTGTGAATTTCGGTGATTTTTTTAGCTTGCTTGACAATTTTCCTTGGAATTCTGGTGGAATTAGTTCTTAGAATATGGTTGTACGCCGAGCAATTGTTTTATCAACATATGGGTCTTTCATCCCGCGTTTGCATTTGCGGAAGAATATGGTTGTACGTCAGGCTTGTGTTGTACCTTCGAATCCGTCGAAGAACTCGAAGCTCCCTGGAGGTGATTTTCCGGAGTTGCATTCATGAAAATTTTCTGCGGAGATTTTCATTTTTACCTTCTCTTTTAGTTGGAAACTAAAAATTACAGTGAATTACGGTGGTCGTTCTTTACCCTCTGTTTTGGTACCTTCGAGTTTAACTTCTGAACCCACGCTGATTTTCCTGCAGAAGAAGGTGAAGCCTTCTAGGCGGTGCTCGACGCCGAACTTTTTAGTTTTATATATATATATATATATATATATATCCTCAAGATTTCTTAAATTAGAATGACCTCCCAGTAAATATTTTCTTTTTCATTATAATCCTGCTCTTCTCGACCTTTCTTGTGGTGGTCGAGTAGGATCTTCATAGTTTTGAAGTGTTCTTATATAAGTATGCCTTTTGAGGTATCTTTCTTCCATAGAAGAGTTTCTACTATCAACCTAACTTGGTTTGGATGTGTTCTCAGTGTATTCATTTCTGATTCATTTCATTCAGTTCTCAGCTTTCCTTTTGTTTTTCAAACAGCTATTTTTCCTGGCTTGCTGATTCTGTTCTTAATTTTGTCATTCATTCAGCGTGATGGTTCATTTCGCGTTGCACTGTTTTTGTTTTTTCCTATAAAATTTTATTTCCTTTATGTTTGTCTCCGTAGAGAAAAAAAGGTAAAAGACAGAGGATATGGGACAGTGAAAAGACAAATAGTGATGAAACTGTCTGAAAAAGTTGGAAAAATGGATCCATAGTAGATCTTGGGATCTTGGTGAAGTGGTCCAAAGATGCTCTGGTTTTCAAAATTGAACCTGTGTTCTTGATTTTGATTCAAAGTTTTTCTGCTCTATGGTAATACTACTTTCCCTGGCTTAGGAGTTCTTACTTTATTTTGTTCTACATATAACCTGTAATTGCCATATGTGTAAATATGGATATTCTAATAAGTATGTTGGTGGATAAGGATAATCAACTCATACCCCTTCTTGTTGTCACATGATAAATTGGTGGTGGATAAGTTTATTTCTGAGTTTGAATATTGTCTAAGCAGTTTTCATAAATGATTTTGCTTTCTTGCCAAAGAAACTATATGGGTTTATCTATCCTTGATTATGATAAGGACCAGATTCAATCCCTCAATCTGTTAAAGAAATCTTATAGATTGAATTGTGACTCGGGTTTATACATTTGTGTTGCTTTGATTATCTTCACGAATTCTTGAAGTTCTTTCATGTCATTCGCTGGACACTAAGTATGCTTACTTGTGGTTATGCAGTAAAATCTCCAATAGTCCTAGCACGTGCAAAGATGACGGTGACTCCAAAGATCTCTGTCAACGACGGGAACCTTGTGGTTCATGGGAAAACTATACTCTCAGGTGTGCACGATAACATTGTGCTAACCCCGGGATCAGGTGTGGGCCTTGTTGCGGGTGCATTCATCGGAGCCACAGCTTCACATAGCAAAAGCCTGCATGTTTTCCCAGTTGGCGCCTTAGAGTAAGCAGTACACTATTAATTCTCAAATTCTCATCTGTTTCTGAATATTGTTCCTTAATTTTTATGGGGATCCTCTTATTTGAGACATAATTTGAATAACATTGTTTGATTTTTTCTTTTTCTGTGATAAGGGGTGTCCGTTTCATGTGCTTATTCCGCTTCAAGCTCTGGTGGATGACTCAAAGAATGGGAACCTGCGGAAGGGACATTCCTTTGGAGACCCAGTTCATGCTCGTGGAGAGTAAAGACTCAAGTGAAGGCGAGCATGAAGATAGCCCGACTATCTATACTGTTTTCCTGCCTCTCCTTGAAGGACAGTTCCGTGCTGTTCTTCAGGGCAACGAGAAGAATGAACTCGAGATATGCCTTGAGAGTGGTGAGCAGTTCTCATCCATGGAAAGAAGGTTATAGTGGAAACAAATAGCAGAAGAGTTAGAAAGAAATGAAATAACTTTTCCATTTTTTTGGTGGTGTAATTTGGTTGCAGGAGATAGTTCTGTTGAGACCAATCAAGGGCTTTACCTTGTCTACATGCATGCTGGGACCAATCCTTTTGAAGTGATCAACCAGGCTGTGAAGTAAGTATTCCTTTTGTTTTTTAGGATTTATGCGCTCTATGATTCTTTTGCTGATTTACAATCATTTCTGTGTGAAACAGAGCTGTTGAGAAACACTTACAAACATTTCAACACAGAGAGAAAAAGAAGGTGAGAACATTGCTCTGAGCACTTTTAGAATTGACTGAGTGGATTGGGACCATGAAGCAAATCGATTCATGCTAATATTTATGTACTTTTAACTGTGTAGTTGCCCTCATTCATCGACTGGTTTGGTTGGTGCACATGGGATGCTTTTTACACAGACGTTACAGCTGAGGGTGTTGAAGAAGGACTTAAGAGGTATATTTTGGTTGGTTTTTGATTTCATGGTCTAAATTGGGAATTAAGTTGCTAAACCATTTATTTATGCTTGCAGCTTGTCTGATGGAGGCACACCTCCACGTTTTCTGATCATAGATGATGGCTGGCAACAAATTGGAAGTGAGGTCAAGGAAGATCCAAATTGTGTTGTACAAGAAGGAGCTCAGTAAGACAATTAATCCTGCATCCTTTTTCAATATAACCAACCTAGTAAAGAACCTACTGAAGCTGCTTGTTCGGCAGCTGAAATGATGGAAATAAGATTTGGAATGGTTTTACATGCTGATTCTCTTGTACCTAAGAAGATGAATAAAGTGATGCAGATAGTTTGTCTTAGTAGAGCTATGCTAATTAATTGCCGATTTTACTTTTGGTTTTTAGTAGTAACGTTTACCTTTCAGTACAAGTGTTCCAAGCATTTTTTAGCTGTTAAAATCCCTAGTTAACTTCTCTCATATATGCTGCAGGTTCGCGAACAGGCTAACAGGCATAAAAGAGAACGAAAAATTTCAAAAGAATGGAAAAGCTGATGAACAAGAATCAGGTCTGAAGCTTGTTGTGAATAAAGCCAAGCAGCAACACAATGTCAAGTAAGATTCAACCTGGTCCTTCTGCTCACTTATTGTGGTTTTTGCTTCTGTGTTGTTTATTGGAAACATTATCTATACCTTTCCTGCTAAAGAGTGGTTTTAAAATGGTATATGAGATGTAATGATATGCGTATTGTTTGTTATTATATATATTCTAGGTACGTCTATGTATGGCATGCTCTAGCTGGCTATTGGGGTGGAGTGCATCCATCTGGTCCTGGTATGGAACATTACGAGACTGCCTTGGCATACCCTGTTCAGTCTCCTGGTGTTCTGGGTAACCAACCAGACATCGTTATGGATAGTCTTGCCGTTCATGGCTTGGGCCTAGTAAACCCGAAGAAGGTCTTCAATTTCTACAACGAGCTTCATGCCTATTTGGCTTCATGCGGAGTAGATGGAGTCAAGGTTGATGTGCAGAACATAATCGAGACTCTTGGTGCTGGCCATGGTGGTAGAGTTTCACTCACTCGTAGCTATCACCAAGCCCTTGAAGCTTCCATCGCCCGGAACTTCCCTGATAACGGCTGCATTGCTTGCATGTGTCATAATACTGATGGGATCTATAGCGCCAAGCAGACTGCTGTGGTTAGAGCTTCCGATGATTTCTATCCTCGTGATCCCGCTTCCCATACCATCCACATTTCATCTGTAGCGTACAATACCGTATTCTTGGGAGAATTTATGCAGCCTGATTGGGATATGTTCCATGTGAGTGCTTATTACATATTTAATTAACCAACATTAAAATTTCCGTTTATACGAATTGCTGATCTGACTCCTGCATTATTCCATATAGAGCCTGCACCCAGCTGCTGATTATCATGCTGCAGCTCGAGCTGTCGGTGGTTGTGCAATTTATGTCAGGTAATTTTAGTTTTTTTTAAGTTTTTGCCATTTTGCCTTGTTTTAAATTTGACCTCATGAAATTTTCTTGCTGACTATTCAGTGACAAGCCTGGTAACCATAACTTTGAGCTTTTGAAGAAGTTGGTCCTCCCCGATGGATCCATTCTTAGAGCACAATTGCCCGGACGACCCACGGTGGACTGTCTATTTGTGGATCCAGCCAGAGATGGGACAAGGTTTGTCTCCTCATCTCGACCTAACGCCTTTTTGTCCTCTGAGTCATTAATCGCAGAACTAAAATTCCGATGTCTTTTCTGCAGCTTGCTTAAAATCTGGAATGTGAACAAGTGTTCCGGTGTAGTTGGCGTATTCAACTGCCAGGGTGCTGGGTGGTGCAAGGTAGCTAAGAAGACCCGCATTCATGATGCCTCGCCTGGCACTCTTACTGGCTCTGTCCAGGCCACAGATGTCGATGCTATAGCTCAAATTGCTGGACCGGATTGGACTGGCGATGCTATAGTCTATGCTCATAGGTCACAGGAGGTTGTTAGGCTGCCAAAAGGGGTCTCATTGCCGGTGACGCTGAAGGTTCTTGAATATGAGCTCTTCCACTTCTGCCCAGTGAAGGTGAGCTTTTTATGAGTAACCATGCATACTATTAGTATAAATTACTTTCACTTTTCCTGTAAGTGAGTGTAATGCCTATCTGTCTTCTGCAAACACAGAATGTTACAGACACCATCTCCTTTGCATCTATTGGCTTGCTTGACATGTTCAACTCTAGCGGTGCCGTGGAGCAGTATGAAGTCCAGAAAAACCCCGAGTGTCTGGACAGCAACGGTGGCTTAAGTGTAGACAGATTGGCCGTGGCGAGAATCAGCCTCAAGGTTAGGGGATGTGGGCGGTTTGGGGTTTACTGTTCTCAACGGCCACTCAAATGCAGCGTGGACAAAACCGAAACTGAGTTTAAGTATGACGATGCCAGTGGATTGGTAACTCTGACAATCCCGGTACCGGTGGAGGAGATGTATAAATGGCTTGTTGAAATCCAAGTTTAAGTAGTTAGTATTTCGTATTAAAGATGATGAGTCAGAGTCTCCATGGGTTGAGGAGGTTGCTCCTGCTTTCCTGATAAGTCTTGGAAAAGTTGTTGAATGACATTGAGAGGGACACGGTGAGGATTTTAGGGAGACCTCTCCTCGGAATAAAATAAATGCTGTAACATATTTTCTCTAATAAAACTTATCTTTGTAATCATCTCAATAATTTCTTTCAAGGGTTTTGCTTTTGCAACTCTTAATTTAAATGGGAAATTCTGGCATAGACTTAATTCCAATTACTCTTTCCAATTCTTGCAGTTTTAAATGCTTTCACTTGATAAGCGGATTTTTTTTTTTCAATAACTATCTATACTATATATTATGGGAGAATATCTTTTGCTGTCTTTTTTTTTTTTTTTTTTTTTATCTACTTTTTTTTAAAAGTGTTGCTAATACTTTTCTTTATTTTTTCTTTCAAAAACTTTATTAAAAAATTATTTAATACGAATCATATTTTTTAGGAGAAATTATATCAAGGTGATAGGATAATATTCTCAACATAATGTATTTTAGTAATTGAATAAAAATATGTATATATAGTTTTTGAAACTTAAAAAATATTTTTAATTTATCAATTGAGTAAATAATTCAATAATGAATTTTGTATAAATAAATTTACAACAGTGCATATAATAGGATAGTTATTATAATCTAATATTCATCATGTAATTTAAAGTTTTTAAAAATATTATATAATTTATAATTTTCCGTGCATGGCACAAGCCCACAGGGTTCATGCTGGTGTACTAGTATAGGAGAACTGAACTGAACATAGGGACGAATTCTTGTGGGCTAAAATTAGCAGACAATTAAAGAATGGGAACAACATTCATTTATCTTTTTTTTAATTAAACAAAAAAATCCACACTCATGCAGTTTGTGCAATCCGTCAAACCAAACACTACCTGAAACTCACACTTGTGACCGACTTAAAATCAAGATTCTTGGGGTTATCCTACTGCTAAAATTCACCAGAAGTCCCGGCAAGAGCAGCAGACTCCATCGACAAACTTGTGGAACCGAATCCGGTCCCTAACAATGATTTCTCTATTGTACAATTTACTTATACTCTTTGTCACTTCATGACAGTCTACACACACTCTAAGGTTTTTGACTACTCTAATTATTGCCGGCGCTTTAGTCTTCAAAAGACCATAAGCAATAGCCAATCTTTCACTGTGTTCCCAGACAGCATCATGTTTTACTCCATCACCCACATTCTGCAATACAGACGCGATCCAAGGTTCATGTCCGATGCTTTGAACTCTCTCTGAAACTTCCCATAAAACCTTTCTTATGTCGTTTGCTTCAGGGTGGGACCAATTACCCGTTACAAACTCATGCACGTGACCGTTGATCTCAATGGAGCTGCAGCCCGGTACATCTTTGATGCTCCCCTCCTTCATTTGCCTCCTAACATGGCTCATTTTCACCCAATCCGATCCTGATGCATACAAGCTTGAGAGTAGTATATAATTCTCTGCATTGAGTGGCTCCAATTGAAGAAGCTGCGCTGCTACAATTTCACCTGTTGCTAACATCTTGTTCTTCTTGCAACTCACAAGCAAGGTACGCCATATTGCTGGATTTGGAGCAATTGGCATGTTCTTAACAAATTCATAAGCCTCTTTAATCTGGTTTGCACGACAAAGTAGATCAACCATGCAGCCGTAATGCTCCATAGACGGTTCAATCCCAGATTCAATCATGCTTGACCAATACTTTTTCCCCTTAGCAACCAGGCCACCATGGGCGCATGCTGATAACACGCCGATAAGTGTCACATGGTTAGGCTCAACCTGAAATGAAATTAAGAAGAGTGCATAACATAGTATGAATTGGGAAAATGCAGGTCGTCACACTGATTCACTCAGAAACCAGAATCGCCAATTTCATTACCTTAGCTTCTTCCATCATTGCAAAAGTCTCCAATGCCTCTTTTGCGAGGCCGTGGATAGCAAGTCCTACGATCATGGAGCTCCAAGCTTTGGCGTCCTTAACCGGCATGGCCTCAAAAACTTCCTTCGCCCCCTCAATGCACCCACACTTAGCATACATATTCACAAGCGCCGTACTCACCTCAAGATCATATTTTATCCCTCTCTTATCAATGAATGTCTGCAGCCACTTCCCCAAATCCAACGCCCCAGTCATAGCACACGCAGAAATCACACTCACCATCGTCACCTCATCCGGGTTCACCCCACCCTTTTGCATCTCCCTAAACAACCCAAAAGCCTCATTCACCATCCCAGCTTTCGCATACCCCCCAATCATCGCACTCCACGCCACCACATTCTTCTCAGTTATTTCATCAAACACCTTCCTCCCCAACTCAACTTCCTCGCTCTTTGTATAAAAGTTGAGCAACGAGGTCCGAACAAACAAATTCTCACCCAACCCAGATGCAATCACGTGCTTGTGAACTTGTTTCCCTTCTTCAAACGCCGGCAATGACGAACAACACTTCAACACAAAAGCCAAGGTAAAGGTGTTTGATATCGGAAACTTCTTCCGAACCAACTTTCTAAACAAGAAAATGGGTTCTGGAGATGGGTTTCGCAATAGAAACCCTCTCATCACCGTATTGTAGGAGAATATACTCGGATACGGAATCTGAGAAAGCAGCGCCTTCGCGTACTGAACGTTGCGATAGGCCGCGAAGCAGAGGACTTTGGAGAGCGCAAACGAGAGCGACGACGGAGGGAGGAACGGGTGGGTAAGAATGTGCGCGTGGATTTGATTGAGGACTCTCATGTTGGGACATTTTCTGATCAAAGATTCAAATCTTTCTTCTTCTGCCAGCTCTCCTTCCTGTCGTTTCTTCTTCAAAATTTGCGCAAATTTTCTTCGTGAAGTCTTTCGCATAAATCAGCAGACACAAACAGAAGAATCTGTCAACTATTGGGCTTTAAAGAAGTTCTCGGGTTGTAAAGTCACCATCAATGGCCTGTAAAGCCCATGGGTCGTGGCCCAATTTCACTACTTTCACTAATATCAACCCAGCCCACCAGCAAATTTGGGCCTAGACCATTTGGTTTCTGAATATGAGCTTAAGAGTCTCAGGGGTGTTTCGAATAGCTTTTATTTTTGTGGTGGAATAAATTATAAATAAAATTGTAAGTTAAATAGAAGTGAAAATTTAGAATATCTGAAAATGAAAGTAAAAATTGAAAAAACAAAAGTTAAAGTTGGAGTATGTGGAAAAAATAATTTAATATTTACGATTTTACCAATGAGTTAGCAGAAGTGGGTAAGAGCTGCTTATAGTTTTCGACCTATAGGGTGTTTGGCTAAGCTTGTTTGATTCATTTTATAAGCTCCTACATCTTATAGGATGTTTTATGAGCTTAAAGATGTTTAATTTTATTTTAAAAATAAGCTCTTAAAGTGTTTGGATCAATAAGATGTTAGAGCTTATAAGATGTTGGAAAGTTGGGCATAATAAGCTCTTCATAATGTAACAATGACCAAAAGTCATCAAACTATTAGGATTTAAAATTATATAAATAATTTTGTTTTGAGGGGGAAAAAAGTCAATTATATGAAGAGTAAAAGTAGATAATAACAACATAATGAGTGTATTTTTGTTTATTGTATTAAGATTAAAGAGGTTATAAGATGTTCTAAAAAAAATCGGATGAAGCTAACCGTTTTTTTCTTTTAAAATAGCTTACAAGATCCTAACATTTTATTTTAGAATCTAATTATAAGCTCTTCAATAAAAACTTGACAAACGGCTTCAAGAATTTATAAGCTCTCAAACATCTTGTAAATCTGATAACTTATAAGCTTAGCCAAACAATCTCTTACATCAATTTAAAAGCAAACATTGTAAATTAAAAACGTTAATTTCTTATTTTCAACAACAAACTAATTATAAATATTTATTTTAAACAGTTGCAAATACCTTTTTAAGAGTCTCAAACGATCATGACCACACCATCTTTGGTACTTTGATTCTTCCACACTAATTAAAATGCATCTTACTTTGAAACTTTGCCTTATTACATCACACCATCATCCAACGTATTCGACCTTTCAATCTAGTAAAAGTGTAATATTTTATGTTGACCTACTTAGACATATGTATAAGTAGGGAAACGTATAACCAATAGCTTTTCCACAATTGTATACTTCTCAATCACATTCACAAGATTTTTTGTTGGTAATTCGTATGATGTTTTACTCAATCCGTTACCCTAATTATTTTTATTTTGTTATAGAAAAATTGTTGTTAATGGCATTCTAGGGTTTTCATGACGGGGAATAAACTAGAGGTAAGCAGTTTAAGCATACTCAGCAACGGGACAAGTCTCTCTTCTTCATGAATTCAACCAGAAAGTCTTTTTTTTACAGTGTTTTGAAAGTTGTTTATACTGTATAAAACAGGAGGGTATAAAAAATGAATTTTACCCCTCAATAAATTATTGACTACATGTGAACACCATTTTTTTTTTTTATTGTTAATTTAGTAAATATAAACAACTATACAAATATGCAGTCTTCCTTCTTTGAAATGTCATTTTTATCCTTCAATAGCTTTTTCCTGCATCAGGTTCTGACATTAATTTTGTCGTGCACTTTTTATGGACTCGACGTAACCATGATCATATGTTTAACCTAATTTGCGTTCGAGTCCTTCTACCAAAATACAAAATGATTATGCATTGAACCAAATTCATCAAACTCAAAGAGCATTAAATAAGGTCTTTGGCGATTCCACGTGTTACAAAATTTGTGGACGGAGTTTATGATATCACGTACGGGACTCCTTTAACTATAATTCCTGGTACGAATACGTGATCATTAAGAATTTAAGTAGAAAAAATAACAAAATTTTGATCTTCTTAAAATTATCCATAGATATATTACCTTAAATGTATGTGATGTAATATCCTTTGACATGAGATACTAAGGTAGGAATAATCCAACAAGTGAACAGCAAGGTAATGATGAAACATGAAGAAATGAAATAATCTAGTGCAAATAGCCTTTGATCTTATCATCACATTGAAGGGACAAGATAAGCCCCTTTAGAAACTTTAGCCAAATCAATTAATGTACCATAATTTTTGGTAATTAATCATTAATAGGAATACAAATAGCTAAAATTCAAGCCAAATAAAAAAAATCAATCCTCAAAAAGTATTAATTTAGAGAGCGATATATATTAATATGACTCGCCCTCAACAAGCAAATTGTAACATAAGAAGACCGTAAAAAGTAGTAATTTTGTAAATGTTTTTACTGTAAATGGAAATGAAAGCGTATGTAAATATCCCTGTTAACGGATTCCAAAAAAAAGAAATAACGTTCTTACCTCATAGTATCATTAATAACCACATTAAATATAGTGCATGAAACAACATAGTACTTCCCAACAAGTTATGATGCAAGCATATATGCAGGCACAGGAGTACTTGTCTAGAACATCTTGATCACAAGTATTGATTCTTGATCACAAGTACATTATGTTCATGTCCTACATAAATACACGCAAATGTAATTAATTAATATACGGATGTCTAATTATATTATTATTCATATATTCAATAATTTTAGTAGCTCAAATAATCTTGGCAAAACAATTGTTGGTTATGATCATGCCTATGTCACGATGACGTTCCATCATATATATATATCACATCCTACTCAATCGCGCCAATAACACATGAGAAATTATAGAATATAAATAGTTATTTAAAGATTATTTATGATGTAACACGTTGAGACGTGACATAACTATCAAATTTATGATGTAACAATTGCAAAAACATTCACAACATATAACATTTTCACAAATATGCGATAATTTGTGAGAAATTCAGGATCATATATAAACAACTATATTAATATATTCATTTTCTCATTACATATAAATTATTTTAAAATAACATGATCGATTGTTTGTTATGCATGTACCGGTAGTTTGACAAACGATATTTATTTGTGTAACTACTTTTGTATTACTATAATAATACAATATTCATCTTTTCTAAATCTCTTCTTGAGATAAACCTTTCATCAATAACAAATAGTTGGCACATTTTTTTGCAAAGCATGGAGCAAAAAGTCAGCAACTGCTTTAGATACCATTTCGTCTAAATCTTCCCCATACCTATTTCCATATTAAAAGAGCCGTAGAGAACATGCATGACCCCTCCCCCCCCCCCCCCCCCCACCCCACCCTACCCCCACCCCCCAAAGACAAGAACAAATACTATAAATATACAAGGTATAGGCATGACTTTGTCATTACATCCATAACTCATATGTTACAATCCCCACAAAAGGGTTTTCTGAAATCTTGATATTCATACAATCATCACTAGGGAAAAAAAAAAAAAAAAAAAAAAAAACAGAAAGTTATGGGGCTTGAAAAGCATGTGTCGATGTTCTTGATTGTTATTCTTTCCTTAAATTCAATCTGCACCATCAACAGCCTTGATGATGATCATGACTTAGTCGAAAATCATTACTCCCAACAAGAGTATGGGTACGGTTTTGAAGCTCATCCGTCGTACTTTAGACCCGCCGAGGGCATTATTGATTTTGACAATTCGGTCATGAAGACGATGATGTTCAGACGACTTGCTGGTTCCGTTAAGACAATTAATGTACTCAGCTTCGGAGCTAAAGCCGATGGAAGTACTGATGATACTAAGGTAAATACATAGTTGTTTGTATCATGGTCGGAACTTAGAACTCATGCATATGTACTTTACTTAAGGATAAAATCGGAATTTAAATTGAGTTCGACCACACTTGAACTAATTATACTATGTGAAATTATACTTCTGTGATTGATCGCTCGACAATTTATATATAGAGTGCATGCGGTCAAATCACATGGTAAGTGCAATCTCACTAATAATGTGATTGATTTAATTTTACAAAATGGATAATATCTTTTTTTTCCCGACAATAGAATGTTTTTGTCAAGTTCATTGTGTCTGAATTATGCAACATAAAAACTTATCATTATAGAATCTGCAGGTGTATATATATGTTTGGAACAATTATATATATATATATACATATATTCTATTACTTATTTACTTATGTTGCTATTACATTTTGTGATGTAATGATGGAATTATCATTTTACTATAGGCACTGGAAAATAATTACTTCTCAAATAATCTTTTGCTTTTAAATTTTCGACAAAATTACATTTTGGTTCTGTAACTATATATAGGGTCATTAGAATTTTAGTCCTTCGACAAAATTTCATCTACGCATTTAGTGTTTTTTTGACGAATTTCGTCCTTAACACTCATATTTAGTCAATTTTTGCCAGAATTAATCCTGTATTGATAATTTTGGTCCTCTTCACATTGGAGTAGATCTCATTTTCGGTCCTGTAACTATAGATCGACACAATACTAAGTTTTTTAAAAATAATGACCAAATATGAGATGTTTGGGACTAAATTCGTCAAAAAAAGAACTAAATGTATAAATAGAGCAAGTTATACGGATGAAAAATGCTAATGATCTATAGTTACAGGACCAAAAATATAATTTTACCTAAATTTTCACATGCAATGGAACCCTAGTTTCAGAATTTGACCTACATATATATGTGTATGTGTTGTTGCAGGCATTTGAGAATGCTTGGAAAGAAGCCTGTTCATCTTCGGACAATGTCACTTTCATGGTACCTAACAGCAGAAGTTATCTTCTGAAACCACTTAGGTTTTCTGGCCCTTGCAATTCCAACATGATTAAAATGGAGGTAATAACCAAATTAATAGTTATTTATTAAATATGAATTAATTATTATAAATTATTGAGCATCATGAAATTTATTTATTTACAATATAAAAAACTATTTAATTACTTACTGCAGATTGCCGGAACCCTCATAGCATCCGATGATCGTTCCGACTACAAAAAAGACACGAGACACTGGCTTAGGTTCGATAGCGTTGAGAATCTGGTGGTGGAAGGTGGTGGAACCATCGACGGCAATGGCAATGTTTGGTGGCGGAATTCATGCAAAATAAACAAAAATAAGGTCAGCTTATGATAATAAAAATTCACACAAATTTTTATTTTAATTCTTGCATGATCTTTATATATGTACTAATTAATAATTTTGGATTTTTTTCTTGCAGCCTTGCAAGGATGCTCCGACGGTATGGCACTTATGTCCGCTATTATTTTGTAATATATATCATAATTCACGATTTTAATCCTATGATGTCTAATATTTTGACTTTATTACCAAATTAATTAGCAAACTAGGTTAGCCCTTTTGATTATTTTAGTTACCTAGCTATCCAGATTAATCAAGTCTTTCCATATTTTTCTTTCCAAATAAAAGAAAACAAATAACTGCAGACAGAAGCATCATAATCTTTATATATTAATACGGGTTAAATGCATTTTTAGTCCATTAATTTAATTAGATCAATGGTGTTTTTGTTTTTAACTTTTTAGATTAGTATTTTGGTCTTAAATGTTTTTAATTTTCATGATTTCAATTCTTTTTTCTGTCGGAGTTCACACTTATTGTCGAAAAAATGCATGTGCATCTTACGTGACCTTTTAAAATAGGGGTTGTTATTGATCATATTGACTCGTTTTAAATAGGGCGAATTCCAACGAAAATAAAATTGACTGAGATCACGAAAATTAAAAACATAGAGGATCAAAAAGTTATCCTATAAAATTAAAGGATGAAAATGCCAAATAACCTAAGTTACGGAACCAAAAATACATTTAATCTTACAAATACTATAAGCTTTTATCTGTTTTTCATTTTTTTACAAACACAACTAAATTTTGATTCTGCTACAACTTTCAACTTTTTCTACAAAACTCACTTCTCCAGATTTAAAAATTTTCACAAACACTACAGTAATAATGTTGGTTTTAAGTGAGTGGCGGGCAATTGTTAGTACATGTTGCCATAATTGTTCTTGTTGCGGTTGTCCACAGTCAAAACATGACACTTGAATCGTCGTACAAAATTTGATCTGATGTAAATGTAAGAAAATTATTTGTGCAGGCTATAACCTTCTACAAGTGCACAGAGTTGGTAGTAAAGAACCTGAAGATCCAAAATGCACAGCAAATTCATGTGTCCTTTGAGAGGTGCAAAGGTGTTAAGGCTTCAAAGCTTGTGGTGAATGCTCCTCAGACCAGCCCTAATACTGATGGAATTCATGTTACTTCCACTGAAGACATCCATCTCTCTACCTGCACTATAGCCACTGGTAATTAAATTAACCAAAATTATTAGTATTTTTGGTCCACTAACTTACTCTATTTACAGATTTAATTTTTTTTTCTTTTTTGGACAAACTTAGTCCTGAACATATCACGTCTGGTCATTTTTGGATAAATTTAGTCTTCTATTACAATTTTGGTTCCCTTCTTAACCTACAAATTAATGCCATAAATTTGTCGACCAGGTGATGATTGCATATCGATCGTAAGTGGATCGAAGAAGGTCCGAGCCTCGGATATCACATGTGGACCGGGACATGGCATCAGGTTCATTGGATTCGAACCCCTAATTTTGATATGAATAAATTGATGGTTTATAAAAAAAATAAAATAGAAGTTAATTTAATTTCGATTATTTTTGTTTTAAATCGGTATAATTATTTTTGTTGATTGTGCAGTATTGGAAGCTTAGGTTCTGGAAATTCAGAAGCTCATGTCTCAGATGTTGTGGTTAATAAAGCAAAGCTTTCTGGAACCACAAATGGAGTCAGGATCAAGACATGGCAGGTAACTTTTAATTAATTCGTAATTTGAGAACACATTTTACCAAAAATTAGACTCGATATTTCAAGAATTTACGTATTATGTTAATCAAAGTATATATATTTTCAGGGAGGATCAGGAAGTGCAAACAACATCGAATTCAAGAACATCGAGATGGAAAACGTGAAAAACCCTATAATCATAGATCAAAGTTACTGCGATCAGGATCAACCCTGCCAAGATCAGGTAAAAACACAATACAAATATATATATATATATATATATGCACTAGATTAATACAATACCAAGTTCTTGTCTGAAAAAAAACAAAACAAAAATTTGATGTTGTCATATAATTAAATTTCAGAGTTCAGCTGTACAAGTGAAGAATGTTGTGTACAAAAACATAAAGGGAACAAGTGCTTCTAATGTAGCTATCAACTTCGACTGCAGTAAGAGCTATCCATGCCGGGGAATTGTGCTGGAAAATGTGAATTTGGAAGGGGCAGATGGTGGAAAATCTGAAGCTGTCTGCAAAAATGTTGATGTTAAAGACATGGGAGATGTTTCACCTCTTTGTCCTTAATTCATAAATTTCCAAGACAACTACATATATATATATAGCTAGTGTGTGTGTTTGTGTGTGAATTTAGGTGTAGGGTTTCATGTGTTACATGTACAAAATATATACATAGACAGGAAGTTTGAATAAGGAGCATTATGCCAAACAGTCCTCTATTAGATCTCATCATGAAGACCAGAAGGGTTTCTTACAGCACCCAACTAACATTAGCAGCTGATACACTACTCATCCCATGCAGCATGAGGTAATTAAGATTTATGAATTCTTGTCTGAATATCATCAGTCAATTAAAGTGTTTTCTGCAAGAATGTTTATATATATATTTCTGATTTTGATTGGATTTCAGGTTTGATGAATGGGAAGTGATGAGGAAAGCATAGAGGTGGAGTGGACTGGTTTTCATGAATTGTTTCTAGCTAGCTAGATTAGGGCCTAATTGAGATTATTGGTGTAAATGGTTGAATAGAATTACAATTAGGGGATTCATTTTTAATTATTCAATAAATTATATTAGGATTGATTATCACTGTATTGTACCTCATGAATATATATATATATATATATATTTGCTTCTTGATTGTTTATTCCATTTCAAATATATATATATATATGTCATTTAATACGTTGACATACTAAAAATTAATTGAAAAATACATCAATAATTTCGTAACAAAAACTCTCATCGAATTCATTAGCATGACTTGGCCAAGAATTCAACTTTGAATGAATCCTGAAATGCGAAAACGTCATTTAGCAAAAACAAGATCATGTACTCATCAGAGTTGGCACTTTGAGTACAGAAGATGAACAAAACAAAGCTACAATTTTGCATGTTTCTTGAGATTCTGGGCAGATTCCGGCACAGGCAAGATGCAGAGAGCGGTGACTCTTGACGACGAAATCAATGTTTTGATCTCAGGCTTCGAAGGATCACATTTCGAGAGTTGGACCTCCCACACCTGCTCACAAGTGCAAACAAGAGCGACTAATTACGTACAGCTCCCGATTACTGTAACACTAGTGCGTTTTCCTTTGTGTGTTGTAAGGGAAGAAATAATGAGTAACCGATTGGTAACAAGTTTACCTGAATGGATTTGCCGATGTTGACTGGGGCGGCCTCAGCAACAACAAAGTCACCTTCCTGTGCACTTTCTAGATGGCTGATGCTGAGGTGTATACCGGCTACTCTCTGAAATCTTGAAGCGGTATGGGCTCCTATGCCTACCAAAGCCTCGGCTATCAATGCCGATACCCCTCCGTGTAGCACCTTGAACGGCTGCACATATCCACATCTCAAATGCTCAAATTTCAGCAGTCAATCCACACACACACACAAACATATAAGGTCAGGTATGGAGATGGAATCAACATATAACGGGGCGAATAGTAGGACTAACACCTGACAGCACTTTGAAGTGACGAGGAAATGGCCTGAAACTTTGTGGGCAGAAAGTTCGTCAATTTCAAAGCCAAGTGTGTGAAGCGGGGCATCCAAAAGCTCCGTCTTGGACGATGATGGTGATGGTTGATCCATCCTTCCTCTTTTTAGATGATTCAAAATGATCTCTTCTTGACTGAGTTGAAATCAGTTTGATTTCCTTATTGTTTTGTGGTACAATATTAGGTGAACAAGGTTCACCATCAGTCTGAATCTTTCACCAAAAACATTGGAAGACGACGTACGTTTACATTATAATAAAGATCATACTCGAAAAGATGCTACTTCTGTAAATAATTTGATTCGAGCCGAAGATATAATTGTTCAAACTTGTTTGAATTATTATCAAGTTTTAAAGATTATGTTTGAATTTGGTTTGAATAATAATCTACTCAAGTTCAAACGAGCTCTCATTGGACCAAACATGAGTCAAACTCGAATAATCTGATATTATTTTTGTATAATCGAATCAAATTCGAGCTCGAAAGTTTATGGAACAAAAAATTGAGGAATAATTGAAGACAAATAACGCAACCAAACCAAGAACCAAAAACGTACATATCACTATGAATGAAGCTTACAATATGCACCCCAAAATTCACATAAACATAGCAGAGAAGTGAAGAAATCCTCAAACCCCAAAACAACCTGACAAATCAAAAGAAATAGCCCTGGATTATTGAGTCCAACGACAAATTCTACAGCCCGTTAATCACAAAAAGACAGAAAATCAGCACCAAGACCACAATTAAAAGAAAGAAACTGAAGCCCAGATCAATACAGAAATTTAACCGACCTTCGTCTTCGATTGATAGCAAAAAGGTGAATATCGCATCAAGAGAACTCACCGACCGCCGTGTAGTACTGAAGTAAGTAAATCGTCGAAAGAGAGTAGTAGTACCTGGTACTGGTAGCAACAAATAAAGAAACTTGTACTCTCCAGTCCAGTGCCATTGGGGGGGGACGAGTAATGTAATATATTGGAAAACCAATAAAAGCACAAAACGAAAGCCCCGACACTGACACCCACCCACATCATTTCGTTCTATTTCTTTTTATTCCGAGTTCGGACAAAGCTTCGCAGATGTCAACCTGGTTGCCATCCTGTTTTCATCCTATTATGTCAATTCCATTAATTGATTTATGAGGTGCTTTATTTGTTGGAACCCATAAACAGGTCCCCAAAAGTATTATAGATGGGACAGACGCAGCCCTTCATAGGAAAGTCAGAAAAGCATATATATACAACACCCTATTGGTTTTCATAAAATTATTTCTAGCTAGGGCGGCTACGGTGACTTAATTATTGATAGGATTATGCACATTATTTGTTATGTAACTCAATAATGTCTTGTTCTATCTGATTGATGCATCGATCTGGGGCCCTTTGCAATTCCTGAAATATGATTCATTTTCTCTAAAACAAGATGAAGATCATACACTCGCTGACTTTTATGGCTGCAACGCAAGACAATTTGAGCTGATTTACTTTCTTTTAAGAATACAACAGGATTGTCCTTCACTAGAGACAATTATTCCACTCAGAGTTAGCAGTTGTAATATAGAAGAACTACACAAAGCTACAATTTTGCATATTTTCTGAGGTTCTGAGCAGCATCTCTGGCAGATTCCGGCACAGGCAAGTTACAAAGAAGAGTGACTCTTGATGAAGAAATCAGCGTTTTGATCTCAGGCTTCGAGGGATCACGTTTCAAGAGTTGCACCTCCCACAACTGCTCAGAAGTAACGTTTTAGTGAGATCAAGTAAATCACAACACCTGATCACGAATATAGTACTTTGGTTAAGAGGTTTGTTTTACCTGAATGGATTTGCCAATGTTGACTGGTGTAGCCTCAGCAACGACAAAGTCACCTTCCTGTGCACTTTTTAGATGGCTGATGCTGAGGTGTATACCGGCTACCCTGTTGAACCCTGAGGCGATGTGAGCCCCTATGCTTGCCAAAGCCTCGGCTATCAGTGCCGACACTCCTCCATGCAGCACCCTGAATGGCTGCATCCAGATCTCAAATGCTCAACTTCAGCATTTCAATCACACACACACACACGCATGCTCATATATGTGATTACAAAGGTCCGGTATGGAGATGGAATCAACATAAAACAAGTGAATGGTAGGAGTAACACCTGACAGCACTTTGAAGTGATAACGAGGTGGCCTGAAACTTTGCTGGCAGAAAGTTCGTCAAGTTCAAAGCCAATTGTGTGAAGAGGGGCATCCAAAATCTCCGTATTTGGTCGTGGTGGTTGTTGGTCCATCCTTCTGCTTTTCTGTTCATTCTTCTCAACTTAGTTGAAATCAGTTATTTTCTTCTATCTTTTTGGTATGGTATTAATAGGTGACTAACCTTACCATAGAAGAATTGGCGAGCACTGTCATTTATATCAATAGGGTAGCGTTAGGAGAGGGGGTGGGGGACCAACCTTCACTTATATGAAGTAAAAGAATGAGGTATACTCAAGTATATTAAATGAGATCACATATTGACGAGTTAGGCAATTTAGGGTGAATTCTGCAAAATTGTTCGTATTAGGATGCGGGACTACATTTATAATGCATTTAACAGCCAAAACAGGCAATTTCGAGCCTGAAAATTGCATTCATGGCACAACGAGCAAGTGCTCAACTCTTCGAGAAAGTGATTTTCCAGATAAGTGCACTTTTAGTCCTCAAACAATTTGAAGTTGCAATTTTGATCCTCAAACTATTATGTTTTGGCACTTCGTTCATTAACTCACTTGAATTGAAACACACAAGAAACAGAAAATTCCATAAACGCAAAAGCTACTATTTCTGTGCTCACAGAGAACCCACAAAATCAAAGCAACAAATCCAAAAATCATGGAAAATCCCAAATGAGGGCTATTTGACCTAACAAATCAAAAGACATTGGCCTAAGATATTAATATTGAACCAACCCCTTGACAAATTCGACCGCCCATTACTCATAAAACACCATAAAATCAGCCTAAAGAACAACAGGACAACAATTAAAAGGGTAAAACAAATTGAAACCCGGATCATTACAGCGATTAAAACAGTCAAATGAAAAGGAATGATTGGCGTGGTTTGTTCTTCGATTAACATAAAAAATGAGAGTACGGCATCAAGAACACTCACCGCTTTCCAGGTAGCTCCGAAGCAGGAAAATCAATCTGTGGTGGTTCCGGTGGAGAGGGATGTATGTAGATTTAGTGCGAGAGAGTAGTAGGTAGGTGTTCGCTACTGTCGTGGGGAGGGCCGGAGGGGACGAGTGAGTAATAAAAGCACAACACGGAATTACTTCTTTTTCCATTGAGGTCCGGAGATGTCACTATGCATGGCGGGTAGGGGCCCATTTTGAAAGATTCGACCCGTTAACTTTTCTTCTTTTTTTTTTTTTTTTAATTTGTGAGTAGTTGGATTGTAAAGAATCACTGTTTATTTTTCATAATACTCATTAAAAATAGTTTTGATAAATAATTCACTTATTATGGCTCAAGTTAAGATATTAGCGTTGTATTTCTTTTCAAGTTTATATATTCACTTATTCAGGTTTCTGTTGAATAATAAAATCTTAAAGGAATTTGTACGCCAAAAACTAAAATATCAAGGGAGGTGGATGGAAATAACCCTATAATGAGACCATGACAAATATTAGTTAATTATACTTGTGCATATGGAACCAGACATCATAGTGAGAAATGAAGCTCTTAAAATTAAAAAGTGTTTATATTGACTGGGTCAAATTTTAATATAATTTTTTAAGGATAAAAATGCATTCAAGAATATTTCTATAATTTTCAAAAGGTAGATAATGTTTGAATTGGTTTATTTTTCTTTGAATGCATGCTATTCATATGTTATACGGGACATGTGTATAAAAATATCATCATATATTTTAGTTTGAGAAAAATCTATACACATGACTGTGCGGATATTATAAGAATAGAAAATAGAAAAAAATTGCAATAAAAAATCCGATTCAACCACCATCCTTCCAACCATTATTGCTTGTGTTGATCCTATGGAAATACCTAGTATTAATGGTCCCCACATTTTAAATTTATTCAATTTCATTTTAATTGAATGATATATAACAAAAAATTCATTTTATTTTATTTTATTATAAATATCATGTAATATTTTTCTTAATTGGGCAAGATTGGGTGGGTTTTTTTTGAGTGTTAATTAATTATATAATTATATCAATATTTTGATAAATTAAACAGTACATCAATTTAATTAATATATCAATATAATTAAAAATAATAAATAAATTATAATAACTCACATAAAATAAAACAAATACCCAGACGTCGTGGATGTTAGATTTCCATAATAGTGTATTGAAGAAGCAACGGTTAGATAATAGATATGCTTAAAGTTCCACCAATGTCGCATTAAAAAGCTTCTTTTTCTTGTTTAATCCTTCAATTTTTAATAAATAAAAAAGATAAATTGATCGAGAAATAGGGGCATGATTGGAAAATAAAAGTATAAATATGTAATTTATGTACATTTAGAATAAATAATCCCTTATAAAAGAAGTAATTTGTTTTTACATATATAAAAAGTTAATCCCCTCTACATTAATTAAATTTAGGCATGATGATCCCAAAATAGTCTATGGTAAATCATGGAAGGACAACACTATTTATAAGGTTTTGGAACTTAATTGTCTAATTAAAATAATTATTTTATTAACTTTATACTATGTGTTTAGGTTTTGCTCTTAAATTTTCATCAGAGTTTGACCCGAAGGATTAAAATAAAACAATTTAAAGGATATAAAACTTAAATTTTAGGGACTATTTATTGTGTTTTTCCCAAACAAAATGTCATATTTTCCTCATATATTTCTTGATTTTTTTCGCTTTCAACCCTTACTACTAATTTCTAGGACTAAAATTAAAAAAATATATATATATATACTAGAACTCAGCAAATGAATAGTTGACAAAATTACAATTGAGGACAAAAATATAGCATAATACCTTTTGTAGCATCAAAAGTTTTAATTTCTATAATTCCGCAAAAGATCTTTATCATACTTTTTTATACTAAATAAATAAATATTACAGAAATTCACATATAGTTTGTGACGGAAGATCCGTCGCCCGAATGGGAGTTTTGCAGCATCCCCTCAGTATCTCATTTCTTGGCTTCTTCACTTGCTGCTGGCTTTGGCTGCTCCTCCTTGGGCGGCGGCGGTTGTGGTGGAGGCGCCGTCGTTATGCCGGCGTCTATGCAGCTGCGGCACTTCCTCTCCACCCATCCCTCAATGTCATGTTCCCCTGAGCCGCCAAAATGCTGTCCGCCGCAGAGGCGAGCAATGATCCCCGCAATAACTCCGATGATTGTGATGGCCGCCAGCACCACCACAAGTGTCTCGATTGAGCGGTGAGTGGAGTGGCTGCTGGGCGCCGCCGCCTCCACCACCACCACCGGCGGTGGCTCCACCAGTGGCGGCAGTTGACCCGACATTAATGCAAGAGTTAACTATGAAAAACAACGTTTGATGAGGAGAGAAACAAGACACAACTACTTCGGCAGGTGTGTGGGGGTGTGTGTGTGTGAGAGAGAGAGAGACAGAGAGAGAAGGAGGTATGATTAAAATCTCAATTATAGAGATATATTGTAAGAACAAAAAGGAACTTTGAAAAGCAATGCCGTTATGCCCACAATCACTTTTGTTCTCTGAATCTTGTTTATTTAAAATAATAATAACAATAATAATAATAATAATAATAATAATAATAATCTTTCTTATCAAGAAAGTCATAAAGTTGTTGATTTTTGTCAATAGTAAATCTTTTGAATTACACTAAAAAAAATATTAGCACGACATTGAAATTATCACTAATTATATTTATTAAATTATGAAAACTTTTATTTTTGTCAATAAGATAATTTTTAATATACAGTATTTAAATATTGTATTTGTGTATAATTATTGATGATAAAATTATATATAAAATTGTCAATACAATATGACAACAATTATAATTATCATTGTATTTGTATTATCAGCTGTCACTATAGACAATATCATTAATTGTCTATAATGATCAATAATTATATTGTGACAAGATTTTAAAATTAAAATGATCGCTTAATGTTTTTCAACTAATCTTATTTTTTATTATAGTGTTGGGGGTGTTTGCAAATGCTTATTTTAAGTGTTTATCAGCTTGTTGTTGAAAATAATATTTTTATTTTATATCTTGTGCTTTTGAACTATTTAAATTAAGTTGATTTAAGCTAAAAGCTATGAAGCAGCTCTCCACCAACTTCTACAATTTATTAGTAAAATTACAAATATTAAACTATTTTCCAAACACTCTAATTTCAATTTTATTTTTATTTTTAACTTTTATTTTTTGGCACTCCCAACTTTTACTAAGGTTTAACTTATAATTTTTTTACAACTTATTTCTCACAACAAAAACATAAGTTATTGCAAGCACCTCTTCAATTGAATCATTATGGAATTGTTTTCCCACTTTTTCCTTAATGCTACTACATGTAGTTACTGATTCCTCCAACTTCAGCGGATCAAATTTTATGTTGTAAAATTTATTTTATTTTTTATTTTATTTAACATACAAATTTTATGTGTATAAATTTATTTTTTTAAATAAAATACATAATATTATTTTTATACATAATATATATATATATATTAAATGGATTAAATGATAGTAATATAATTTGCAAAAAAAAAAAAAACCAATGTGTTTGTACGTTTTCAAATTTGGGAAATTCCAAGTTAAATGAGGAGCAGTCAAATTGCTCGTATTTCAATGCGGTCCTTTTTGACCAGTTGGCTAATTTGTCATTTTGCACTAAGTTTTGGGAACCACATCTCTCCTCACTTCACTCGATCAAATTTCACCTGATAGATTTTGTATGATAGATGACATTTCAATGAATAAATAAATAGTATATGCTTTCCTGCACATTTTATTTATTATATTATGTTATGGCCCACTCACCACTCACCTCATCATTCAACTTAAATAACTTATTATTTTTATTATGATATAAGTTATAAAAATTATTATAGGAAATAATGTGATTAGTGTAAAAATAGAATTAGCAATCAAATACTCAATTCAGCAACAATATTGAAAAGCAAAAACAAATTATGTGTAAAAGAGTGTGGAACTTAACAAGTTCAAATAACGAAAGTGTCGTCAGTGCAGAATACAATGTATGATTGCATGATGTGTGTCGACAAAAAATACTAAGATTGTTATCATACTTCAAAGTTTTGTAATTTTGTGCAGGGTTGTCGAGCCAAATGTGTCAAACTGCTGTGGAAGCATGCTTCTTTATACGTAATCTCATTGGGAATATATTGATTTGACATGATAGTTGAATATAAAACACGATCTCATTAACTGATATAAACTTATTAACATTTCAAATGAAAATTTATACAAAATTGAAAATACATATTTTCAACTAAAAATTAAAAATGAAAATACAAACAAAGTCAAGAGTACTTGGTGGATCTCTAGTAGGTCTAATGGGCCTTTAGCGGGCAATTCCAGATGGGCTTCTAGGTGGGCTTGGGCCCAATCAAGTGACTGGACTTCAACAACAGAACAACATTCATCCTACTCAGACCTATACTTAATAAATAATCTAAAATGGTGGTTAAAATGCTAAATTGAAATTAGTGTGAGGGGTTGAAGTCCTCTTGGTCTAGTTTTTTGGGGTAATGTGATATAATAGTAAAGTTTGGGAGTGAAGTGCAATTTACAATTTTATTTCTTTATTTGGGAAGGAGAAGAAAAAGAGAGCAAGACTTTGAATTGAGAAACTCCCCAAGTTCCGATTCCGCGCTGTTGTTTTCTCTGCTTTGGACGCGGAATTCCGGGCAGGGGAGAAATCTGACCTTAATTCCCCATAGTCGGCCTCGATTCCAGGGAAAACAATTCCTTCTCTGGAAATTTCAGCATCAAAACTCTAATTCCCGGGATAAATTAATTCCTATTTTAGTAAAAAATGGGGACTCCGGCAATCCCAAATCTCGGGAAACACTGCAGCGTTGACGATTGCCGCCAGATTGATTTCTTGCCGTTCTCCTGCGATTGCTGCCGCCAGGTAATGCCTGTGTGAGGTGGTGAAATGTGTTTTATGCAATTGATTGATTTGTGTCCTTTTTGTTTCTGCAATGATTTTGATTCTGCTTTAGGAGTTGGAATTTTTATGGTTTTCTTGTTGCGTGATCGAGAAGAAATATGTGGATGTTGTGCTTCAAAAGGAGTGTCCCGGAATTCATTTTGTGTACGACTTAAGAAGATTTGGATATGTTCTTCGATTAGTCGTATTAATGTTTTGATTTTGGTTGAGACTTCATTAAATCTACAGCAATCATGCAGCTGACTATGAACTAAGGGGCGAAGAAAATTAGTGTTGTTGCATGCAACAGTTAGAGGAAATATATAGAGTCGTGGTTTCTAATCCAACACATATAGGTCTGTGTTTCATATATATTGGAAATAGGAAGTTAGACTGTGGACGAGTGAAAGTTCTGGGATGAATATGTTATGATGAATACAGTACTTTCCCTTTCTTTCTTTTGCTCTGTGACTCTGAATATCACTGTTCTCCATTAAATTTGCTTCTCGTATTCTTCCTACTTCCTAGCTATAATTTCAATGCTCGTCTTAATTTTATTGGTTGGATGATACTTGTTTGTTGAAGTCATTAGATGACTTATATCAATCTATATTATCTGCACTGATTTGGGTTTTCATGCAACATGCTTTGCAAAACTGCAAAACTAATCTCATAGTTTATGGTATATAAGATTGACATTTGCAACGTTTGGGGTCTTATTTGCAATGTGGGGGTCTTTATTGCAACATTTTTGGACGTATTTTGCAACTTTTAATGAAATATGGGGTTGAACTTTAAAATCTCGTAAAGTGTGAGGTCAAGTATGAAATGACCCTAAATTATGGGACTAGTTTTGCAATATTACCAACATGCTTCCAAGCAAAGTTCATTGCTTTTTCTTGGTAGATGTTAAATTCTCGATTTACATTGAGCTGTGTGGAAGATTGGAAGACGCCTGCAGTAATGTCATCCGTACATAATTTACTTCAATTAGCCCATTTCATTTTCTGTTATCTATTGATTGTTTTTTCTGGCAAGGCTCTAAGTTAGTGCTGGTTGTATGTTTTATGATCTGTTCTTGGATTCTTTCTCCCCTGATGTTTGGTTATTGCACTAGCCAATGATTTTAGTTGTGTTGTTATTGGTTAGAATGGTCTATATCGTTAATTGTCCGATTTATTCTTCTCATTATTGCTGTACGCTGTAAATACATTTGGAGTGTTTTTTCATAAGCTAATGTCTATTAGCAACCTCCTGCAGATATATTGTCTTGAGCACCGGAGCTACAGCAGACACCAATGTGCGAAAGCCAACGAATGTGATGTCACTGTTGTCATCTGCCCCCTCTGCGCTAAAGGAGTTCGCTTAATTCCTGAGGAAGATGCAAATATTACTTGGGAGTCACATGTAGACATTGAGTGTGACCCATCAAATTACGACAAAGTCACAAAGAAAAGGGCATGTCCTGTTCCTGGATGCAGAGGGATTCTAACATTCTCAAACACGACTAAGTGTAGGGATTGCAGTGTCGACCATTGTTTGAAACATAGGTTTGGACCAGACCACAATTGTGCTGGACCTAAGAAATCTGAAGCAGCTTACCAGTTTATGGGATTTTTAAATAGAAGTAGAAAAGAGGAGCTAAACCAAGCTCCAGGTGCATCTTCATCAAGATGGGCTACGACTATCTTCAAGGCAGCTTCATCCGTTCGAGCAACAGCTGAAGCTGGAATGGCTAGATTGAGCGTCGAGTTCAATCAAGCATTAGGCAGGGATGGAGCGGTGCAGAGCAGCATTGTCAGCCATACTGGAAATGCAACTGGACAAGTAGAAGTGTGTCCGCAATGCAATTTGCAATTCTCTACAGTTGGGGCGCTGGTGGATCATGTCGAAAAGGTCCATGACAGGAATGGGGTTATTAATGCGGCACCTGATGTCTGCCCCAAATGTAGTAAAGGATTCCGTGATCCTGTTACCCTCGTCGACCATGTTGAGAGGGAACATGAAGGTCTTTTAAAAGCTTAATTCGAAAGTGTTGCTACTTTCTAATCAAACAGATACTAACAGACAAGAATGCTGCTACTTGTTTGAATCTGTATACCCTAAACAATAATCACACAGTACTTGTTCTTGTCAATATTCATTCCTATTCTATTCAGGAAACCATCCATTTCATTAAATAGTTTGGCCAACGGGGTTGAAAGATAGACGTTGCTAACAAAGAAATTTCAGGTCAGACCACAGGCTTATGACCCATGCATCTTCTCTTATTGCTTTGGAAGGACACTGAATTCAAATGCCAGCTATCTCTAAACCATGTTCATGTTCTGCCAAAAGTACGTTCTGTAATCTAAGCAGTTGGGAGGAGGAAGGCAGGAAGAACTACCACCTCTGTAACTCACATCAAACAAGTACCTGAGGAATGAGAAGTAACCATTAACTCAGAATAGCAAGCTACTTCCAACAAGAATTTCTGCCAACTTTGTGAAAACAGATTTAGAAATTGTTGGAAAGAAAGATCCAAAAAAAAAAAAAGTTACTTACATGTCCAGAGTATGTGCATTGCAGCAGGGCGATGCACGAACAAATCATCGTATCTTCAAGATGGCAGTCCTAACTATAAAAATCAGTAATTTACACAACTTAGGGGAGCGTAGTACTATGCACCTGAAAGATGATATCCCAATCACATAGGTTTATCTTTCTCAGCTTCAGTAGCATAAATCTAGCTCTTCTTTTGCTTTGAATGATTCTGGAACAACATGAACTAGGAATGAGGATTACGGAATAATACAACATTGAGTGGGATATGGAAAGTTGATACCTTTGGAAGCAGACGGAGCTTTTTGATTTACAACAGAGCCTGTCAGAGTCTGAATGGCATCAATTAACATACTTTGTGGAGTGGTTTTTAACTCCTGAACTATGTGGTGGATGGTCTTCCCATTCTCAAAATGTATGTGGTTGTTGGGGTGGCTTGTCTTGCAACCGGCATGACGCTCGAACTCATAAGCATTAAGTACCTATACACCACTCACAATTGTTTAACAACAGGTGAAAGATATTATACTGAATCAGTCTGAATGAGAGGGAGAATAATAAAGATGGTGTACCTACCTCAGAATAGTTACAGGATTGACACCCGCAGAGATAGCCAGAGCCTTTTATAATTCCATGAAGCTCCTTCTAACACACCAAGGAAACATTGTTAAGTGATGAAAAGTAGAAGAAACTCCTGTGAATGGTATAAAAGAAGTACCTCCCGTGATCCAGAAATGTATCGAACCGACACCCCATCAAGCATACCAGTGTTGGTTAAACTCTTGACATTAGTCAGAAAATGGTGTGGCGCTTCTTTCCTGGCAGGTTTTTTCTCTGACTTACTTCTATATGTAGATTCCAGTCTGGATTTAGGCACGGGGGATGTGCTCACAACAACATTTCCAATTGGTACATCCACCTCTTGTTTGCTAGCCATTTCAAATCTTCCAACTGAAGGTTGTTCATACAGTAATGAATAGCTACTAATTGGCCTTGCCAGAGCCTCCATTACATCATCATAACTGCCAAACGATATGAAACTTGAGCCTTGTTTATTATAGGAGTTAGTCATTGGAATAGCATTATTGGTGCCTTTCCTAGAGACCAAATCCATCAATCTAATATTGGCGACTCCATTGTCATAGGAACGGCCCATCAACGTCACGCTTCCACCTTCCTTACCACAGGATCCTCTCATTGATGTGAAGGTCTTTTCAGTTCCCCTGGTGTATGCCTGATCTAATTCATGATCTCCACATGTATGCAATCTGTTTTCAGGGTCTTTAACCAGATCAACCTCAACATTTCCAATTCCAACAAAGCTTACTCCACTATCCAAATCTTTCATAGCATCAGAAACTGATAAACTGACAGATGAATCCTTCTCAAACTGTTCATCAGAAACTCTTCTCTTCACATCCGACCCATCTGTCCCAAGAACGATCCCACGTCCAAATAACTGATCCATGTCTTCATTCAGCACTGATTGAAACCCAGAAGAATTTTCCTGAGGTAGTGCATTACACATGATGATCCCTGATTCAGGCATGGTAATTGGAACATCAACAGCCTGCTTTTTGCACGGAAATAACTCTTCCCCATAAACATTCGATAACCATTGGCCACCACACTCAGGTTCTTGCCTACATGAGTTATCCAAAAATGTATTCGGTCTCTTATAACCTTTGTCCTGGAAAGACTGCAAATTACAGGGATAGAATGCCATGAATCAAACTGGATAACAACAGCATACGAAGAACATTATAAATTAAGTATCAACTTGTTAAATGGCACCTCATCTAAAAGTTTAAGCCGGCAATCATTAATTATATTCGAATTTAGGACCTCTTATATGACATTGCTTCAATACAAGGACCAACTCATACAGAAACAACATAACTGTATAGAACCTTGTTTAGCATTGATGCATTATAATTCAGAAACATTTTGCAGACTGATACACAAATTAATATAAATCAAAGGACAGATAATTAGAGAAAGGAACATATAAGCATACCGTATCTGCAGTAATTAGCAGTGTAGGGCGCGATATTTCCTCCAACTGGTAACTACTCTTGAGCTTCATCACAATAGCATCAGCCTAAGAATTCTGGTTGGATTAGAGAGAGAGAGAGAGCAGAGCAGAGAGGGAGAATGAGGGTTTTAGAACCTGTCATGAGGGTTGTGGAGAGAGAGATAGGGGAAGGAGACGTGTAATTTACGGATTTTTCTTTTTTTGGTAGTTTAATAAAATAGTATTTTTGATAATTTAATAAATAAGAAATTGGTACGGCACTGTCAAAGTAGTGTTAATTGCTATTTTTGTCTTGTATAAATTAATTAATTAATTTTGCAGAAATTAAATGAGGAATGAATTATGCAAAATATAAAGAGTAATTTTGTAAAAGTCACTAAATAATTTTCACTGTGAGCACAAAATGGTGTTTCTCTTTATAATTAGTATAAATGTCTTCACACATCAACAATGCAACCCCGTCATAGCAAATTCAAACCAAACAAATAAGAAGTCAAAATTATATTTTTAATCCTAAAACTTTATGTTATTAGCATTTTTAATTATGTAACTTACTTTATTTACATATTTAGTCCATTTTTTTTGATGAATTTAGTCCAATATATCTTAGATTTGATTTTTTTTGGCAAATTTAATTCTATGTTGATAAATTTAATCTGACGACATACAGTTACATGAAGATTCAATTGAAAAAAATAGTGCATATTTCCGCACGTGGTTGAGGCAGGTGAGATATGATAAAACACTCAATATGTTCTTATTCCACAATCCTCCCCAAATTCCCCTCTTTCTCTTAACCCTAAATTTTCCCTCCAAATCCGACCAAAGACCTAATTCATTTACTTAATTCATTAATTGAGTCCCAATTTTTGTTATTCAATCATGCTCGACTATTTTTTATGAATCGGGACAATAATGGGTTTAAAAAACTCCAAGGTGCTGATTAACGTCATTCTAAGTGCATGACAAGGTCTTTTTATGAGCTTATTTAACGAAGTTTATGATTGTTTTGAAGAAATTAGGTAAGAGGAAATTATGATTTGAAGGAAGAAGGGGAATTTGGGGATTTAGGGATTTTGTCCGATCGTCCGAAATCTTCAGTCGCCAGCCCATTTAGGACTAAATGTGTCACTTTAAAAAAGTTAGAGGGTTAACATATGTAGCTACAAGATTAAGTTTTTGTTCATAGATTAAATGCATTTTTAGTCGCGTAACTAAAGTCATTTGGTGTTTTTATCTTTTAATTTTATAGGGTAATATTTTGATCATGCATCTTTCAATTTTTTGCAATTTCAGTTTTTATTCGTCGAAGTTCACCTCCACAAGTGAGAATGGTAAAATCCAGTGAAAAAATAACTAAAATAACAAAAATTAAAAAAATATAAGATCAAAATGTTATCATAAAAAATTAAAGAACAAAATACTAATTTTGCCTCTCTGAATATCCTGTTTCCAGCAACAAAGGTCTTTGGTTGATTTGATCACTTATCAAATCAAGTCAAACATTAAAGTTTGTGACATAAATTGTAAATTAGCTAAATTTAGAAAAATAATGTACTCAGAAATTTCCACATAATACTATTCACTATTCTTTATATGGAAGTGATTTTTATAAAAAATTATATATATAATAATTATAATCATTGGTGTAATGAGATCCACGCTTTTTTTTTTTTTTTTTTTTAACATAAAAAAGCATATTATATATAATTACAGATCAAACGTCATTACAAAAGGGAAGGTCGTTGTACGAGTACAAAAACTAGTATTATCTGATATTAACACTTCTTCTAACCAAAATGGTGTTTCCAAAAAAATCTGTAGTGGGGTAGCATTGATAGCGGCGGTATGGGCCAAAAGGTCAGCTGCTTTGTTAACCTCCCGATAACAGAAGCATGCTATCGCCGAGCGGAATTCAGATAAACTCTGTTTGGAATTCCTGAGCAAAGGCATTAAATTCATCTGTATCCCCTCCTCTCTACGCAGAAGATGTAGAAGAGTTTGAGAGTCAGATTCAATGATAATTTTATCAATTCCATGTCTTAAAGCAATTAAAACACCTTCTCTAAGAGCCCGACATTCAGCAATATTATTTGTTGCAATGCCTATATATAAAGAGAAAGCAAGTATAAACTTACCACTAGAATCTCTCATAATACCACCACATACTGAGAGGCCGGGGTTACCAAGGGAGGAGCCATCAATATTTAGTTTAATAATATTAACAGGGGGAGGCATCCATTTACAGATAATTGTATAGGTTCCACGTGCAGCAAGAGTTCTATTGTGAATTCTTTGGCTAGTCATAATTTGCACACATCGTCATATTTCTGTTGTGTTAATAGAATTATTACGAAAAATAGCAGCATTCCTTTTCTTCCAAATTAGCCACATAGTATTTGCTAACAAGGATTGTCGGTACTTATTATGCCAAAGTTTATAAAAGATGAGTAAAGGATTAGTATATGCTAACTCTGTCACTTCAGGCATAAAAACTCTAGCAAAAATAGAGAAGAAAGGGCATCGAACAAAGATATGGCACAAATCCTCCTCCCATTGCTACACAAAGTACATAAAGGGGAAGTAAGTTTATGTCTAGAGAATAAGAATTGGGAAGTAGGAAGAGATAAATGACATAGCAACCATACGAAAATTTTTATCTTAGGTAAATGGTTATGATTGTTTGAGTTTGTAAACTCCTCCGATGTTTTATGAATTACATTTATAGAAGTCGTACATTTGTATGGTAAATAAGTTACAACTATACTCACCCAAAGGAAATAAGCTACAATTGTCAAGAGTGTACATTTACTGCAGATTATCGTAACTTTTCGTATAATCATTTTTTAGGTTAAATTACATTGACATCCCACTGAATTATAATAACTTACACAAACCATTCGTCACTTTTACAAATGGACCACGTTACTTTCTTTATAATAAAATGAAGTGATTATGTCTCTATGAAAATAATCTAAAATAAGGTGTTAGGAACTATTTGACATTTGAAATAATATTTATAAATTAATATTGCTTTGCGCGATAAATATCTTCAATATATAATTGAGAACAATATCGTAAAATAATATCTCGTTCTTATTATAATACATAAACACAATATAAATCTATATCAATTATCAATATGGCTTCACATTAAATATAAAAATTCTTGATAATTCCACAAATTATGTAGATTGTTAAATACAAATCATACAATAGGCAAACCCATTCAAGAAATCTACCATACAATAAATTTCTTATTAGTAATATATTAATTTAACAACACAACCCAATATAAAACTCACTTTTATTAACTGATTCAAATATACTATCATTGCACACGAAAAATCTATATAAAATTTAAAACACATATTTCACTTAAAATAAAATGAAAACCAAAACAAACAGGCCCTTAGTTCTATGTTTAAAATAATCTTAAAATTGAAAAAACTTAATACACTTAGTTCTATGTTTTATGGAATTTTAAAATGATCTTAAAATTGGAAAAACTTTGATACACTTAGTTCTAGGCTTTATGAGATTTTCAAAATAGTCCCAAAATTGAGAAAAATTGACACATTTAATCCCGTAAAGCAGAAGACTAAATGTGTCTTTTTTTTTTTTTTTTTTTTTATAATTTTGGGACTATTTTAAAAATTCCGTAAAGCATAGAACTAAGTGTGTCACGTTTTATCAATTTGGGACTATTTTAAAAATCCCATAAAATATAAGACTAAACTAATGTGTGGAGCACCCAAATGTGTATGCAATTAATTCAAAATTTAAATAATATAATGTTACTTTTTCAAATACATATTGTTAAATAAATAAAAAATAGTAAAAATAGAAGTTGTGAGAAATTATTGAGAGAGAGTGAAAAAAAAACGTGAAAGTTGAGAGAGAGTTGGGAGTTGAAAAAGAAAAAACAAACTGTTAAAATAATTTAAAAAATAAAAATAATAACTGAAAAAAAAAATAGGACACCAAAAAAGTGTTTTTTAATAATAATTAGTAATTTATGACACACCCTATATGTGTGAAAATTCTATAATACTATTTAAAATAAAATATTTATTGTTTAATAACTTATATACAAAATAATAAGTGATATAAAATTTGTAAGAATATGGTGACCGAAAAAAATATGCATGAAAATTAAAAATCCATCTATCAAAAGATAGTGGGGGAGTGGAAGTTAGAAAAAAAATAAAAAAAACAAATTAAATACTATAAAAACAGACCAAAAAAGGAGAGACACCAAACAGTTGATCTCCCTTAATTTATAACTAGTCGTTGTAGTACGCCGTCCATGCGTGCATATAAAATAATATTACATGTTTTAAAGTTATTGAATATAAGATATATATATATATATATATAAATCAACACATTACATTTTTTTTAAAAAAAAAAGAAAGAAAGAAAGACACTAACTTTAGGGGTATTATCGGCAAAACTAAAAAAATGGTGTCGCGGTGCCATAAGCCGTCGTTTGTGAGTGAGAAAGTCTTTTCTTTATATATTAGTATAGATAGATATAAATAATAATAATAATAATTATAATAATATAGATATAGATAATAGATAATAATAATAATAATAATAATAATAATAATAATAATAATAATAATAAGGTATATTATACTATTATATAAAGCAAATCTTATTTTTACTAATAAATTACGGTTACTTACCCCGCAACACTAATTTTTTGTTATACCGATAATATGCCTAAGTTAGTTTTCATTTCATTTCATTCATTCTTCTTTCTTTTTTTAAAATGCAATGTGTTGATTAATACGTATATTTTTTTATTTATAATAATTTTAAAGCTTGAAATATTATTTTATATGCATACAGTAATGGCGTGCCACGACGGCTAATTATAATAAAATATAGATATGTTGAACTCCATAACTGGGGGGCTAAAAGTGTAATTTTTTCTACAAAATTGTAATAACGTTTCTCGAAAGTATTTTGATTTTGTTTGTATAACTATAATTGAGGGCGTGGTAGGCGAAACCGTAGAATACATCGTATTTCATTGCCATGTACGTAGCCAGTGCATGTCGGGATCGGGAATGTGGAAGTAGCTATACACGTTCTCAATCATCAATGTCAGTGCGGCTGAAATTGTAATTTTTTTTTTTTTTATTTTTTATTTTCATAAAAAATATATGTAGATATGATTTGCGTATGTTGCTATATATAGTAGGGGAAGAATATGAGGTGGGCTGGTTGTAGAAAGAGGAGAGAGAAAGAGAGTCATAAGTTTCCGGGAAATGCTGGAGAATCGGTACATTGTTTGGAAATCTTTAATGGGTTACCAGCCCTCTCTGCCTGCTCCTTACAGGCATTGATCTGAAGGTAAAAAATCTAACACAGAACTCTCTTCTTCAATTCAAGAAAAATTAAGGATGTTAGGGAAAGATCCATTCACGTTGTTGTATTCGTATATGTAATCATGTGTTGTCTATAATGATTGTTTGTAGCTTTTAATAGTGATATATATATATATATATCTGTATATGTTGAAAGAAATTGAATGATCTTTAACAATTCTTGAAAAATGCCCATTTTGTGTTTTGTAATTTGCATGTGAATATAGATCAAGATTTCCCTTCTTGTTTGAATTTTTTTCTGAAAAGTTTATTGTTTTCTTGGAATGGTTGATGAGAATTTGTTTGTAAGGTGAGATGTTTACATATTTGGATTTCTGTAGGCTGGTACCCGAAACCGGAAAGTGCCTGCTTGATCTTACCAGCTTTCCTTTCCCTTCTTATTCTCCCTTCGACTTTCAAGAATCTCGTGTATTTCGAGATCAAAGGAAAGAAAAACAGTGAATTCTGAAGGTGGATTTGGGAGAAAAGAAGAGTTCATTGAATTGATAATATAAAAATGAGTGCTGCTGTTTCTGGTGTGATCTCAAGGCAAGTCTTGCCAGCATGCGGCAGCCTTTGCTTCTTTTGTCCCGCATTGCGGGAAAGGTCTAGACAGCCTGTGAAGAGGTACAAGAAGTTGATTTCGGATATTTTCCCCAAGTCCCTGGTGAGTTTCATGATCATATGGTATAATTTTTTGACGTTACATTTTGGTATGAAAATATATTGTCAAATTATATGCCCCATATGTAATGCATTGATTTATGTCAACGCGGTGATTAAGTAATATATAGAGCTGCATTGCTCTAGCTAACTTATTTTGGACGAATGGAGAAGAATTTGGTGCTGTATGTTAATTATCAGTCGCCTTTAACTTTCCTCATTGGTGAACATATGAGACTTGTGCCTATGTTATGTTGGGGCATTATGAAATGAGTGAATTTGTGGCATCTTGATGCTACATGTATCACTTTTTCTTGAATTGCTTCACTCATGAACCATTTATTTCTTTTGCTTTATAGGACGAAGAGCCAAATGATAGGAAGATTGGGAAATTATGCGAATATGCTGCAAAGAATCCCTTGCGCATTCCGAAGGTATTATTCTTCCGTTGTAAAGTTGCTTTCTCCTATGCGGTTGTTGTGCTGTCAGTTGATCGTTGCACTGCCAGACGAAGAGTGCATTTTCTCTAAAAGAATTTAAATGCTTAAGAGTTATTAAACACACTCCTATTTAGACCGTAGGTTCTTGAAGGTTCTGCCATTTTTTCTTTTCATGGCAGCTAAAAAATTATTTATTTAGTCGATTCAATGACTGCAAATTTGAGAGATGAATGTTAAGATGAATACATTAGGATTCGAACATAGTAACTCCTATTGTTTAGATAGATCGAGTCCCATTCAAAATTGTATACTGTTGGCTGACATTTTTGTGGCTCTGATAAAGCGGAGAATTAAGCTTCTTTTGCATCTTTTATTTTGCTATGACATTTGGTCTGGCCAAGAATACTTGGGGATTGGTTAGAATGGCAAAACTCATTGTTTTCTGACTGTCGAAATATGTTTTGCACAAACTAGTATAGTGTGGTTTTCTTGTTGCGATGTTGCTTCTTTCTCTAAATAAGATTTTTTTTTCTAGCCACAATGTGCATGCATGCAGATTACTTTTTGTCTTTTGTTATAGCTAATTACTAATTGTGTCGTTTGTTTCGGGATACAGATAGCAAATAGCCTTGAACAAAGATGCTATAAGGAACTAAGAAATGAAAACTTTCGGGCAGTGAAAGTTGTTATGTGTATTTACAGGAAATTCTTGTCAGCTTGCAAGGAGCAAATGTAAGTCTATCGCTGCTATTGTTTTTCTCTTTCCATTTAAATGTTTCTGCTGATTGCAAGAGATGTTTGATTTATGTAATATTTTATTGTTTGTGTTGCTTCTTGTTGGTGTAATTTGTCAATGAGCATCTGAAAACTTTATGTTTTGCAATTTTCTTGAAATCTCTGGCGTAGTTTGTACTTAAAGTAAGTCTGTTTTTGGAAAGTTCGGAGATCAGGGTTTTATATTATGGACCTTTCTGTTTTGTTCATTTGTTTCTTTTTATCTTATTGTTTCGGTTAGTAAATCTTCAGGCTTCCTAAGGAAGTTCGGAGCAACAAATCTTGATTACCAGAACAGTATCACATCATACTTAAGTCTACGTGAGCTGCCTGGAAGAAAAATTCCTGCCACTGTCGTTGCATTTATCTTCTCGGTGAATTTTCATTTACTGTTTGGTTTTTATTTCAGGCCATTGTTTGCAAATAGTCTATTGACTATTATCAACACCTTGATGGATCAGACAAGCCAAGATGAAATGTTAGTCATAGGATGCCAGTCTGTCTTTGATTTCGTTAATAATCAGGTACGGTATCGCCTTGTGATCCTTTGCTTTTGGAAGCCGTTATTAGCTCCATAGGCTTCTGTATAATTTCTTGCATTTTCTTTCCCTCTTGTGGAAACATTGGGCTGATACAACTCTTGTATGCTTTCCAGAACGATGGAACTTACATGTTTAACCTAGAAGGATTGATACCAAAACTCTGCCAACTGGCTCAAGAATCGGGAGACGACGAGAGGGCAGAAAATCTACGGGCAGCTGCCCTGCAAGCTCTATCTGCCATGGTTTGTTTTGCATTCAATCAATATTTAAGATTGATAGCTTTGAGGAAGGATCTAAATCTGAATCCATTGGTCCCATTACTTCAAATTTAGTCGGTAGACTGAAAAACGGTTTGGTTATAGATTCAACGAGCAGGGTAGTATAGAAGTAATTTACTGATTGCAGGGAAGGGATATTTAAATCACTCCACTTTTGAGCGGACCGGAGTCCACTGTAGCATTCGAGAAACTATATAAAGAGTTTTACTTCGTTCTTCAAATCATTAATGAAGAAAAATATTCAAATATGTACTATTCTTTTGATTTGAAATCCTTAATTTCCTTCAATCCAAATTAACATCACATTGGATGTAATAAGTAAATGTTAGGCCAATTTAAGGGTGTCCAAGATCCTTAGTCTTAGGTGTTCTCTTCCTCTTTCTTTCTTCATTCTCTTATTTCCTTCAACACTATGACGTGTTTCCAGATTGTGCTCGATTCTTTTTCCTGTGAGAATCTCAGAGCTTCTTAACAGTTAGTCTCAGGACATATTGGCAAAGGAGATTGTTTGGCGTTCAGTTTCTTGAAAGCATAATGCTAACTAAACTCGTTCCTTCCAGATTTTATTAATCGACTTTGTTTATTTCTCTTATATTTTCATCATTTGTGTGTTTGTGGTGAACAGGTTTGGTTCATGGGTGAGAACTCCCATATTTCAGTTGAATTTGATAATGTAAGCATATATTTCTAAGCTCTGTTATTTATTTTGTTATGCTTCTTATCTTATTTAATTTTATCATCAATCTTCTTTTTTTCTCTTTTGTTACGCTTGCTATCTGCATGTCGATAGCTATACATCTGTTCGTCTTGTCAATTTCTTGATTCGGACATTATATGATTTCAAGTCACTTTCTCTCTTTTCCCATGTTAAGTTGCATTAGGTTGAGTCAACTTTTGAAGTGTATCTGTTTTGGCCACTTTATTAGCAATTTGTTCATCGTTCTTTCGATCCGTAATACAATTCTGACATATCAATTCTGACATATCAATCAGTCCTTCCTAGTGAAAATGAACAAAATTGAGTTTATGCCTACAAGATAATGATTTTTGAGTTCACACAGCAATTCAAGTATTTTTCTTCATGAAAATTTTCTTGTGCTATTGTTATAGATCTCATTTAACTAACGATCTTATTCTTTGATTCCTCAGATTGTTTCAGTAGTCTTGGAAAATTACAGAGGTCAAGAGAAGGAGTCAGACGATGACAACCAAAAGAGTTGGGGGGAAGAAGGTAGTAAAACTGAGGGACACGCCCCTAATGATCAAGGCGTTGCGAGGGTTCCTTCTTGGAGAGTTATCGTAGATGACAAAGGACAACTTAATGTGACCGCGTAATTTCTTGGCTCAACTTTGATTTATCTTAACTGCATCGAATATATATATATACTTTGCCATTTGAGTGCATGGATGAAGGTTATATTTGATTAAATGAAACAGAGAGGAGTTGAAGTGCCCATCCTTTTGGTCTAGAGTGTGCCTGCAGAACATGGCCAAGCTTGGCAAAGAGGCTACAACGATGCGTCGTGTTTTGGAATCTTTGTTTCGATATTTCGATAATGGAAATCTGTGGCCTCTCCAGTGTGGGATTGCTTTTCCTGTTCTCAAAGACATGCAGGATGTGATGGACGATTCTGGTTGGTTTTAGTCGTATCATTTCTTGAAATAGTATTAGCACGACTCGGGCTTCTGACGTTATTCTTTGTTCTTTCGGTTGTGCAGGGCAGAACACCCACTTTTTGCTGTCTATATTAATCAAGCATCTTGACCATAAAAACGTCCTTAAGCAGCCCGACATGCAGCTTGACATTGTTGAGGTTGTCACTGCCCTCGTTCGCCTCACTAAAGTCCAGTCTTCAGTAGCTATAGTCAGCGCCGTCAGTGATATCATGAGGCATTTGCGGAAAAGTATACATTATACACTTGATGATGCCAATTTAGGAAGTGAAGTAATCAAGTGGAATAGAAAATTCCATCAAGTAGTCGACGAATGTCTCACAGAGTTGTCATCAAAGGTCGCTTCCCTCGGTCATTTTGTCTTATTTCAGACTTTGTTGAATTTCCACAGTCGTTTTTTACGTCTCTTTTTGTTCGTTAACAGGTTGGAGATGCTGGTTTAATCCTCGACGTAATGGCTTCTATGTTAGAGAACATTTCAAGCATTACTGTTATAGCTAGAACAACTATTTCTGCTGTCTATCGGACCGCTCAAATTATAGCTTCTTTGCCAATTATATCTTATAAGAATAAGGCAAGGCCTCTGCTGCTTCTCTTTCTCTCTCTCTCTCTCTCTCTCTCACTGAGCTACTTGTTTTGATGGTACTTCTTTTTATCATTAGGCTTTCCCCGAGGCTTTATTTCATCAGTTAATCCCGGCCATGCTCCATCCCGATTACGTGACTCGAATAGGAGCTCATCAGATATTCTCCGTTGTGCTCGTGCCATCTTCTGTTGCTCCTCAAACGACTGCAATGGTCACTGTTGCAAAGAAGAACAACATGGCCGTCCCAAGAACACTATCGAGAACTGTTTCTGTGTTTTCTTCGTCAGCTGCCCTGTTTGAGAAGCTGAAAAACCAAAAAGGTCCTCTGCCTCAGCAAAACCAAAAAGGTCCTCCGCCTCAGCTTCAGCCTCAGCCTCAGCCTCAGCCTGAACCCATCATCGACAGGACTCCAGTAGAATTAGGTCCTCAAGCTGGAGTATTGAATAGAATTAGGTCGTCGTACAGTCGAGTATATAGCTTCAGACATCCACCGGCACCAGAAACCAACGATGCTGCAACAACCAACCCAAGTAAAGAACCGGTATGTCCCTTTGGTCTTTTATCTTACTTTCGAATAAGACCATAGTTTTAGATTTCTGCTAAACGCGATCGTCTGGTTCATTAATTGCCTGTCTACAGCTCACGTTGGCTTACTTTTTCTTATTTTATGTGATCAACCGACAACAACTTGCTACATTTAGATCAGGAGGCGAAATTTAGGACATACGCTTACGACTATATTTCCTTTCAATTTCAGGATGCTGTTCCTCTTAGATTGAGCAGCCACCAGATCACCCTCCTGTTTTCTTCTATTTGGGAACAATCTATGTCTCCTGCAAACATGCCCGAAAATTACGAAGCTATTGCTCACACATACAGCTTGGTTTTGCTGTTTTCTCGAGCTAAGGTAAATTACAGTTGGCCATAAATTCTTGAATGTAAGTTGTAATAATATCATAATTTGTCGTCTTCATCAAGAATAACATGATGATGTACTATTTTGTATAAACCTGTAAATCTTTTTGCAATCGAATTATCCTATTGGAAGAATTCACCAAGCAATGCTCCAATCTGAATAGTGTGTGACTGCTGCTATAAGTTAGAAATTTCACATAAATTTCTTCGTTTGGTGCAGACCTCCTACGTCGATGCTCTTATTAGAAGTTACCAATTGGCTTTTACGTTGAGGAACTTTTCTCTTAACAACGGTGGTACATGCTGCTTAGTAACATTCGCCTTCAAAATGATTGATATAATTTATCTAGTGAAACTTATATCATTCTTTTCAGGGACTCTGCCACCATCACGTCGTAGATCCCTCTTTGTAATGTCCACTTGCATGATTATCTTCTCATCAAAGGCTTACAACATTTTTCCTGTCATCCCACATGTCAAGGTCACAATCTCTGACAGAGTGGTAGGTTACTGGTCGTCATTAGTTTTTCCTGTGTTACCAAGGTTATATACGTGCAGATGCTGAGCTCTTTCTGGTATTTTCTGTCAGATCGATCCGTATTTGTGCTTGGCAGAAGATTGTAAGTTAGAGATCAGTTCAAGAGCAGGGCCCGTTCCTTACGGATCAAAAGAAGATGACAGTTGTGCTCTGAAATGTCTCTCAGAAATAAAGCTCAATGAGAACCAGACGAGGGAATTCCTTGCTTCTCTTATTGCTAAAAAATATGGGCGACGTAGAGGTGAATGTTTTTAGTTTAGTTCTTTTCGTTTCGCCTTTAGGCAGTCCTTGTCATAATAACGTTACGTGCTACAGTTGGACGAGGCTAGTGCAAGACAGCAGTTGCTCGAGGACTTTTCGCACGATGACTTGTGTTCTCTTGGAGGGCAGTTCTTCAATGATAGCCCGAAGAAAGGACAAGATGGTAAACTCGAAAAGGTAAGTTTACTTTTATTGAAAACATTCAACAGCATTTTTCGTTCCTTGAGATCTCATAGAGGTTTTTACTGCCTTGCAGGCCGTCTCGTTATTTGGAATAGATGATGATCCTCGTATAGATTCAGTCGAAAGTAATGTGCCACAAAATGCGAAATTGACCATCGAGTTTCCCAGTCTCCTGAGCGTCGACCAACTTCTGCAATCCGTAAGTTGTTTCACTATACACATCAAGAGAGTGCTTCACTAAGCTTATTTAAAACATCTTATAAGCTCATCCATATTATTTAAAAATAAGTTCCTGGCGTGTTTGGAATAAAATAAGATTATGAAGCTGACAAGATGTTAGTAGTAACAAATTTGTAAATTAAATAATTTAACGAACATTCTGTGACATCTTTTAAACTCTCAAACAACTTACACTTGTACAAGGATAGTTGTTTCATGCATTGATTTTGTGTATTTGCATGTAGGTTTTGGAGACGGCACATCATGTAGGCAGAATGTCTGTGAGCACCGCGCCCGATACGTCTTACAAGGACATGGCTAATCATTGTGAGACGCTCTTGATGGGGAAGCAGCAGAAAATGTCCTATCTGATAACCACCAGTTCTAGGCATAATATGCTGGCAATACCTTCACGGAATTTTGGCGCAGTGGACAATCAGATAGCTCCATTTCCTGGTGTACATAAGGTACTTGTCTTCTACTATTATAAGCATTTGTTCTATAAGACGCGAAATTCACAAAAGCTTCATGTAAGAGAATCAGAAGCAGTTTCCCACTTCTTTCTTAGTACATCCGTCTATGTGTATCTTATGAAACATTGGTGAAAAAATGACAGAGTGGAAATCCATTCTTGGATCAGAACATACCAGGAGTAGTTCCTGGCCTACCGGTAGGAGTGGGAGGGCCTCCGGTACTATGTGCAACTGAGTACCAGCACCATCCTCTCTCCTTCAGCCTGCCAGCATCTAGTCCATACGACAACTTCTTGAAAGCAGCCGGATGTTGACAAGACGCGAGACGCAAGACGCCGTTTCATTCGCACTCACAACGGCAGGAGCCCACATGCTAAAAATGTGCCCAAACAAGCAGCCAAGATTGGCATTAGGCAAGAAGAAGAGCCAGTATGACTAAAATTGGCTGGTTTTGTTGTTTCTGAGTTTGTGTAAAAATCCACATGATAGCGATAGCAGCAGGGCCAGGGGGGCATAAAATTGTCCTCCCGGAGGTGTGCAAGTGTTTTTAGCAAAGGTGTGAGGGCTCTTGTAGCGTACGAGCTAGTTTAGACCCCTTCTTCTCATGTACAAAGAAAAAAAAAAAAAAAAAGAAAAGAAAACAAGAATGATGAGTCGAGTTTTTTTTATGTTTCAACATCATATTTTTACGTTAATTATGACAAGGAATTGTGTGTTTTGTCTTCACCAGTACTGGTCAGGGAACAGTACTGTTTGTGGGAGTTGAACATATTACTCTCTTACTCTTATATATATATATATATATATATATACAATATAGGCTTATATTTACATATATATATGTGATGATAAATGAATGATATTGATAAGTGTATAATTAATTAATGTAGAATGGGTTTATGTTTAATAATAACTGAATTGTATTTTCTTTAGGCGTCGTTTGCTGTGGATGATTGGGTTGAATAAGATTATTTTGTTTAAGTTAGACGTCTCTTGTTTAACATTATTTTATAAAATAGATTTAAATATTTATGTATCTTTATAAGATACATATATTTTTTTTATTATTTATAGGAAAAATATGGTTAAAGAAGTCTAAACGATAAAATTGGAGAGAATAAAGAGAAAATTATATATATTTGAAGGAAAAGCATAACACAGTATAGGAGAGAAAAGTAAAAAATGGGGAAAAACTTCATTGTCAATTTTTTTAGATGGGGGTTAATTTAGTCAATAGATTAAATGCACGTCAAAGTCAGTTAACCTTTCAAACTCTTTCAAATGTTTTTGGGTATTTTCATGAAACACCTTTTTTATTTTTTAAAACCTCTTTTCTGTTAAAACAAAATGGAAAAGTAGGGATGGTACTTAATATAAGAGTAAATAGTGTAATATATTTAATAAATTGCTAGTTTTATTATTAAAGTATTATTAAATTAAATAATTATTAATTAATTAATAAATAAGATCGATAAAAATAAATTTAGCTCTTAATATGTATATACACTAAAAAACTCTCTCTCTCCCTCTCTCTCACTATATATTAGTTTGGAACGCACACTCGATACATGTGCAAATATAATAATATTTTTATTAAATTAATTACTAATTTATTATCAAAATGCAATTGAACAAAATAAAATAGAAAGAATAAATAGATGAAAGAAAATCCATATACAAATAAAATGTGAATGAGTGGTATAAGTGAGAGAGAAGTAGTTACTTGAACATGAGAAGTGAAAAAATAAAATAAATAAATAAATTTAAAATAAAAATGAAAATAGCAAACCGAAAAATTAAGACACCAAAACCATCCTCTTCAATTATATATAGTATAGATATATATATATATACTATGTAATTTAACTAAATATTCTAAAAGACATATATTATGATAACTCAATCGTAACAAACATATCACTGTGATAATATAAATATAATATTTACATCATTTGTGATATTTTCATTACAGCAAAAAATATTCCCTGCGATGTTAGGATACAAAGGTAAATTGATTACTTTTGTTGGGAATCTTGACATCTTTTATAATTAGAAGTACTAGATATAATTTTTTAAATTATAAGAAATCTACGTGTAATGACGTAAAATTTTAGGGAATGGAGTTTAATTATCCTATTTAGTATATTTAAGATTTTATGCAACTGACACAAGTGTATACGTATAGCGTCGCATCAAGTTCCTATTCAAACCTGACCGATTCAGCAGCGTCGAATCATCGTTCTTCCACTCACACCTGACCGATTCTTCAGTCCCCACAAATCCGTCGCAGAAGAGCTTTCTCTCTCTCTATTCGTACATTCATATGCATGGTGTGTAGTGTTTGTGTGCCTGAGATGTAATTGCGTCCTCTGTTGATTGTCTGGATTGGGCTATTACGATTTCAAATTTTCACATTTTAGATTTGAGGTTCGTGTTTTGCTGCATATTCTGTTTGTCGTACTGCTTTTTAGTAATCGATTTTCTGAACTTTGAGCTTATTCGACGGTCGCTTATCGAGTTTTATGATGCGCGTTTTGAGTTGCGTCACTTTTACGTGCGCAAATACACGCACTCATGTCGATTGTTGGTTGGTAATAATGGGATCTAGCTGCTGTACGTTGATTTCTGAATGTTGTTTGATTGATTGTCAAAATGAGAACTTTTTTGGCGTTTCTATTTTTTTTCCTTTTCAAATACTTAATATGCATGTTGTTTTGCAAATATGTTGGTAGGGTGTTTCTGATAATTAAAAGGTGTTTAATGTGTTATCGTTCGCCGAAATGATCTGTTGCATGTGAAATGGTAATTGTTTGCTTCTGATCTTTTTCTGCGTGAGATCTTGTTTTTTTACCAGAAAAAAGAAGAAATTGCATTCATTTCTTTAAGGATGCCTTTGGAGTGAAGGATCTGGGAGCTAAGAATTCTAAATCTACATTAACAAATCTATTTGAATTGTCTGGATAATTTCAAGTTACAAAATATTTCTAATCTTTTTTACATCTATTTTGAGCTATTCGTTTACTTCCTCAAATCCAAATTTTTCGAACCAAATGCAGCCTAAGATTCTGCTAGTTTGAAGTTGACGTCTTTACGATTCACATTAACTCTTGTATAGAGGTGGAGATGAGCGTCCCTCCTACTACTACGGTATGTTCTTTTGGGAGGTTTCAGATGGAGCTTAATGCAACTGGTTTACCTGACAAAATCGGACGCTGTCTCTTTATTTATTTGTATAAAACATCCAATAAATCTTGTATGCTTGACAGAGAGTATCAGAGACACCATGTCAAACTACCATTTTGTGGTTGCTCAGTACGTCGGTTGAGTAGTGGATTTCATGCCAAACTTGTCTCGAAGATTGAATGTGTTCACTCAAAACTGCTATGTGCCTTCTTTTCTTTTCCTCTATTTTCTGTTTACCTTCAAGCATTTTTCTTCTGCTAATCTTTCCCAACAAGTCCAAATTGCGATCCATGTTTATTACATCATGATCAGGGATAATTATGTTATTACTTGATCTTGATTGTGCAGTTTTGGGAGTAAAGAATGGCAGCTAAATTTGCTTCTATTTTGGGATCTTTGGCTTTTGCATATGTCTGTGATGTTTCGATTTCTGACCAGAAGCTCTTCGGAGGTTAGTACTACCTTTAATTCAAAGCTCTATAACTATGTCTCTTTTAACTAACGCATTCAACTGTAGGGACAACTCCTAGAACTGTCTCAACCAAAGAGTGGCAGCAAGAGACTGACAAAAAGTTCCAGGCATGGCCGCGAACTGCTGGTCCTCCTGTTGTCATGAACCCCTTCATGCGCCAAAACTTCATTGTAAAAACCAGTCTTGATTAATAAAACCCACTTGGTATGAGTCCATTATTTTTGTGTGTCCATCATATAAGAACCCTTTGTTTTATCATTGATAAACAAGGGATACAATGTGCGGAGTGCTCTTCAGTTTGAAAAATTTGCTGTTTATGTTACCACCCTTCTCTATTGTGGACTTCATGTTATTCTGCAAAAGGGCTAGTAATAAGTGTTATGCACTTTGCTTTCTTGTGAAATCATGTATTGAAATTTAGAAGATTATTACGAGTTGATCTTTAGTCATGCCCTGTCAGGCAGGTCGCTTTTATCTGGATGCGTTTGTGGGCATTCTTGCTTGGACATATTCACTACTTGTCACCTTCATTTGCACTTCAATTCTCAAAATTTTATGATGGTGTTGGTCCTTTATTGTCAAAAGTTTGGGCATTTTGGCCACAGCAGAGCAAAATGAAAAGCTCGTGGGCTAGTCCTGTGCGAATTATGTTGCCCCAATCATAGCAGAAACACTATCTTCTACTCTCTTTGGTTCTTGTTTTTGTAATGGTGGACAAAACAGAGTCCACCATGAGCTAAGGACTCTGCAAGGTTCTTTTAAAATCATACACCTTCAAGAGCATTTTCCATATAGATGCAACTTCTCATACAAATGTGGAGCCATATACCATTTTATATGATTCGAGGCCAATAACTAGCCAAACATACAGTGCTCATTTAAGGAAGAACGCGATTTGCTGCACTTTTCCTTCATCTCGTAGGTAGCTCTTTTCCATCCAAAAGTACTTCAATTTACGACTTCATCTTGATACCTGAGGGTAACGACACAACCCCATGCATTTCAAAGACATCATGCAATGGCCCGTGAGGACTGTACTTCGAATATTTTCTGGGGCTCTATTCTGTGGTTGAGGAATGAAGTCTAGCGAACATCGACTCTACCTAATTTTGTGTAATTTCTTTAAGCATTTCCACCACCTTTTTCATTTTCGGTCGTTTGGCTGGTGTGCTATCAGTGCAGAGTAATGCTACCTTCAGTGCAGCAAGCATTTCTTTTCTCCAAGCAAATGAAACGGTGCTTAGCCTTGCATCAAGAATCTGCTCTGGGGTTTCTCCTCGGGTTGGCGCAGTATGAACCCATTTCACCAAATCAATGCCTTCACCGAAAGCCTCATCAACCGGTAGTTGAGTTGTGAGGATCTCAAGCAAAACGACTCCATAGCTATAGACGTTACCCGGTGCTGTAACTTGCATGGTGTATGCATACTCTGATAAACAAGTTGAAGCAAATAAAGTCGTGTTAGATAAAGCCTATGCATTATATCCTGGAAAAATATGCAATTAACGAGAACTTGTGTTAAGATATCGATACCTGGAGGGATATATCCAAATGAACCAGCAACGGCGCTGATACTTGCTGTCCCTCTGGATGGATCAAGAAGCTTTGAAATTTCAACTTCACCGACCAAAGGATTAAAATTAGAATCTAAAAGTACATTGCCGGAAGAAATATCAAGGTGGATAATGGCCACGTGATGGAGGAAAGCTAATCCTTCAGCCACTCCAATGGCAATGGCAAGTCTCGTCGGCCAGTCAGGTTTGTAATCCGGCTTCTCCGTAGAATCGTGAAGAAATTGGTACAATGTCCCATTCGGAAAGTACTGATGTAACAATAGCACAACATCTTCAAACAAAACAAATCCAATTGGTCTCATCAAGTTATCGTGGCAGAGTTTACTAAGCTTTTCAACCTCCCGGATCATCTTGCTCTGATGATTAAGTATAGTTCTGTCCATTGATTTCAGTTTTCTGACTGACAAACTCATCCCAGAAGGCATGTCTGCTCTGTAGACAGTGCTAAATGTTCCAATGCTGAGCTTGTTGGAATCTTTCAGAGTTGCTTTGGCAATGGCTTCAAAGTCTATAGCTTGCCGGAGATTTTCAACAAACACATTTCCTGCTAATATAACTGGATCTTCGCTAGTGTCGTCTTCAGTAATTCCCGCCTCTTTGGCAGCTTTTTCTTGCCTCTCCCTCATCATAAATAGCAAGACAACCACAGTCACAGATGCAAATACAGCCAAACCCGAACCAATAACAGCTAATACGATCCTGTAAGAAACCTTGTGATGGTAAGCATCGCGAGAAGAATCGTCTAAACCCCCACATGAAATGCTCAAAGGTTCACCACAGAGCCCTTTGTTTCCAAGAAAGCTTGAATTCAGGCTTTTCTGAAACGGTATAAAGGAGGGTATCGGGCCGGTGAAGTGATTGTTGGAGAAATTGACCTCGATCAAACTAAGCATCCCCTTCAGTGCAGAGGGAATGCTACCACTGAGCTGATTATTCGACACGTCTAAAGAAACCAGCTTGTCCAGTCTTCCAAGCTCTTCCGGCAAGTGTCCACGGAGATGATTCGAGCTCAAATTCAAAGCAATTTGCAAGTTCTTGATATGACCAATCTCAGGAGGAATACTTCCAGTCAGATAATTACTGCCCAGTTGCAATTCCAGCAGCTTCGTGCAGTTCCCAATCTCGTGTGGTATCTCCCCTCTTATCGAATTCTGACCCAACAGCAGGTACTGCAATCTAGTTGTCGTGCAGATACTCTCTGGTATGGTGCCGTTGAATCTATTATTACTCAAATCAAGCTTGTTCAAATTTCTGCTCCTCAGAATTGATGTGGGAATGTCTCCAAACAGACTGTTCCCAGAAACAATCAACTCCTGCAGATTACTGAGCAAGCCAAACTCCACCGGCACAGTTCCAGTGAATCCGTTCGAAGCTAAACTAAGGAGAGTGAGATTAGAGCATCTCGAAAATTCCATCACAATCTCCCCAGAGAGATTGTTATTGTTTGCTTCAAAGTAAGTGAGGCTACTAATATTACCGATTTCTCTAGGAATGCCTCCGATCAAATTGTTATTGCCAATCCTAATACTCGAAAGGCCTTTGCATTTCCCAATCGATTTAGGAATATAGCCAGTCAATCTATTCTGAGTCAGAACCAATGTTTCCAGCTTCTCCATAGTGAAAATGCTCTCAGGGATTGATCCCTCCAATTGATTTGAGTGAAGGTTCAACAACTGAAGCTCAGAGAGTAATCCCAACTTATCTGGAATAACACCACTCAACTCATTTTCATAGGCAGTAAACACTCTAAGATTAGTTAAATTACCAACCCACAGAGGGATAGAACCACTCAATCTGTTTGTAAACAGCTGCAAATCCTGCAACTTCTCTAACCCCTCAAGCTCATCAGGAATCACACCCATGAGCAAGTTGTTGGAAAGATTCAGTGCTCTTAGATTTCTGAGCCTGGACAACTCCAGAGGAATTGAGCCTCCAAAGTTGTTAAATGATAAATCAAGAAACTCAAGCTCAAATAAGTTCCCAAAAGCAGGTGGGATTATGCCATGGAAGTTGTTGAATGAAAGATCAAGAAACTTGAGGGATTTGAGCTCAGATATCAGAGTGAGATTACCTTGCAGCCCATGACTAGAAAGATCAAGCTTCTCAACAGATGAATTGCTGCAAGAAACACCAGGCCAAGTGCAATAATCTGAGCTGTTTATTACATTCCACCCAGAGATTTTAAGCTCTTTCCCAATTTCTACCAGCGTAGACTGATCATTCTGCAACTGGGCAATCACAAGTTGAGACCTTGAGAGCAACCCAAAGAGTAAAATACTCAACAAACTCAAAAATGGCATTTTTGGGTTGCTGCCTCCAATTGGGGGAAAAGAAGGAACTGCAGATGTCTTGTTATCTTCTCGGGAAGCCCGAAAGAGGCAATTGAAAATACCAACTCTTTGTGAAGTTTTTTACTGAAAAACAGGAGCATCTAGCATTCGAATAATGGTGGGAACGCCACTCCTAGATTATAGCTCAAAGAATATTAAAGACGCCTGAGATTTTCAGTGAAATTGAACCAAGAAAAGCCACCCCAAGAACTTTCACCTTTTCAAAATGGCCCATCTCAAAGTTGTTGAAAATGAAGGAAGCACTTTCCCGTTAACTTGAGGAGAAAAGTGTACCTTGAAGAATTCACAGGCACCAAAAAAGGCATAGAAATCAGCCCAAAAACAACTAAATGTCTGAAAAAAACAAAAAGCAACAATCTTTGTGGACAAGAACAAAGGCCCAGAAAATGCAGGAGGGCAAAGGTCTGGAGAGAGGAGTAAAACGCAATTTCAGGAATTCTTGATCAAACTCAGACACAAAATAACTCAGTCCCAGAAATGCAGCATGGACTAGAAAAAAATAGCAATTTTGGTAGAAATGAACAAAAAGCTCAAAACCATAAAAGCTAGAGAGCAAGGTTTACACTTTACAGAGAGACGCAAGAAAATGCAGATGATGAAAGAAGAATTGTACAACGTTTGAAGGAAAATGCTTTCACAGGTCAGGTGTTTTGTGCTATGTCAGAGAGAGAGAGAGAGAGTTTATGTGGGAGTTTGGTTTTTGTAGAGTGTTGAAAAGGTGAAAGCTTTGTGATGTAATGTGGTGAAAGAAAGCTTCACGAGAAATGAGCAGAGAGAGAGAGAGAGAGAGAGAGATGAAGCAATGAGAGTGTCGTCGTAGAGTAGAGTAGGTATTCTATTCCCCGGTCCACCGGGCGCGTGCCTCTATTCTCAAATCATTCACTATTCTATGCTTTTACGCTTTTACCCTTCTTTCTTAAGCATGAAATTCATAAATATCCCCACATTTATATTTAAAAAAATATTTGATTTAATAAATATACAGGTAAAATACAAATATAAAAGGATCATTGGAAAAATTAAATTATAATATATTTTTACATTATTTATATATATATATGATGCGTATCGAGGCCAATAGCACCACAATGGTCGAAGGAACTTTTTGAAAATCCTAAAATCAAAGGAGACTAACCTACAAAATAGAGGTTAACACTCTGATATTTAAGTTAATAACTAAATTATAGAAAAAAATAGAAAAAACTTGAAGTAACGCGAGATAATGATGATAGCATTAGAGTAGAGTGCGTAAAAATGAAAATAGAAGCTAAAGTAAGCTTGTATGTGTAGAAAATGAGCAAGAAAGACGGTCGCTTGTTGTTTTGTGAGAGTGACAAGTGTGTTAAGTGTGAATAGCCTGAGTTGTACTTTTACTGCAACATGATTTCTCTTTATAGAGAGATTTAGAGAAAAAATTCAAAGTTAGCTTGCCTGACAAGTGTGTTAAGTGTGAATAGCCTGAGTTGTACTTTTACTGCAACATGATTTCTCTTTGTAGAGAGATTTAGAGAAAAATTCAAAAGTTAGTTAGGGCAAGCTGCATATCAATAAAAACCACCGGATATTAGCTAACTGACGAGGGTATCTAAATTTGATTTGGACTTATTTTGAAGAGTTATTACCGTTTGAGCAGTCATTCCCCATTCAACCCCAGAAACATGAGATGCAATTATTAGATGATTGATTCGGTTAGTCCCGCTAATATATGAAGACTTCATTGGACAATTTTTGCTAGGGTGGGCTGGGCCCTGATGCGTAGAATTCATATGACGTATCGTCCCAGCTATCCTATAAGTAGGCTTGTTGATAAAGCCTTAGTTTCAGATCCTGCCATATTAACTTGATTTTGATAAAATTCTTTTTTGTTGTTGGCACCAGCAAAGCTTGTACCTGCTGGGTCAACGAACTTCTTTACCTTGGGATTTGAAAAAATAACCGATGGAGGTATATATTATCTTGTATTTATTATTAAATGATGCACAAATTATTTATATGTCTCAATACATTATTTAATGTATACCTATCATATTATTTAGTAATAGTTAATTATTAGAATTCTCATAAGTTTGAATGGCTAGATTTATCTTAATTTATAGTTAATTAAATGTCATCTCATTTGTTTAAGGAAGTGTCAGCCGGAAGATAAAAAGAAGTATCTTAATGATTTATACGATGATATGTTATGTTGTGTACGAGGCTGTCCTTCTCAAATACACTCTATTTATTAGGACTCAATTCCAATATATATATATATATATATATATATATTACACACATAGACAGATATTTCAGGAGTTTTATCAAATATATTTTTGTGGATAAAAGTGATGATGGCTTGCAAGACCCTTTCATCGTTTAAATATCAAAATTGAAAGTGATGTAGGCACAATACGTCAGACCAGGAATTTATGTGACTTATAAAATTTAAGGCATCATTTTTTTAATACCTTACGTAATGAGAAACCCAAGTGAATCGCAAATCGTATTATTTAGCGTGGAAACAAGGCAATATTTTCGTCTCAAGCCTCTCGTATGGAGGTTGATGATGTAGGCATTCGACCCACATTGATTGCAGATGTGGAGCTTGAGTGGCTTATAAACTCTAAGGTCTCCTCTTCCTAGTGAGGTACATTTTTTCAATATAAAATCACGAGGTTCATACATAACTAGAGCTGACAATGTCTCACGCAATAGAACACCGATTGATTATTTTCTAGAGGGAAAGTGCAACAGTCATTGTTTGAATAAACACCAAAATTTAAAAAATAACCTGATGGATTTGGATTTGGGGAAGAGGTAAATGTATTTGCGAGCATTTGGATAGATATAATTTCGAAATATAGTGGTAAGGGAATGATTTAATGACCAGTCCTAACTTTTGATCAAGGACTGACACGATTACATATGTATATACAATAATCTTTTTGATGAAAAGCTAACTCTTCACCCCTTTTATTGTGGGAAGTACCATATAGTGAAATTTTACCGTTTTGACTCTTAGTCGATCTTTTAATTTTGAAATTCTATCATTTTTACTATTGTTCGGATTTTTTTTTTCAATTTTCAATTTTCAACAGAAATTGTTTATTTCATATTTCCCATAGTTGCTCTTTGGGCCTAATAATTTACCAAAATTTCGATAGCATGTTAGGGTATTCTCAAGCTAAATTCCATAATTTTCTAAATATTTCAAAATTTGGCTCAATTTTAAGGCTTGTTGGCCTAAGTTAGAACTATATTATTTAAATATTTGCACTCTGCTTATTGGAAATCCATTCAAAAATAAAACCATTTTTAACAATATTGAATTACTTAAGGTTTGGGGACAAATTCTTCAAATTATTTTTAAAATTTTATCATTTCCGCTCCATCATCATATTGTATTTTCTATACATTTTCCAACTTCACTTGTTGGTTTTTGTGCATGATTGAAGGACCTCATTCTCATTTCACTTTGGCCCTCATCATTTTTATAATAATAATAATAATAATAATAATAATTAATAAATAAATAAATATATAAACAAATAAATAAACAAATAGGTAGTTGAATTGAATTGAAATGAATTATTTGAGTATGGTGGTCCGCTTGTGGAACCCTTGAGATGACATGGGTGATGGGCATCCCTAGACAAAGTAGGCCAAAAGCTTGTCCAAATTATATTATATAGGGCAACGGCCACCGTCTATTGCAAAATGCAAATACTTCTAGGTTGCAATAACCTAATTATTGTGTAAGTTTTTGTAATGTCATTTTTTAGATTCTATTGTTTAATTATATATCATATAAAATAGGATAAATTAAAAATAGTTCTACTGAGGTTTGATATGATTATGAATTTCCTTTGTTGTTAAAAAAATTATTAATTTTTCATGTTTGATGAAATTATATAATTCTTGAATAAATGCATATAATTGTCAATTTTACTCTTATTGTATTTTTTTAAATAAAAATTATAAAATAAATCGAACGAGGTAGATTGAAATTTTTTTAAAATTTAAAAAAATAAAATAAGTAAAATTAATAATTAATAGTCTATAAGGGCATTTTGATTAGTTTAACATAAAAATGGATGAAAACCTAACGAAAACTAACAAATTCGGGTAATTGTTGAACAGCCGTAAAAAATTATATGATATTTACAATTTTTCAAATAATAAGGAGATAATGTAATTTATCAAACTTTAGTGAAGCTTGTTGTAATTCAATTGAGTTGTTTATATATATTAATAAAATGTGAGGCTCCTTGTATATTATAGTACTCCTTATCCTTTATAATCAATTCGGTTTATTACAGCTACGACCTAATTATGAATATCCGCTTGTTATTTAAAAAACAACGAATCTCTCTTTTCAAATGAAAAATAATTTACATCTAAATGGTGATATGAAAATTAATACTTTACTCTTACTAATTCTTTTTAAAATAAATATTTGAAAAAAATACAAAATTATCTGAGCGTGGGTAATGTGAATAACCTATAAAACGTATAGTCCATAAAAACATTTTTAAAAATATAAAAAATATATAAAATTATATTCCATAATCTAAAAATAAAAATTTGGCCAATTTAGTACAAAAACTGAATGAAAACCTAATAAAAACTAACAAAATAGCATCGTTGTTAAACAAATATTAAAATTATGAGCTACTTATAATTTCTCAAAATAATGACAATGAGAAAGTATTTATAATTGTTAAATATACATACATATTTCAAGAGTTTGAAATCTCCCAAACTTGTGGTTAGGGAGTATTTCTCTTGTGAGAAGAGTTTGTAGTTTCCTATACTTTGTATTGGGATTGGACTTCTCTTATGCACACCTATAAATAGGGTGCTTCTATGGAACCAAAGGCAGGCATTCAGTTCGATGTATATTCTCTCAAAGCCTCATGCAAATAGCTCTCTCTATTCTCTCATCTCCGAGGATTTAAGGTGTGTAAATGAGTGACTTACTTTGGTAGTAATCCACCAAGGCGAGCAAGGCGTGTTCCTGAGTTCCACAATATTCGGAGCAAGATCCAACGTGGGGAGATCTCAAAGATGTTCATGGGGATCTTGAAGATGTACGTGGGGTAATCTAAAGAACGAGCAAGACGATGTGCCGTGATCCAATTGAAGCATGAGATTGTAGACGAGCCAGATACGGATACGTGGATTGACATACTTTCCGCTACTACAGGTTTAATCGATCCACAATTATGTACTAATGTGTATATTGAATATATGATGTGCACATAGAGATTACATATTTTATACGAGAATATTTATTTTATGTGTTAACTATTGTTATTATCCAACAATAATAATACAAAATTTTAAAAGAGGTGGCTGTAATTTAATCCAACCAATTTTCAGAAGACATATTTTGACTTATAACAAGTATTATCATAATAGGATCCTATATATTGATGCCCAGATAACAAGATCTATGGATGAGCAGCCCAGATAGGGTCCCACACCATGAAGAAAGAGTTTTTAATTTTATTATATAGCTTGTTATTATTTCTTTATCAATAATTAATTAGTTCGTGATAATGCCCTATACATAAAAAGAAAATTTAGAATCAAAATTATAATTGATACTAAGTAAATTATAATTGATACTAACAAAATTATAATTGCAATGATAATAATGAAAGAGATGTGCAAATAAAACTTTCATAAAAACAAATAACATAAATTTTTTAATACCAATTAAATTATCATAAAGTTTGTTTAAAATATACTCTATAATTTTAATTGAGTATATCAATTGTGGAACACATATATATGAAAAATATCATACATGAAAATATAAACAACAAACAATTGTCCACCTAACGATCACATAAGAGAGTCAGGGAAAGATAGAATCATGATAAGCATATAGACATATAAAAAAAATTAAAGCACGAGATAAATCATTATAATCTAATAAAATAAAAATTAGGATAAAACAATTTCTAAAAGGATGAATAGAAACTTTATATTTTTAATATTGTACGGTATCTATTAATTGATATCGAAACAAAATATTTTGATATATTTTTTTGAATAAATGCACAATTCTGTTAAGACATTGTAAATTTTAGAGAATAACTTTTATAAAAACCATTTGCTACTTTTTGATCTAAATTGATTAAAAAGTTTGCTTAACGCATTTTCGTCATTGTTCGTATCATGCGATTTCTCTTTATTTATGTTTAAATTTTTTTCATATTTTTACTTTTGCTCAAACCATTACCTGTATTATGAGGCATGGTCAAGATTCACTATTTATGAAAATTTTGCAAGAATTATCGAAGTTTTTTCTTATTTGATATAATTTTATAATTTCTAATTATTTTTTTTATGATTTGTAGTTAGTGTTAATTTTTTTTGACTAAATTCCAAGTCCATAACAAATAAAGAGGGAGACGATCACATGTCAATAAGACTTAACAATTAATCAAAAATTTGGTTTTATTGGATGTATTTTCATTCTTCTTTTAATAATTATAAACTTCTGTAAATTTTATTCATATTGATGCATTGTAATTTGGAGAAAAAAAATAATATTATATTATTGATCTCATTAAAAAAAATTCTTAATTAACTTTCACATAATTTATAAATTTTGTAAGATATATAATTTTAGTTATAATTATATTACAACCGTGCATAGCATGGGACACACGCTAGTAAATTAAGTAAACAAAAGACAATGTTTTTTGGTATCAGCCTTTGCTTCTTTCTGGTGTGTGTATTTTAATATTTGATTTATAATTATATTATACATTTCAATAATTAACAGTCAATGATATATATATATATATATCAATTACCTATATCAAATATATATAATTAATCGATAATTATTAGTACAGTACGCAAATAAATATTATTAAATTAATTTAATACTCATATATTAGTGAAATTCGAATTTACGACGTAAAGACACTTTCTATATATTTTGATATTGGAGACTGCTTTTAGGGGCAGCTTTTTGACGTAATGACATATAACGAGCCATACATAAATAAGGCATAAGCAGGAGTGGATTAAGGCGTGATTTTTGCAGGAATCAAGGAAGTTGGCGGGAAAACTCCTCAACCTGCCTGCCTGCCTGCATGCATGCCCATCATCATCATCATCACCATATATTTACCACTTTTTTTATTTTTATTTTTATTTTTTATTTTTTACCAAAATTCAAAAGATTCAATCATTTGACCAGGCTTTTATTAGTTCTTTCCTGTTAGCTGTGCTTTTAACAATTTCTTTAAATTTGGAATATTTTTTTTTTGCCACTCAGTATTTTTAGGTTTTTGGTAGCTAGTGGTACGATGGATTTTGGTTTGTACTTTGTAGTAATAATTATCTTTGTGGTTGGTCACAGTTATACACATGATGTTTTTACTGTTAAATTTAAGGGATAGTTACATTCATATTCTCTTATTTATTGTATATTTCATACAAATTATTCGTATTTTTTAAAAAATTACACAAATACATATCGGAATCGTCATCAATCGTTTACTCAATTCACCTATACTTTTTAGAAAATTATACATACATTTTTTAGAAACGTCAATAGCATTACACAAACTATCATTGTCTTTTTGCTGTCACGAGTGATTTTTATAATTATGTAAAAATATGAATAAATTGTATAAATAAATCATAAATAAGAGGTAGAAATATAATTATTCTTAAATTTAAATTACACTGTCACAATGTTAACAGTCATAATTTTGTGTCACGAAATTCAACCTAGGTGGTACTTATTAGAGAGGAAATTGTTGGCACTTGCGACAGTAATAGGCATGATGACAATTAAATGAGTGTGTATAATTAAATAAAAAAAATAAAAAATCATTTTATTTAAAAATATTAAAAAGAAAAAAAATAATAAGAAGTTAAAGTTAGTGAAAATTGAGAAGAGCAATTTACTTTATGATTAAGAAAAAGTAAAAAAAAACAATTAGACATACCATAATATGAGATACCAAAATCCCCTCTTCAATATAATAAAGTACTAGCAATAAAGGCGTACTCAAAGAATAAATATTATTTTTAGAAATTAAGTACATATCATTATAAAAATAATAATAATTTAAAATGCATATTCAAGATTATACTTTGCAAAATTATACTTCATGACAATTTTCAGCAATATTTTTTTCATTTTCTCAAAAGTATTTTGGAATTTGAAAGACTTCAAATTTTACGATGTTGGAAGTTCACAAAAATGAAAAGGTGGAGGTTATTATATAATGATGCGTCGGACACATTGTGTAATAATATTTATTATTAAGTAATAAAAATATATATATGAGCAAGCTCGACATCAAATTCAAACGAAACTTATTCAATACACACTGCAAACTGTTTTGATTTATTTACAGTCCTATATATATATATATATATATATACCCAAACAAATGAAATCATTTTCCACCAAAGAATTAAAAAAATAAAAACATAATTATTCATGATTGTCCCATCCACATTTCACAACAACAACAATGTTGGTAGTCCAGCTGCCTTATGATGGTCCTATTCTCACAGCCCCCAAATGAGTGAAAGGTTGTCCCAACACAATTCCCTGTGGCTGTCTGTACTTGTAAGAGCTAAAAACAGATACAAAAATCTCAAATCCCATCTTCCTCCATTCCTAACACACACAGTCTTTTTCAATGAGAGGATTTGACTGCCCACTAAGCCATGTGCATGCATGGTGTGAAAGGTGGATTATCGAATTTTCTGTTACAAAATTTACTTCAATTTTATTTAATATATACACGTCATGTGTATAAGTTTTTTTTAAATAAAATATATGATTTTATATTTACATACATGACGTGTGTATATTGAATAGAGCAGAAAATGAAATATGATTTGTAACAAAAAATTCAATCGAGATCAGGGGTGGGGGTGGCCACTTTTAGGTGAGGGGCGTGGGGACTGATTGAAATTTTCATCTTCTATTTCATTTAACATACATACGTCACGTATGATTTTTAGGGGAGGGGGGTGTTGTTGGCCACTTTTAGGTGAATATGGTGATAAATATTGTATGTGGGGCAGTTGTAGAAAAAGGAAAGGAAAAAGCAAAGGGGTATTTGAGTGTGAAAATGTGGTAGTGATGGAGATAGGGGGGTTTCCCTTTTGTTAGACATGCATCATGACCCTTGCATCATGCATTGTCTCTCTTCTCTATGGCATCTAGGGTCCCCCCATCTATGCTAATTAGACTTCAGGACACAAACCCTAATTACACTTACATGTGCATACATTTATATATATACACACATTTGGTAGACGTTATATTTGAGAAGCCGTTTGAGTGAGTTTATAATTGTTTAGATAATTTTATAAGATGTTTGAAAGTTCATAAAATACTGTAACGTGTTCAGTGAATGCTTTAAAAAATGTAAAAATAAATTGTTAGGAGTTTAGAGGAAGAAAGTAAAGAATTCTTAAAAAATTATATTAATTACAGAATTAATTATACTTATAATCTTACTTTATTTGAAAATTTTGAGAATTAATTACTTTTAAGATAAAATAATATTTTACAATGTCCAGCAATGTTTTATGAGATGTGTCTTCCTCCAAATACAATAATCAGATTCGAACTCACTTAAAAACACAAAAATCAACGGAGTTGGATGTAGTTTATGAGGATTTAGGTGATACAAAATAATGTTAGGGCGTGTAGTAATTGAATATATTGAGCAATATTCATGATCGAAATTCCATTGTTTCTTTTTTTTTTTTTTGTTTTCCCAATACAGAGAAATTGTATTGTCAATCTTTAATGAGAATATATCTAACTCAGTATTGTAAAGATCAACATACCCAATTAGGCTTGGAATCTGTGTGTTTCCCACTCGAGTCAAGTCGCGTCCTGACCCAATCCGACTTGGGACCCGAGAGTAGGGTCATTTCGATGACTTCATACTTGGGAATTTGGGATGATGATACGTGGATCCGTACAAGTACAGACATTTGGTCCTATAAAATCCCAACTCTTTGGGATAATGGCACGTCATTTTATTATTTTTACACTGACTTATAAGCTTTTCTTTCGATCTCTTGAACTGACTTACGCGTAGGAGGATATTTGTTGGGGATTACTCAACGAGCCTAACGAGCTTCTTTCTTTTCAAATTCCAAAACACCAATTATGGGATAAACACAAATCTTTTCTATTGTTTGGACCGTTGGTCTCCATTTCTAAGCTCCGCAGAGCCCATAATTACATTAAAATGGGCCCTGAATTAGGAAACATGGGGAGCGGCCCAATGGACCCAATCCAAGTTCAATTGCCCAACGGCCTTTACCCCCCAATGCCTATCCAACTGTTGATTTCCTATTAACCAACGGAGCTCAATGTTATCTAGGAAAATTGTAATTCGGATCGAGTTTGATCATATCTGAACTAATTATATAGTAAATATAAGTAAACTTGTTGTGTGATTGATGTACAACTCAATAAAAATGACTAATTTACATGAAGAGAATGATACACTTATTATGTGATTGGTTTAATTCGATCAAACTTGATTTGGGTAAAAAAATTTAATGCTATACATTGATTCGATGTGAATATTAGGGTGAAAGATCAATATATCTCAACAGACATGCGCCTGCTATTACATTTTTTCAGCTTTCCTACAGTACAATTTCTTTATTTAAGACCTAATTGATTTGAATTGGGGAGAACTTTGTTGGGGCTAAGCCCAATAATCCCTTATTCTATATTATGGTGTAAGAGTTTGTGCGATTTATAAGCTTTAATGCCTAATTTTTTTCAGTGAGATTGTCTTTTTATGATAAAATTATAAAATTAAAGGGTGAATTTATAATTAATTTTATTAAAATTTGACATAATTATAAATATCCTTTATTATTTAAAAAATTATCAACATCCCCCTGATTTTAAGGGTCATCTCACAATTAGCCAAATTTGTTATTGTGCGTTAGGTTTTCATTCATTTTTTATGGTGGACTGATCAAAACCCCCTTGTAAACTGTAAATTATAATTTTGCTTATTTTTTAAAAATTTTAAATTTTTTTATGGACTTAGCGGATAATTTTTTTTATATTTTTCAAAATTTTCCATCCACCTCATCTTGTATTTTATAATTTTAAAAAAAAATACAACAAGATCAAAGTTGACAATTACAGACCTCTATCCAAATATTACATAATTTCATTAAATATCAAAAAGTATTTATAATTTTTCAAATAATGATGGGGTATTCGTAATTATATCAAATTTCAGGAGTATTCTTTGTAATCTACCCAAAATTAAAAGGTTAGAACGAACAATATCTTGCACCACAATGTTCAATTGTGTCACAAGCCACATCATTCATCATCATTTGTGGATCCCCCCATCGTTTAGGGTCTGATGATTTCCACATCGAAACTTGTGTGACTTATAAGCATCAAAATAAGCATCAGAACAGCATTCCACGAATCCACATCCTTTTAAGCATCATTATGAGGCTAGAAAGCCACGTGTTTCATCTTCATAGCAAGACACGTCTTCATAATAAACTATTAAGTTAGAAAGTCAAAACGAAAAATATCTCGTATTATAAAATCTTGACCATGTACTCGATAAGACGATTGATCACTTCTTTTATGAAATTTAATTTTAATTTATACATACGAAATATGCCAGCATTCAATTTTATAAAGCATCGATCCTTATTAAATACGTAAGTATTAATGGGCACGTGAACATATCATGTGACAAAATAAATGAAGAAGCAAGTTAAAGAATCCAAGAATTTCCAGGTTCAGTGAAAGACTGCCCAAAATCATTTAATTTAATCATATTAAAACAGTTAAATTAAATATAAAAATGAAAAATATTTGTTGACCAAAACTCACGAAATGGACGGTGGAACAATAATTATGGGAAAGTCTACTAATGTTGCCAGAACCTTGAACGCCGTACCGACGTACATACATAAATATCATATGTTTATGTCTGAAATGAGCTGTAACAGTTCATGAAATCAAATATTTCAAACATGAATTTTATTTTCTATGATAGATCTATATTTTAATTATTTTGAATAATTTTCATTCGTTTTGTATTTGGGTAGACTTATGACGAATTAGCTGCAATTCAAATTAAATATTTCATAAAATAACTCTTATAATCACGTCCAAGAAAAATTGCTCCGGCATAAAACTTACATAAATAAAATCCATTTAACTATATCCATACTGAAAAACACTTCCGTTGGAAGTATACTTTACTTCAACATTATTAATATACTTAATTTTTAATATTTCAACATAACAAATAATATAATCAATGGTGAATTTCATTAACACCATTGAAATTAAGTTTAAATACACAAATATTATTTATTTTTTATAAAATTATAAGTACACTCTTTAGGATATGTTAGTATAATGTATCATGAGAAAAACGTGTTAATTTTTTGTTACTAAATAATACGTGTATTTATAATTACAATTACAACCTGATATAATTATAATTTTATAAAATATTGAAGATGTTTATATATTTAGATCTAACTCCAACAGACCTAACTTTAACGGGCGCAAATCTAATTTACCCTATAATCAATCAAGACGAACTGAAATCAAGAATGCGAAGACAAGGTGAGCCAATCACGGCAACCCGTGAAAGCGTACAAACTCCAAACCAAAACCTACTTATCTGGAATTGTGTAGAGAAGAAAAGCACTGATTTTCACAATTAAAAACAGAAAAACTGCGACAGCCCACCACATCTCTCGCCTAATTTAGTGCTACTATGAACATGGCGGGCGCCCCTCTTTCTTTATTTTCTCCGACCTTAAGACTTCTGATAAGCTCTCTCTCTCTCTCTCTCTCTCTGTATATATAACCACTCTTGTGATCATACGTGATAAGACTTCACTTTCCTTTTCCTGAGCAGTTCCATCTCTACAGGGGAATCAATGGCTTATTATCCCACTCTTTCATTCCTGTTCATATTCATTCTATGCAACAGTTTGGCCTCTGGAACAACAGTTGCTCCACCTGTTGACAGTAAGTTGTTTGTTTAGGATTAGTGCTACTATGTAATAAGCTCGGATCACGTAAATTTTGTGTCGTTTTATGATTTTACACTCTTAGTTCGTGTTCGTGTTCTTTCTAACTATGTTGTAAATTGGTGATAATGTGTTAGGACTACTGGAGAATGGGAACTTCGAAGTAGGTCCGAAGCCATCAAACCTGAATAAAACAGTGATAATTGGGAAACACTCCCTCCCAAAATGGGAGATCACCGGCATAGTCGAGTACGTGTCAGGCGGCCCCCAGCCGGGCGGGTTCTACTTTGCCGTCCCACGTGGGGTCCACGCTGTGAGGCTGGGGAACGAGGCCTCGGTGTCACAGTACGTTAGGAACTTGAAGCCCGGCGCGGTCTACAGCCTCACATTTGGAGCAACTCGGACCTGTGCCCAGGACGAGGTGCTTAGGGTGTCGGTCCCTGGCATGTCAAGCGACCTTCCTATTCAAACGTTGTACAGCAGCGACGGAGGTGATACATACGCGTGGAGCTTTAGGGCAAGTTCTAGTGTTGTCAAGGTCACTTTCCACAACCCCGGGATGCAAGAGGATCCGACCTGCGGACCTCTTTTGGATGCCATTGCAATCAAGGAAATGTTGCCCCTCAAATTCACTAGAGGTATGTAAAGTCTATTCCATCTTTTACTCCATTCAACGTGCTAATATTGATAAGGTTCCATTTGCATCAGTGCCTAGCAGGTTTTCAACTATATTAGACTACCCCTGTTTTGATATGGATTGACAGGATAACAATTTTAGGACAAATACACATGGCAAGTAGAATTACTTACCATCAATCTGAACTTTCATACATGTATAGTTCCACACTCCCACTTGTCCTAGTGCAGCATTTCACCTTGTTTCAGAAAATAGAACTCCCCCCCCCCCTCTCCCCCAAAGTTATGCATATTAGAAAAAGATCCTCGTATCAATTTTTTGCTGCAAAATCTATTTTATTTTCTATTTCGTTCAATATGCACATGTCATGTATATGAAATCTTGTCACGTATATGAATCTTTCCCACCAAATAAAATACATGATGTCATTTTTATAGACGTGGCGTGTAAATGTTGAATGGAGTGAAAGATATAATTTACAGCAGAAAATCCAATCTGAACACTCCTTGCAGTCATGTTTTTACATTACAAAATCTCCCTTGAAGCCACTAACTCTCCGTTTTCACATGACCTCGTGAATCCTAGGAAACTTGGTGAAAAATGGAGGCTTTGAGACCGGTCCTCATGTCTTCAAGAACTACTCAACCGGTATCCTCGTCCTCCCCCAGCGCCAAGACAAATACTCACCGATCCCAGGATGGATCGTCGAGCACATCAAACCAGTAAAATACATCGACTCAAAGCACTTCAACGTGCCCTCGGGTCTTGCAGCAATAGAGTTGGTCGGAGGAAGAGAAACATCCATTGCACAAATCCTGAGGACGTCTACCAACAAATGGTACAACCTCTCATTCACCATTGGAGATGCTAAGAACGGATGCAACGGGACGATGACGGTGGAGGCTTTTGCGGGCAGGAAGAGTACGAAAATTCAGTTCACTTCACAGGGGAAGGGCCACTTCAAGAATGCAAGTCTTAGGTTTCAAGCAGTGTCGGAGAGGACAAGGATTGCATTCTACAGTCCATTTTATCATACAAGGTTGTATGATTTTGGTCATATTTGTGGACCTGTTTTGGATAATGTTAAGGTTGTTCCGGTTGCCTAGTGTTAGTGAGGAAACAGCTGGGACTGACAAACTGCTCAAAGATAGTCATGATTGTTGAATTCAAAAGTGTCTTTTCTTCTTGCGAAATTGTTAAAAGGGAATGAAGAAGTAAAGGGGATTTGAATACTCTTTAGGTGACTTTGATTTTTATTTTTATTTAGGGTAAATTTGGACGAGCTCCTCTTAAATTTAATATAATTATGAATACTTGCTCGATAAAATTATGTAATTTTTGGATGAAAAATTTGGAATGGTTAACTTTGTTGTTTTATTTTCTTTTTCTTTTTTAAGAAATAAAAGATAAAAAATTATAAAAAAAATTAGACAAGGTGGATGTAAAAACTTGAAAAGTGTAAAAAAAAATTATCCACTTGGTCAAAGAAAATAATAGAAAATCTTGAAAAAAATATATAAAATATATCAAATTTTAGGAGAGATCGCTATAGTTTATCTTTTTATTTATTTTTTTAGAGGAACGTACCATCTAGCTTCTACTTAGATGAGAAACTTTAGTTCAAATGAAGTTCAACAACACTCAAATGAACCACAAAACAAATAAATTATGCTTCTCATATGATTAGTATACAATTTAACAAAAATGTCAATGTTCACATGATAAGTATAATAATACACGCAGTATAATTAATTAAATATGATCACACTTGATTTTCCTGCCTAAATTCCCCCCTCTATCAAAGAATCCATAAAGAGCTAAAGGTCACCCAACAGATTGCCCAACCTTAAATAGTAAGAGTTGTGAATAGGATGGATGTTCAGTTTGCCTTTCCTCCAGGGCATATACTTTAGTTTCTTTCCTGGTATAATACTATCAATAACCAGGAAAATTCTTACATATTCTTGTTCTTGTCTCTCTCTGTCTGATAAAACATTTTCAATGAATTTTTTGTTTTTTTTACTCTCACACACAGTCAAGATTCAAATACGAGACCTCCCATAAAAAAGTCTTGTGCACGAATCATTGGGTTGTCCCCTGAAAATGTTATAATGAAACTTGAAGACTGGGGATTGGGATTGTTGGGAGTTTATCCCTCCAATGACGATCACAAAAATCGAAAACCCTAATTACTATTACAGACCAATATACACAAAAGGTATACAAATTACAATTAGATAAGGGAATACAAAATGTGGGGGGGGCGGGAGGGGGGGGGGGGGATAAATCCCTAACACTATCAAAGGCTCAGGAGCCAATATCCGATAGTGAGCCGACACAACCACCAAGGCCGGCACCCAACTGTCGGTTGCACCAAGACCCAGAACTAGGACCCAAAGCCACAGGGCTTGATCCCACAATCTGATCTGATCACGAAGATCACGACCGAACTTAGCCACAATCATATCACAACAGAATCAACCACAAAGGTTTCAGTCAGACCCAAAAAACCACAGGGTCCACTTAGAATTATATCAGAGTTTTGGGGGACGAAGAAGTAGAATTATGATCAGGTTACATCTTCGGAAGAATGAGGGGGACATATATAGAGGTTGATAATAGGCGGTGAGAGGTGGAGAAAAGTTGCAGAGCCAAGTCCCAACACCATTGTAAATGGCGAGAGAGAGAACTCAGAGGAACTAGAGCACGAGGGGTCAGGGAAGGTGAGTATCATAGAGAGAGGGACGCTTCATTTTGATTAGGGTTAGGGCAATAGTGGTTTAAGTAGTGAATCAGTCGGGTCGATCGGACGAATTGGGACAGAACAGTCAAGTGTTGTGGGCCAAAAATCTTGAGGACATGAGCCACAAATTACCAACAGGGACATCATGATTCTGTACCCTAGTATGCCTTAGAGATAAATCAGAATTTTCATGGGCAAAGTTATGGAAGATTGTGATTATCAAGATAAGAACCCCACTAGGCAAGAATTTAGCATAAAGAGTAAGCAACTTTATTGCCCACTTATGATGCTCAACTATGCACAGCGAATTAATTGGCAACATACGAGTGATGGATTCTAAGTTGAATCTGGAGATAACCTTAAATATAATATTTGTTCCACTTCCCACTATATATGGATCATGATATTACCTTATTGAGATAGAGGTCAAAATCTTGTGAATTAAGACAAGTATTAGTCATTAAGGGACAAGGATCAAGCAATAAAGGCTCCACTTTTTGGTATTCTTCTTGTGTCAAGCAATGAATAATATATCACCAATTTGTATATAGTTACCCGATGATTAGTGATAATAATTATGCAATAATTTTCATTACTCGTGATTCATGATTGATGATACCCCTTAACTATTTTTTCCAAAGCCCAAATTAAAGGAAGTGTGACCCCACTTATCAATCTAATATGTCTGATCCTGATGACTCATAAACATGATATCAAACTCATAATTTTTCTACTTATACTAATCTGACAAGGCCTATAACGAGTCCGACACAGCAAGATAACTCGACAAATGACAGGAATTCCACATCATACATATTCCTAGTATCTCGACAAACATCATAATAAAAAGTATCTAACAAACTCTCTTTAGATTTACAATGGCCGACCTGTCAACAACAGGGAATAGACAACCCTCCTCCCCGATTTCAGGTTGATTGGGCAATAATACGTCAAACAACCATATTTCCATCTAGATAAGTCCAATGTAATTTTATTTTTATTTTTTTAAAAAAAATAATTTCATATTTTTATAGGAGGTCGAATGTAATTAATCCTAGAATTTTCCATTAGGTGATAACCCACCCCAACCCCACCTCAAACCCTATTTAGTATTTAGCAACATCTTTTCCCTCAATCAGACCCCGGAATTTCTACATTTTTCTGGCAGCAAAACAATCATAAAGCTAAACAAACACAGCGAATAAAATTAATTTTATTTTGGTAAACGAAACCCACTTAGCGCAGAGAATGAGACAAATACCTTCTGTAGGAACGGCAGCCGCAGCGGCGAAGGCTGAATTGAGCATCCACTTAGCGCCACCAGCTACCACCACCACGCCGCCGTCGCCCAAATGCGACGGTCACAAGTGTCCGTGGTGGCCGTACTCCAGCTCCAAGGATTTCAAGGTAAATACGGCCTTAGTCCTCGTCTTCCTCTTCTGCACATTAATCTGTGCCGCAGCATTCAACGTCGCCGTCCGTTACATCATAAGACTACACTGCGCGCGGCGGCGGCGCCAGCTGCGGACGCCTCCGAATCAGAAGGCGGAGCTCGGCTGCGCCGCCGCCGAGCAGGAGGTGGAAGTTCCGGCGGTGATTTACTCGGAGGGGATGAAGCTTGTGGGTGCGGCGGCGGAGTGCGCGGTCTGCTTGTCGGAGTTTGCGGGTGGTGAGAGAATTAGAGTGCTTGAGAAGTGTGGGCACGGATTCCACGTGCAGTGCATTGAGCGGTGGCTGGTTTCATGTTCTTCTTGCCCAACCTGCAGAGCCAATTGTTCAGTAAAATCCTACTCCTCGCCGCCGTGAGCATCAACTCTTTTTTACAGATGATTGCGACAGTCTTTTATTGAAGGTTTGGATTGTTTCCACACACCCCAAAACAAAAAGAAATTTGAAACAGACAAAAAAGATTGTTTCGTATGCTTAATTTCAAGAAAGTAATTAAGAAAATCAAGGATGTATAGTAATTATAGTTGAGCTTCTACGAACGAGTTCGAATTTGTGGGCTTGAGTTTTATTGGTCGTGTGAGTGTTTGTATTAATTAAGATATCAAAAATTATAAAAATTAATGAGGTTCTGTTAATTTTTTTATATTTTCCAATTACGATGTTTGTATTGTATCACCGTTTTTTTTTAAATTTTTTTATACTTTTTAGTTATATTAATATATTGATTGAATTGATATATATTTTTATAATTTTTTTATAATTTTTAATTATATTAATGTATTGATCGAATCAATATATTTTTATTGTTCAATTTATTAAAATAGTAATATAATTATGACTTTTATAAAAAGAAAGAAAGCAATTTATTAAAATATTAATATATTTTCTTAAAATTTTCTTGAAATTACTTTATTGCCTGGCTAATTTCCTTTATTACATCCTATTCTTGGAAGACTGGATTTATGTTGTTTGCAGTAAATCAATCGAATATATTAATATAATCGATATTGATAAATAATAATGAACAAATTATAATTTTTCACGAATCAATTATGTTATCATCGGTGTGAAAAGTTACATAGAATTGACCTACATACATCAAAATTTGAATTGATAGAGAGTCCTGAATTATTACAGTTGTGTAAACTTAGATTTAGAAACATATTATCTAAATATATTTTTATTTTTCGTACAAAAATTAATAAAACATTTTAATTATATGAATTATATGTTTTCCATCGAAAACTAAAAATATGAAAACACAAAACAAACATATCCATAGGTTGGGTGTGCTTAATGTACACCCAATTTGGTCTGCCACCTTAGCCTCAAATAAAAGATTGAGCTGCATTGTCCTCTTTAATGAAGGCCAACACATCCGCTAAGGGATCTTACAAGTTTTGGTTGTATTCCTAATAAAAAAAGTTCTCATTAACATACTAATCTATAATTAAATAACTAAATTTTATTTTTGATCGGGACGCTAGGTAGCAATTCTTGGTGAGGTCAATACTCACGATCTCGATCTATCACCCAGAATATAGTGGTATTTGAGAAGAGAAAGCACGTTAGGCTAGTCGGGATGGTCCCTGGCGAAGACCCTCCGATGTTTAAGTCAGTTCAAGTCCGAGATGATAAAAGTGTGATCCAATTAAAATAGTAGATCGAATACAATCAATAAGTCTTACCATTAATGCAATGGAACATGAGTGTTTATAGAGTCAAACATATATACTTGCCTGGTCCACATGGCTTCATCTCAAAGGTTAAGCTGTCAAAAGACAAAAGGTCTAGATTTTGGATCTTCCGGGACGGGTCTCAATTTGTGTCGTGGGTCTGGGTTGGGTTGCGGGTAGTGACCCGACTGTCCTGTACGCAGATTCTAAGGGCCACATGTAAACTTAGCACATTTTCAGAATTATTTATGTCTTTTTTCATATATATATGGGGTACAACTCCTATCAATGTTATTATAAATTCAAATGTTAATTAAAATATAGAGCCCGTTATATTTTATACTGATGTATCATAAGTTCATAGTAGTCAGCTTATAACATTTGATGCAATAAATAATAATAGGCTAATAGGTCATGGAAATTAAAATTAATATTTAGGGCCATATTTACAAGGCTATATTAGATTAATGGGTGTTAAATTAATTTCATATTAAGTTTTGTATTAACTTGGATAGCACAAGTGCACTATATGTTTACTTTCCATACTTTATTCAGCATAATATGGTTGATTTTGTAAATAATATGTTTACCCCGAAAAATATTACAAGAAGTATGCATAAACCCACATAGTGGGAATAGAAAATGAAAAAAAAAAGAAATAATGGGAGCAAAAAGTATGAATGGGCCCAGTAATTTTAAAAAGATGGGCACAGAATAAAATGAATAAGGCTATAGACTCAACTGATAGTAATCCAATCAAGAATAATTGAATTGTAATCGGGAGCCTATAGGATCTTATACTGGGCCTTTCAACAAAATAGTGGGCCCCCAAAATTTGCTGTAAACAATCCGTTGGCTGGATTAACAATTAAATCCAGCCCAATGAAGTCTTGTAAACATGACCCATATTGTATTAGTGTAAACACATTAAACAAGTTTGGCCAATATGTGTGTGTATTTGTTAAAATTTAGCATGAAAATAGTTAATGTCTGATTCAAATCTCGTACCTTAGGTTTTGTTTGGTTCAAATGAGAGAAAAAAGGAACGAAAAAGAGGAGAGTAAAAGAATAATATCGTTCAAATTGTTTGGTATGATTGGAAGGAGAGTAATCTCAAATACTTCCCCTTCTAAATAACAAATTAATATTATACTAATATGATTTTAGTATATCAAAAATTTAAAAAGTTTATTATTAAAAATATATATCAATAAGAACAATAATATTTTTTATTAATAAAAATATTTATCAAAACGAATATTGTTCATTTATTCTAAACTATTCAATTTAAATAAAATAAAAAATTACTACCAATACCCTCAAATAAAGAATCCAAATTCAAATATAAGAGCTTTTGTTGACTAAATAAAAATAAAATATGTATTTTATTTTTTTTTGTCTTTTTGGCCTTATACTTTCACTTTTCCACCCAATTTCTGACGAAAACGAAATTGAACTCTAGAGGAGTTTCATATATATATATATATATATATATATATATCAATTTTCCGTCCCCTGAACCAAACACAAACTTTTTCTTATACATCCCCTTTTACTTCCACTTCTATTATACTTCGATCCCCTCAAACAAACATATCCTTGGTCTATTTCATATGCCAAGTTAGGCATCGTTGATTGGTCTACCAACAACATTCATCCTAGTACACAACATTCACGCACCAAGTCAGAAATTTTAATAAACATATATATATATATATATATATATATAAAAGGCATCTTTTCAATCATATATACGAAAAATATAACTTATCAATATTATTGGAAGATAGATTAAAATTTGTGATTGAACACATCACGCAGAAGCGGAGAGAATCCTTGAAACGACAACGAAAATGTTGCTAAGAAGATCAAGCTCATTATTATCAGTAGCAATAGGAACAGGCTGAGACGGCGCAAGACTAAACGTCTGCTGGCATGAAGCAGCGTCCTTGGAAACAGTACTGGCAGCGGAATTAAGATCGCCATACTGTCCTGAACTCAGCTTATCTTTTGCTGCATTGAGGGCACTGATTGCAGCACTGTAGTAATTGGAACAGAGGCTATAAACTACTCTTAGATTGGGGTCGCTGGTGCTGGGTAAAAGGGACTGAATCCTGGAACTTGTACTTGTGGCACTTGTGAGTGTTGTTTCAATCACTATTCGTTCGAGTTCTTGGAGACTCGCACTGGAGTAAGGGCCCAGAACAACCGAGCAGAAGTTTGGGTTTTTGGTCTGTTTGCAGATGTCGTCTATGGGGTAACTTGTGCTGGGGAGTGGCAATAGAAAGAAAAGGAGGAAAATGAGTGAGGGGGGAGGAATTGAGAATGAGGCCATTCTTTTGGGTTTTGAAAGTGTGGGTTGATTTGGAGGTCAGGTTGGTTTTATAAAGAAAATGTTGGGGCTATGGATGGTGAGTTCAGAAATTAAGAAATTAGGATTTAATGTTTTGAGTGGATAGAGTTTTCGGTCTTAAAAGTTTATTTTATCTTCTATTCTATTCATTATGTACATGTTACTTGTATAAAATATTTCTCTAAATAAAATACATAATACAGTATTATTTTTATACACATAGCGTGTGCAAATTGAATAGAATAAAAAATAAAATAGGAAAAATTCAATCTTGTTTTGAAGAATTTGTTGCTTATCAAATCCATTGAATTGCATGAGATTGAAGTAATTAGGTACATGAATAGCACATCAAAACATTTATTATTTATGGTAGGGGGAGTAAATTTTGGTATGACGTTAATTATGCCCTTAGAATTGGTCATCCACAAATTTGAATTTTTTCTTACACCATTTAAGAACATAGCTTCCAAATTATTGATGAAAACTCATGTATCAACGTTCAAAGCTTCCAAAGTTCAAATCTTCTATTAAAATTGGTATTGACTCTAGTAATGTAATATGTATATGCACACGCTATGAATATAAAATATTTTTTTGAATATATAATTGATACACATAATTATGTGTATATAGAAAATTAATATCGAAAATCAAGAAGATAAATGTAACCTTGTTGGCTGAATGCCTTTCTAGTCAACGAGGACCAATCTCATGAATATAGAAAAGGAAAGAAAAATTGCATTAATTGAAATTATTCTTTCAGAATTTATAATGCAAATTATCTGTGTAAAGAAAGAAAATTGAGAAATTCTTACCTCTCATACTTTCAGATTTCGTAAATTTAATTCTACAATTACAAGATATGTATATACTAAATTTCTTTTTAGTTTTATACATAATATGCTATCACAAAGAAGCTATACGTGTTATAACTAAGTAATAAATGGAATAATTCGTTTGTTATGTGATAGTATTTTGGCAAAAGTTGTCAGACCCAAATTTTTCCTTGTTTAGTCCTTTTGAGTAACTTATGATGCTATCTGCAAAATAAGTGAAAGTAAAAAAAAAAATTAGCCCATGAGTTTTTCTTCCATGCATGCAGATTTGATAAGGCGAGGTTGAGTTTATAATTTGTTTACTTAGCAGATGCAATGAATTGAAGTTGTGATGTAGCATTATTACCATGTAAATATACGGATCAGCACGGCCTCCGGCTCCAAATCTCTTCACCTCCTGCAGCTTCAGCAACCTGTTCATTAGCAGATTTTTGTCAATACTGGAAGATATGCATGGGTTAACAAAAAGATGTTATCATTCTGTGTTAGTCCAACTAAGAAACATTTATGCGAGTCCTAATATACACTATGTGTATCGAATCTAGTATAGCTCTTACATTTGAGGCTAATGTGTTGCAGGCGAAAAGCAGTCGTTGTTATACCCGTATAAGATTCATGCTAATCAACTCAACTTGCCACAATTAGGCAGCATTGAAAAGTTAATGATACTTTTCTAATACAAAAGGGGTTGTCATCCACAGTTATTAAAATATCCGTATGATTATGAAATACTGCTGTCAAGTTTGAGTGTTGTATGTGATAGCTTGGTTGTGACATTAAGAGGCTGTGATTTATGGTACTTACATTCTCAAGGCCTTGCTGGTTGAAGGGCTATCGCCAAGCAACTCACGGATCCTCACCTCAGAGGCGCTTCCGTTAGACAGAATCCTCAGAATGGCCGCAGCTCTGTGCCCCATGTGACCGGGAATGACTGGCTTCCTCAGCTCATTTGCAGCATTAGTTTCACTAGTAGAACTTTGTGCGCTGGAGCTACTGGACAAGCAAGACGAAGCCTCAACAGTGGTTATTTCAGAAACACTCTCAGATGATGTGGGAGCAGGAGTGGGTTCTGGCTTGCTGGTTTTCAGTTTCTTGCTGGTGGAGATCCAGATGCTTTTTGAACGTTTCTTTCGCACCATCTGAGAATGAAAGAGTGATTCTCCAAAGCAATTGAAGCTGTTTCTATGGAGTTTTTAGCAGGAAAGCAAGAAGCATGAACTCTGGAGATACAAGTTTCAAAAATATGTTTTCTTGTCGAATGGAGTTTGAGCTCAAGTTTATAACATATTAGGAAAAACATGAAATGAAGTTGAAGTTTAGGTGCATAGCTTTCTCAACAGTTTTATCACATTTCAGAAACAAATACATAGAAATTGTCAAATTAGTTATTTTCAAGTTGTGAGAAACGGAGAGTAATTTTTGTTAATCAACTTATAATAACACGCAGCAATCCATATGTGAGTTTTAAACTACAGATTCACACGATGTTCGATATCATAAATACAGCTATAATCTCAAAAAAAAAATCGGAGTAACTTTATGATTTATTTAAATCCAGAGGGAAAAAGATTAGCAGATGGATCAGCCACAACTGATGCAGCAACTCATAGTACAAACATAAAATTCTAAAGTTAATTAAAATAGAGATTAATGAAAAAGCTACGGAAAAAAAAAAAAAAAAAAAAAAAAAAGCTAGGCAATGAGCAATCAGCTGATCACCTAAAGCTTCAGGCAATAAAAAACAGAGTCATTCTTTATTCCCAATCCGATTAAATAACAAATGGCATCCAAGTGAGCAGAGCATTAAAAACTCAGTTCCATCGCATTGCACAAGATTCAGTAAAACTAAAACAGTGCAGATAGCTGTATATTCAGAACACAGTAGTAACAACTTGCTTGAAATCACATTAGCAGAATGAAACCAAAAAACAGAGAGCAGATTCTATTGAGAAACCAATCACAATCGAGATTTACATAAAATAAATGCAGTGAGATGTCTGCGGATAACCTTGAGCTTCAGCTCGTGGAACTCAGGCACAAACGCGACCACTGTCAGCGGCTGAGCAAGCGACGCCTCTACGTCAACACTCGCCTCCGCAGTCGACGATCCGCCGCTGGATTTCCAATTGGAAAACTCCAAACTCTCAGAGCTCTCAGGACTGCAGCTGTCCTCGCTCCTTCCTCTGCCAAAATAAAAAATATAAAATAAAAACAATATCAAACGATTACATAGTTAACGAAGAGAACTCAATTACAAAAACAAGTAAAAACAAATAAAAGCCACATGAATAGCGATCAAACTCCTACTTGGGAGGAGAAGATGATAGGAGGAGAAGCGCGGAGGCGACTGTCCGTTCGAGGTTTGAAGGAAATGCAACTCTCACTGTTTTTGCTACCATCTTTTGCATTTGAAATTGGCGGGAGGCTTTCGGATTTTGAATATTTTTTTTCCAACTTACTGAAAAGTAAAGTAAAAGTACATTTTGTTTTTCGTTTTTCTTTTGAGATTTCTCTCTTAGCTTCATTTGTTGGGTCATTGCTAGAGCCCAATCGTAACTGGGCCCAATTTTTGGGCCAGAATAGTTTTGGTCTTTGGTATATTTATTTATAATAGGGGTAATTACATAGTCCCCCTATGTTTGATATGATATCACATAGAGAATTATATTTGGTACCCCTATTGTTTCTTTTTGTCTAACAAATAGATTCATTCATTAGTTGAAATTCATCGAATTTGCTGATATTAGCAAAAATTGAATAAAAACTTATATTAACCCCGATTGACTTATTACTGACTTATTGCAGGTAAAATATTATTTTTTTCTGACCAAACTACTATTATACATCTTCACACGCTAATGTATGTAGAGAGGTATATCTTCACCTTTATAAGGGTAGTTTGTCCAAAAAGAGTTGTTAGACCTGCAATAAGTCAATCAAGGGTAAATATAAACTTTTATTCATTTTTTTCGCTAATATATTAGTAAATTTGATGAATTTTAACTAATGATTGGATCTATTTGTTATACAGAAATAAACTTTAAAGATATTAAATATAATTTCTCAGATTATAAGAAATTTACGTGCAATTAAACCAAACCTCAAGAGAGGGCAGTGTAATTATCCCTTTCTAGGAAATGAAATTTGAGAATTGATTTTCAGCACCGGGCTAGCTAATTATGGCATAATCATACAGACCATATTCAGGTAGGCCAAAGCTAGCAGTCCATAGCCCACAGTTAAGGTGAAGGAGAGGCCCATCTCTTGTCTGGCCCAACTACAGTCCTCTCAATTATATTTGTTTATTATTTTATCTCTATTCAGTAATTATTGTTGTTATTTCCTAATTTCCTCTTTCAGGTCCTCGTATTTCCATATTTACAAACAAAATTCAAGATCTCGGCGAATTATTTCTTCTTTTCAAGAAAAAATGGTCCACATCACAAGATTGAAAATGCTTTTGACTTTATCTGCTCTCATTTTAAAATATTTGTCTTAGCTTTTAGTAGATAATAAACAAAACAAATGTAAATAAATATATACAGCGATACAACCATATCCTAAATTTAACATAATTATAAATGTCTAATAGTTATTTGAGAAATTACAAATATCCACCAATTTTAATGTTTGTCTAACGATGAGTTCATTACATTAACCACCATTAAATTTTTATACTATATATGTGGAGAACTGACCAAAATACTATTTGGAATTATGAATTAGAATTTTTTACATATTCTTTTGAATTTTTTAAAATATTTATATGAACTAATATGCCCCTATGAATTATTTATTTTATCTACCTTAAATTTGTTTTAATTTTTTCAAACGTTTCTTAAAAAAAATTAACAAAAGTAAAACAATAATGTTCGCCTCTCAGTCTAGAGGCTATATAATCATTTTTCCATTTGAGGGGATATTGTAATTTCTCAAACAACAAGATTAAAATAGTATCTTTCACTTCACTATCTAGGGACATATTTATTTTTCCGTTTGAGGGAGGTATTTTAATTCCCAAAAGAGAATTGTACTTGTGTCAAACCTCATAAATTTAGTTTTATTTTTCCAAATATATATATATATATATGCTATTGGGCGTTTGTAATATATTTAATTTCATGTTTTGTATTAATGTAAGATGAATCAAACAAAGTAAGACACTGGATTTGTATGCCCTGCAAAAACACAAGACAAAACATTGGTAACGTTTTCTACTATCCCTGGAACAGTAAAAAAGTGAAGGAAACAAAACCATGTTCCCCACGCCCTACTTCTTTTTCTCACCAAATTACACAACGAACAGCAGTTGGATTCAAGAATACATATACGAGTCCGGGCCACAAATCAAACTTGCCAAACAATGCTGCCCTCCTCCTATCAACATATTTCAAATCCTTATGGGGAACTTTGTTTTCTTCTACAATTAGGAAGATACAGAAAAAGAAAACAAGATCAACCATAAAAAAAATGAAAAAGCTACCAACTAATATGAGTTCTCATGGAAACTTTCTCAGTCAACTTCCATATCAGAAATTGCTTCTTTCAAGATCTTCTCCAGTTCTTTCACTCGTTGTCTCGTCAATGTTATGCAATCCTGCAGGCAATACCGTGACACACGTCTTATAAGCAAATGCTAGTTAGTTGTATCATCTGTGGAGATACACAGTTAGAGGATTCCAAGTAACTTGGTTTTGTGTTGTACAAAGGAAGTATAAAAGAAAAGGTTCAACTAAGAATCCTGGAAAACATTTGTTCCAGCAACGTTTGATAGGTTGGTCCAAATGACAGCATTCTTGAATTGGTATCCCTTTTCTGGGTCAATTTTGATAACTTCCTGAAGATCACACCCCTCCTTTTCGTGGAACATACGTATAAGACTCTTATACATGGAGGGGTGTGATTATTCAGGGACTCAAAGTCTCGAGCCTTATCAAGATTTCCACCTTTCTTCAGATATATGGCCTATGTTATATATATATATATGTGTGTGTGTGTGTGTGTGTGTGTGTGTGTGTTGGTACTTATTATCAATTTGCAAATAGGAGAAAGATAAGCTAAAAGAAAAAGTTGAGCAATGGTATTAAACAGCAATAAAGCCATAGCATTTCAAGCTCATGTGGACCCGATCATTATGCTTCTTCAGCCAGATACCGACTAAACTCCATATAAGAGTCTGAGGGAAGTGATTTTATTCAAGTCCAGATTTAAATTCTTTACACAATTCCAGAGTCTGAATTTTAGCTGATGAGGAGCTACATAAAAGAACTGAACCCAATTTTACATTGAATTTGTAGATATCAAGAAAATTAGAAATAAAGAAAGAAGCTAGAAACTCACCTGGATTGCTGATGTATGAGCCAGACCTGGTCCACCTGGTTTGTTAAGAGACACGAGCTGAAATGACGAATCGAGCACCACTGTCAAAAATGTTTCCATAATGGACTCTTCCTCGGAGGTCGGATCTGCCAGAATGTAGTTCTTGTGAAGTACGCATGTTAAGGAGAATGGTAAATTATTCAACTTGAGCTTTGTCGTCTCTTTATTGACAGGTTCCTTTTCCTTCATTGCTCCGGAAATGTCGTCAGATATAAGAACTATTCTCCCATCATCGTTGAGTGAGACTACAGGAATTTGCACTGCAAGAGATCCAAATCCTTTATCATCAGGGCAGATGGTGAAAATTTTCAGGACTGAAAACCCAAGCTTGGTGAATTAAGATATATCGAACCGCATTGAAATACTCCTGTGCATTTAATATTGGTCCCACAGAGCTACCAAATAAACTACAAGAACATTTGGGTTGGAAACTCCACCAGTTCCTTGATTATGTAAAATGTCATTCAATTAAATAGTCGGAGTTTTAAAGAAGAAGAGACATTCTGCCTCGAAGACTGAATCATATAGTTACGACAGATATAAGGATCAACTGAAGATAAAAACATAACAAGCCATTTCGTTTCACCACAGTAGTTAGAATTTCAAAATCAAGACATTCGGAAACAAAAAAATTCTAGCTTCATTTAAGTCGAATGTCAGTTAAGATACAGACCACTATGAACGGAAACAGCAAACCCCCATACACACTTACAATGTGAGAATGCTGCCACTGCAGATAGCAATGCTGCGTCAAAAAGGGCGCCATCAGCGTCCAAACAGTATATGTCCTGCAAGAGTCATTTCCTATAGTGATAGTTGATGATAGTTGATTCATGCCTAGAGGCATGGATCCTAATTTCTGTTGGCATGCAGAACTGAAAATGTTGAAATTCATTACCAGGTAGGCCATCCAAGCAGCTTTGCCGCTGACTAAACATAATTCTTTCAGATTTATCATGCCAGAACTGCATGAATTACAAAGAATAAGTAACAGTAGATAAATAGAAAGAGCTGAATGTTCCATTAAAAGTAAAAAAAGCTTCAGTCCAACTCGCAATAGGAGAAATTAAAGCAGAGGAAAAAAGAGTAAAAAGGCTTTAACATTTTATTTTGCTAACTATCACAAGAGTACTGCAGCTTATCACCTAGGCCTAGGGGATTTACCAATTGGAGGATTTACTCTGGGAGACAAACTCAAGTTAATAAAGTGCTGAAATTAAAGCTACTTTGTGGAATCTCCAATATTTCATGTCAAAAATGATGCCATGTTATTGATATCTTCTTTGTTTTTCTTTTATTTCCTCAAATTTAACCAACCCAGAGCACAACAAACTTAAAAAAATTGTGGAAATGTCGGCTACTATCGTAATCTCTAACAAAAGTATGATTTTTGAAAATGCTGGCCACATTATATATGTCTTTTAATCTTTCACTATTTTGGCCCTTGATTAATAGCTGTCTCGGCCTGTGGAACTTAATGCAGTTATATCCAGAGAAGAAAATGAATCTCTAAATACTTCAAAACCAAAAAAAAATTGAATCACTGGTACCAAGGGTGTCACATGATCCCTTGCCTCAAAATGGTGTCAGATAATTGCTTCGATATTACTGGCGCTACTTCTGCTGGCCTGCCAGGGCGAACCAGAGGAGAACAAATTGGAGGCATGTGGAAATCAATGGCTAGAAAGAATAAGAACAAATAAATTCTATTAGAAGTAAAGAACACAGAAATCGTGACAGACTAGTAGGAGAAAATTTAACCTATGCATCCTTCATCAGGCACCTCTGCAGTTGGAGTCATGACTTCCATTTTAATGGCAGCCAACATTGTCTGAACATGATATAAAACATCAATTAGTACACAAGCAAGACAGCCAATTCGGCGACCATGAAAAATAAAACACACTTACAGTGCAACCTATCTTAGCTAGCGCCGATCCATTAGCAGATGCAACAGCTCCTATATTTCAGAAGGTTGGACTTTTAGCAATGATATGACTTTTAACACATAAAGGAGAGGCACTATGATAGAAAGGATATGAATGACAAGATTGACTAACCAAGCATAAGCGTCGTGTCTCTAGCTCTTCCAAGGGGTCGGCCATCAGGCCTAATAGATTCAAGAAGGTGACGCTCATGAAAGCGTATAGGAAAAAGACGTCTAAATGCATCCAGCTCCATCTCTGAAGACAAATCATTCGGTTCACCTGTGGCAGCCATTTCTTGCCGTTTTATCCTGTTTCATGAAATTGCACCAATTCTTGAACCAAATCGATCAAAAAAGCAATTCACTTCCTCCCTTCTCACAACATAATCTTTTAGTTTTGTAACTTTTAAGATAAAAACATTGTTCCACAGGCTTTGCTCTACTAATCGCAAATAGCAATACATTTAGTAGAAACTTCAACATTTCAAACCCAACATAGTACCAAAGTAAATAGATAATAGATAATACCAGTAGTCACAAGTGAAGTGGCTTGAATGCTGATAAGTGCATTGAGAATGAATTCAACACATTACTTGATACATTTTTTTTTTGGTAATGATGCCATTTATTTTTATTTTTTTTCTTCTACCACTATTCATTAATAACAATATGGATCCAAACATTCCCCATCACAACAAGATAAACAGTTCATGACTTGTTGCAATTTATACTGCTTTTCAGCAAAAAAAACCCAAAGTTCAACTTCAAGAATCCAGTTCAACAGAATAAAGAAAATTTCCCATCTTGTGACTATCCCACATACAACCCACAAAAAGCACAAATTGCCAAAATAAAAGAAAAGATGATAAACAAACTTCATTCTTACACACACACACACACACACAGAGTACAGACTCTCAGAGTTAGAGAACAACAATAAACATATCTCACTTCAGCTGGCCCGCACTTGATTAACTTCCCTCACACATAGTTAAATGAGCCAAACATACACAAAAGGTTACACAAACTTAAACGAAAAGGCAAACATAATATATTTCGCAATTCCAAGTCTTTGTTACATTTCAATATCTTCAAGTCTTAAAAACTACCAAATTTGAGCTATTACCTAGGGGTTAGAGCGAACACGGCGGCGCAACGGCGGAGGGTATGGTGTCGGAGGCGGGAGCTACGGCGTACTAGGTGGCTGAAAAGGTTGGAGGGAGAGGAGCAGAGTTTGCAAGATTTCTACATATTGGGCTAAGGGGGTGCAAGCGGGGTGGGGTTGGAGGATTCATAATGGGCTGGGCCTTAGATGTTAGCTTCAGGCATGGATCGTACTCTCGCCCAATAAACTAGAGATTTGGGCCCAAGTCCAATTACTTGGACCTAGTTTTATCAAGGCCCGTCATAAAGAAGATTTCGGTTTGTGTTCCTATGGCCCAATTTAATTTAATTGAAGCCATTCTTTACAAGGTCCATTGGGACTGAGAAGTAAATCAAACTTCTCGATACTGAATTGAAATCAATCGAAAAAAATTTATTTGAATTTGATTTGTTAATCTTAGCAAACCAAACTAGAACAATATATTTTTTTCGATAAAATTTGAGCTCAGCTCAAACTCGATTTAATTAGTTCAAAAATAATAAAATGTACTAATAAATATCAAATTACTCGAAATCGGTTCATATTTGACTCAATTAAAACTTGTTTGAACTCAATTATATTAATAATCAAATACAAAATTTCAAGCTCGATAATATTTCAAACCAATTCCAACAATGATGCGTTCAGCTCGAAGCTCATTTAAATGAAGATTTTAGTATGTGTGCCGTTCAGTCAAATTCAACTTAATGGTCCATTCATCATCAAGGCCCACTACAACAGAGTTTGATTCCTTGCCCTTTGGCCCAATTCAATTTAATTGGGCCTGGTCAATGTGACCAAGGCCCATTACAAGATTCGGAAAACCCTCTGAAGTTCTGTTTCTGTTTACCGGAAAGGACTGAAGAAAAATCGCAAAAAAAGATGTCGTGTAATTCGGGCACCTGCGAATCCGGTTGCTACAGAGAAGAATATTCCGGCGACGACGTCCGCCACGACCAACCGCTGGTGAAGGAAAACTGTGACCGGTCTAATGGAGTTTCTTCACGTGGCGGGGATTCCAACTCTCGCGGCCTCTGCATCAAGTGCAAGGTTAACGAAACCATCGCCTCCACCCACCCCTTGGTTGCTGCAGGCGGCGGGGACAGCACTAGATTCTGCGCTGATTGCTTCCGGAGTAATTTGTTTGGGAAGTTTCGGTTTGCCGTCACTTCTAATGCTATGATTTCGCCTTCCGATAATGTTCTCGTTGCATTCTCCGGTGGCCCTGGCTCTAGGTATCCTTTATACATGCGTAGACTTGCTTTTGTGTTTGCGTTATCTTTCTACGCACAAGTTTGAGTACCTGCAATGCGATGGCAATTTAACTGTGATTAAACTGAAAGAACGACTTTAAACTTGGAAGATGAGGTTGAATGTAGTCTGAAGTGTAGTAACTTGTCTAGGTTGGCTTTGGTAAAGTCGTGTTGAATGAGGAAATTCTCGTCGAATATATGAGCTGCTTGAGTTCGGTGTGTTCAGCTTGATAAAGCTTGCTTTCCATTTTCTTAATTGAGGTCAGACTTGAAGTTAATTTGAAAGTCTGAAACAGATGGAGCAAGCTATAGTTTGTGTTGGTTCAATTACTATTCTAGTGCTGCCGAAAGTGGTTTTTAAAGTCACATATGCGAACGGTTTTAGTTGGGTTTTTCTTTTCCTTTTTTTTTTTTTTTTGTGGATAAAGCTTGGAAGTTGAAGTGAACTTGTATACTTCTTGGAGAATAGATGAAACTAAGTTTTTTCGGTATCACGGAATGCATAGGTTCTGAAATAGTCAAAAGTACGAGTTGGTTTAACTTGGTCCTTTGTACTTTTATGCTACATTTCTTGATTTGGAGTTGGTTTTGTATTGATATGTTCAAATTGAAACAGAATTGTTCCCCAATCCCTAGGCTCTAGTTTCTTGCTACCATGACAGAGTGTTGACCTTTCATCCACAAAGCTGCTTGTGTATATTGACCTACGCAAGTGCAAATCTCGAACGTCGAGTTTAAGAGAGTAAATTCATATGAAAATGCAAATCTATCTCCTTAATATTAAGAAAAAATTTCTAGGAATATCAATATGTCCAGCATACCTGAAAAGATAGAATTGCTCCGTTTGCACATCCACTGCCTGGGGATTGTAACCAATTTGTTGCTTGCAGCCTTGCACATGCACTTGTGTATGTGTATATATATATGTGTTTTACTTTTGTAGTTTGCATATACATATGATATATAATTCATTGCTAGTCTAACGATAACGACATTAATAATGTGGGTATAGGTGATGAATTATGTATTCCATCAAAGGTGATACTGAATTTCCCTTACATGGCAAATGCAATAATTAATAGTAGTATATTCACAAGACATTGGGAGGTGAAACATCCTTGTTATAAGGTATAATATAATGTATTTGCAACCTAAACTAATGGCATAGCTCCCAACCGCTGATCAATATCGTAAAAGTGTTGTTTTCTGTACATATAGTGGGACTCTTCATTATCTAGTGTTTGAGTTCTTCTGAGCATGTAAATTTATCTTCAGGGTGGCTCTACAATTTGTTCATGAGATGCAACACAAATCCCAGAAGAATTTTGATGCAAGTCCAGATCGATCATTGCCAGTGTTTGGGGTCGGTGTTGCTTATATTGATGAAAGTATCATTTTGCCGATACCTTCTAATGATTTTGATAGTGCAATTGATGAGATGAAACTCGTTGTGTCAAGTTTAGCTCCACCTGCAAAACAGTTCTTTGTTGTACCGACTGAAAGTATTTATTCACCTGATTGTGCGGCTGGGAGGGACCAATTGGCAAAGTTAGCTTCTGCCGTCAGCGATGTTACTGGAAAAGAAGATCTCCTGGAGCATCTACGCATGCTATCTTTACAAAAGGTTTGGCTCTCTATTACTTGTTCAATTAAACATCACATAGGGAACAGCTTCAGTATGCTGTATGCATTATGCAGATTGCTACTGAAAATGGGTATACCAAAATCGTGCTAGGAACATGCACATCACGGATAGCCTGCCATGTCCTTGAAGCAACAGTCAAGGTTAGTTGCCCACACAACTCCCCCAGGTTTCGTAGCTAACAGAACAAAGTTGATAGAATCAAAGATCTTAAGCTGTTTATACTTTCTTTTATCAGGGGCAGGGTTTCTCTTTATCTGCAGATATACAATATGTTGATGCAAGGTGGGAGATACCTGTGGTGCTCCCGCTTCGTGACTGTCTGTCTGAGGAGCTGAATACCTTGTGCAGTCTGGATAGGTTTGTCGGGGGCATGCAATCAGATCTTCTCTTGATTATGAAGTGTCTACTTTATATTTTTTATTTTGCATGAATATATATAGTTCATTTTCAGACTGAAAACTATTGCTTCATGATGGATCTTTCTTTTATTGTCAGGGCAGTTTAAATACCATAGAAGTCTTTCAGCAACCTCGTTCTGGCATCAATGGGTTGATAGGCTCCTTTGTGAAATTATTGCAGGTATGGATGACAATGATGTGTATTTTTGTCAAGCTTCCAGTATAACAGAAATAAATATAATGTCAAGGCTTAACAAAAGATTGTCTAGGTGAGCGTCCCCACGGTTGCCTTACCTCCATTTCTAGTCATATGTTGGAAGGATGCACCACCTTCAAGAAATGAGTGCACAGACACTAGGAGTTAGGGAGTGATTCGGATGAAGGCTGGTGCTTCTCCAACCTAAAAAAGGAATTGAGAAGCCAACCAGGCTGTCATATCCACATCTTTTCAAGGAAAAGAGTCTTCCTTCCAAACCTAGTAAAGTGGTCGAAGTTTAGGTAAAAGTAGCCATTGACCAGCCCCTTTTCTCCAATACGGTGTCTTTCTTTGTTAAGAATTCACCTTGATGCCTAATTAGAGGGGAATAAACTCCAACAGAGAACAAAGTTTTCATTGAGCGCAGCTAGTTGGCTGTGGTCCAATACAACATTTTCGCAACTTCTCCTCTTGTTTTCAACTGATTGCACAAGCAATTTAAGACCCCTTTATTGCCATCAGCAATGGATAATCTTTGGGAGCTGGATGCGACCCCTAGGTCTAGATAATTATTTTTCTCTTGCTTATATTATTGAAATCTCCAGATAAGGCCTTGAGAATATGCGTCCAACTGCAAAAGAATGAAGAAAAGGTGTACTAAATTTTGCTGGTTGGGCCACAGATCTCGTCAGATTTTGGAATCCCCCACTTTTGTGTACTATGCAGATATAGGCAACTGTGTGCATTCAGCTTTACTTCGGTAGTGAATCATTCTCATTCTAATTGGTAGGAAAAGAATTTATTTGCTGTCCAAGAGAACTAATTTTCCATCCAAGTATGAGTTGCTTGGTTTACTTTGCTTTGATTAGACAGGTATCATAGTTGAGAAATGCACTCATGTTATGACTCGTTGTTTTTCTTATTAGTAAATTAATTAACTTTGATATTTTTCATTCATCTTACAGCAAGAGAATCCTTCACGAGAAAGCACAATTGTGAGGACGGCAGGGAAGCTCACGCCTTTCTGTTTCAACAGGATTCCTGAAGTTGGCCACAATAATGGTCACTTGGCTTCTCAGAGGAGGGAAAAGAAATACAACTTGAAACCTAATGAATCTCTACCTCCAGAGTCTTTTTGCATTATATGCAACAGCCCACTGAAGAAATCTGGCAATACAATCCTCAATGACCTTGACAATGCGGAAACAAGGGCTGCAGCTGCATGCTCAAGTTGCCAGTATCAGATTCTTCCGAGAGACCCCTCATCGCTGGAGTACTTCTATTCACTCCTCCCTCGGTCAATGAGTGCCCGGGCAAGGGATAGCAGTATCAGCCATGAGTTATTGAGGTAACACTTTGTAGTTTATTCCCTATTTTCTGCTACCCATCTAGTATCAATAAGTGCACCACTTTGGTTTCCCATTCTGATGCCTGCCATGATTTGCACTTGAAAGAAAAGTTCTAGGCATGGTTATCATTGATATATTTGATGACCTAAGTGCCCTATGTTCTAAGCATTTTTTTCCCTTCCGCAGAGATCAAATACAGGACTGTCTGTTGTCAGATAGCAATGATGGAACCTGAATCTATGATCTCCCTTCATCAATACTAATTTGAAATGAAGCATTTTTTGCCATATTGTCACATCCGTTGGTTGACTGGCCAAAGAGGAGGCAGTAACGGGCAGCTGAAAGCAGGATAAATGGAGATTGAAATCGCTCCTACATTCACAAATGAGATTGTTCTGGCACCTAGATCAGACAACAGAGGAGACAATCAATCTTGAACTTTGATGCGAGTCATGGAATGTATTAGTTTAACATAAATTCCGGTACTAGTGTTGTTATAAAGATGTAATGACGGTATCCCAAAGTAAGCACGAAATATTAATATACCACAACTAAGTACGACTCAGTTCATGAAAATCCTCAAGGACTGTCGAGTTGAAGAGAAAATATAAATATGCTACGTTATATACGCGTCTCTGAAGCTAGGTAAGATTGCACAAAGTGTATGCAGTCTATTCTTGGAGCCACCCACCTTTGTTTGCTTTTATAATTGCTCCATCAAGTATAACTTGTCTGAAGTTGAAGCTGATGGTTTTGTGTACCTATTTCTCTTCTCTTTGTTGCAAATGATTGACCTTCCATGTGTGATAAACTTTCAACTTGAATGCAGTGGCTCTGATATGGTTGTGATTGATTAATACATTTCAAAGTTGGACATGTTCCTTTACTGAATTTGGGGGCCCTGTGTTTGCCTGTGAGGCTGCTGCTGCTGGTGGGAGTGGGGTGGAGGGGTCCTTGTATACTTTTCATCTTAGCTTTATCCCATGATACATCTGCTTTGTATCAGCCTCGATTCCCCGTTCATTGATTCTTGTATCTCTCAATTTACTTCTATCTAGCTTAGTATGCAGTCATGTTGGAACATAAAGTCTGAGTCAATATTACATCCAAGTACATTGATCGTAGTTTCAACAATTTTCATTGGAAGTAAATTGTCAATTCTTTACAAACTCCCCAATATAGTAATACAACAGGAAGGTTATCTTAGAAGAATCGATTTTGATTAATGCCAGATGTAAGAGAATTTTTCAAACCACATATGATAGGGGAAATGCATTGAACAAGTAAGAAAGATCAAAATGCCCAGATACTCCAAGGGTTTGTGTGTTTTTTTGAATGGGTTGGCTCACGCCCAATCTGCTTGACCTGGCGACCCACCTCAAGAACCTTTGATTTTAAACTCATTCGACGGTTGCCCGATTGACACATGACTAATGCAGATTCTGAAGCATAAACCCTCCAAAATACATGGAAGGTCCATTATACAGGTAAGCATTTATTACTACGAGATCGCGCTCTATAGCGAGATCGCATTGTGCGATCCCTACTACCTCAAATCCTAAACTGACTTAAGCTTTGGACGGTTTTAGTTGAAGGCCACCTCGACTAGCCTAACCACTTGCATTTACAGGTCAACCTCACTGTTCCAACTCGGGATACTCATCTAGACCCATAACTCCAATTCAATGTTATATTATCACTAGGTTCCTGTTAAATCAGCTCCGGGTCGCTGAGGAACTCAACCCGAATCAACGTAAATCTTGCATTTTATGTGAGATCCAATCAAATGTTGGAGTTTCTATACCAGAACTTGTAAATATAGGGGGGAGAGTTTCAACATCTCTAGATGCCTATTTGTATAATTTTGCCTAAGTAGCCTCCCTAGTGTATCACAGTTATGTGCCTGTGGTTTTCACTTTATGCGCTGATGCTAATGGGGTATGGGTGTGGCCCTTGCAATTTACAGTTTCTTTTATGTCACCTGTACTTGGTGGCTTTTGATCTCGTATGGCATTGCATGTGGGGTGCTTCCTTTTTCTTCCCACTAGAAAATGAATTTGAGATAAGTAATGTGTAGGGGTCCTGATTGGGAGTGTTGCATGATACAATATAGATATTGTGATATGAATATTATAATAACAAAATATAGGAGATATGATTGTAAAATTCTGTTACGTTATTTTGAAATTGATAATATATGTAATATATAAAGAAAAATATTTAAGTGATAATAAAATATAGGAGATATGATTGTGAATTTGTGATACGTTATTTTGAAATTGATAATATATATATAAAGGAAAATATTTAAGACGATGTCGTTATAAGTAGGAATATAAATTATTGTCCAAATATATAGTAAACAGCGTGGATCATATTATATTAGTGACATATGATTTTACTATTAATATGACAAATTTTGCAATTCATTGACAAACTCTTCAAGTAAAAAAAAGATAAAAATATTATATTATTATGATAATACATCTATACTATTTATTAGGTGATATGGGTAAAGGCCACCCTAGGACTCGTCCCCTTTAGGAAACCCAAAGCAATGAACTAAAAGTGGTGGGCCCGAAATGCTTGGGCGAGGAAGGATGTGGACTAGCATACCCCTTGGATGAAAGACATGTGTCATGATTTAGGTAGATTGGCTCATGTCCGTCCATTGATCAAAGACTATAAAAGTTCCTCATTTAGGGAACTACAAGTATCTTTACGACAGCATTTAGAGTATTTTGGCTCTAATATCTCGACTTAATAATTTACACCCTTCATTATGATTTGATCGTGGAAGTGCTTACGCCGAGGACAAATACACACTTTTTTTGTTTGTGCATATTTTCAATTTATTTCTTACGTGCCTACTGAGCCAGTTTGTACGACCCTACGATCAGGAGCACAAAGTATAAGAGACTTAAAATAACTAATTTTGGTTGATAAAATGAGTGTTCACCAGAATACCTTGAAATATACTTTTTTTCCCAACGAAATAATCATATCTTTAATCACCTGATTTCTCAATAATTTTCTATTAAAGTGCCCATTTTAAAGTAAAATATTTTGATAATTTTATTATTTTGTCCTCCTTCTCTTCCATTCAATTAAACAATTATAATAAAAATTCAAATTATACACCCTCAACGAGTATATCCAACCTCTAAGTTATTATTATTAAACCCCACCCCCCCTCCCAAAAAAAAAAAATGGAAAGAAAAATGGCCTTTAGCTTTGAAATAAACAAAATTAATTGGGAGTTAGAGGTCACATTGAACTTTAGGGACAATAGCTGAGTTATATTTGAAGTGAAGAAAGCAATGACCAAGTAGAAGCCAATTTTCATTTATTTGGAAATGAAAACGACTTAAACCAACCCGATTTTTAACATTTCTCATATTTTTAACTATTACAGTATGAATTATTTCATTCTATCACGTATTTTATTTAATATGTAAATATCATGTGTATAAATATATTTTTAAATATACATAAATGCCCGCTTATTAGGTACATACACAACACGTGTACAGAATATATTTCAAAATATACGAATAACTTTTAAAATATACATGTATATATTTTATTATTAAAAGGAATATGTATGCAATGTAATCCTATTTTATTTATACTATTATATAAAAGAAATTTATTTTTTACTCATAAACGATAGTTAATGACATGGTTGTACCATTTTTTTGTAATGCCAAAAATAACCCTCAATTGATGTGATAACAACTTTATTCAACTTTCCAAATTTTATATTAATTGATAAATTAGTTTTCTCTTTCTTTCTTTCTTATTTATTTTTTTAATGTGATGTGTTAGGTTATATATTTTACTCTTATTTATAATATATTTTAAAGCATAAAAATTTATTTATTATATGTACGCATAAACAGCGTGCCACCACGATTAATAATAAAAGTTCGAAACCGATTATTTTACATCCTATTTCTTTGCCCAGGCCCCAAGAGTGTAAAAAATGTTTTTTATTTTTTATTTTTTTTTCCTGGTTTCCTTTACTTGCATTGGCACCAACCAAACAAACCGTAAAGAAGCTAAAAGGTGTATTATAGGCCTTAAAATTAGGTTTTTTCAATTTCTACGTATGTGCAGTCAATCTTAAGAGGAAAAATCAATACTAAATGAAAAAAAAAAAAAACATGATGAAGGATGGCAATAGGACGCTTTTGGTCAAATGTGAAATGCGTCTTGCTTAATTTTAATAATATTGAAACTCATGTGATTTTTTGAATCTGTTATGTACCAATCTGTTCCTAAACTCATCCCGACTTTAACTAGTAGGACACAAAATGCATCATGTCCCGTCTCAACACACAATCACGTATCCTACCTGATTTTGGATCCAATGAGCCTAATTCATACAAAAAGGGAAAAAAAATTGGATTATTTTTCTTCAACTAAAGAAAATACTTTACAAAAAGATAAATTATTATTTGTAAATATATAATAAATTATTACATGTTAAAAATATAGTCTATTTGATAAATGTACGTAGTAATAAAATTTTAAACAATTATATGCATATTTATAAATATTATTTGTAACAGATCCATGATGGATCTAGAATGGGTCTTGGGATCTATCCCAATCCCGGCTATATAAATAGTTAAAACCCATCCCCAAATTCGAAGATCAATCCGACAATTTGGACTTGAACGAGTTAGGTTTGAGACCAGCTTCTACTCCACATGCCTCATTTGTCATGAATAGTCTAATAATCATAACAATATTATCATTGAGTTTTCATCCTACGTAGTACAACACATATTACTAATTTATTTTTACGCTCATGTAAAATTCTTTTGAATTAATTTTCGTAATTAAATTAGACTATGAAAGTAATAAAACACACAAAATGAGATAATATTGTCTTTATTTAAAAGACAACAAATGATAAAAATCGGATGCTCAACAGTTTGTTCACCGTTAATTTTTTTATTGGAGAGCAATTTATTTGGCAGAATATCCCGTAGTAGACTTGTTCAAAGTATCACTTATATTAAACCAACGATTGTCCTTTATACTTAGTAATCGGTATAGGAATAATACTATAAAAAGTTTATTTAAAGAAACAAATGAAAAAACGTAAAAAAGTGAAGTAATAGTAAGGGATAATTACACGATTCTCCCCTAATGTATGGTGTAAATACACATAAATTTTGTGTAGTTTGAAAAATTATATTTAGTACCCCTAATGTTTATTTTCATTTAATAAGTAGATTCATCGGTTATTGAAATTTATCAAATTTCCTGTTATTAACAAAAAGAAAATCGAATGAAACTCTATATTTACCATCGATTGACTTATTGTAGGTCAAACAAATATATTTCTGACTTTAACTATCCTTATACATTTTCACACGTCAATGCATGTAATGAGGTATATTTCACCTTTAAAAGCGTGGGATAGTAAATACAGAAATTGTGGTCAATAAGGTAGGGATCATTAAAAGATCAAACCATCCAATGTAAAGACGATTTTCAGTGCAGGTTGTCAGCCTCCCGTGCATACAAAAGTTTCATTGTCTTGCTTTCACTCAATAGTTCGAGGGGAAAGCACGTAGATAGGGGATGACAAAAGCAAAGTGAAAATATGAACAGACATACTCGATCATAGACCTATTATTATATGCAAGAGCGAAGGTGGCAAAGTAAAATGCGTTAAAACAAGATTTAGTTGATTTACAATAAGTCAGTAATAAGTCAAACAAGGCTAAATATGTATTTTTATTTATTTATTGTTAATATAAGTAAATTCAATGAATTTTAATTAATGAGACAATAATAAACTTAAAGAATGTTAAATGTAATTTTCTAAGGCACATATGATCTGTGTATAATTACGTCAAATTCTAAGGGAGTTTAGTGCAATTATAAAAAATGAATAAAAAAAGAACATGATGATGAAATAAAAACAAACATGGGTGTTGGTGCTGCTACCATCACCGTATCTTTACCCAAAAATGTTTTAGCCATTTCTATCCGACTCATCGCATTTCCATCATTCACTTCCTTGGTTTTCCTCATATTTATCTCTCTACACTCCTCTCTTTCTCTCTCTCACTCTCTCGCTCTATATCTATGCATACAACTATTCTTGAATATCTCCTTCGTTCTTGAGCATATACTGTCTGAAAAAGCATTGTACAGAATTTCTGGGTCAAATCTCACAAGCCCCCAAAAGTTAAAAAGTGAAAAAGGGAAGAATTTCATCCGCAGCAATTATTCATTTCTCTTTTTTTCTCTCTTAAAATATTATTATGTTTGCTCCTCTCTCGGTCTACTTTTCTTCTCGTTTGCCAGCTCTGCTGTTCCTCCTCTTCTCCCTATAAACCTTTCTCCTTTTGCATTCTTTCTCTTTCGGAGCACACCTTGATCAAAAACTTGAAGGAGGAGAAAGAATTGTAGAGATCTCGTGAAGGTTTGTTGATTGGATTTACTCTTTCTAGATCGTTTTGCATTCTTATTGATATGTTTTGTTTTTCTTTGTTTGTTTAAATTATGTGGTTAATGAATCTTTTAATTAGTTGTTGATCTGAACTGTTATCGGTTATTGTCAGATGGGTTTGCTTTAATGTTTGTTGTTTGTCAATTGATTAATCTAATTGGAGAAATGATCTGATAGATGTAATCCTTTTAATGATCTTGAATTGGTGTAATGCTGAATGGCCAGGTATTTCTTATTGATTACTAGATATTTGATTTGTTTTGTTTCACATAGTTAAACTATGATTAGATTTTTTGGAGCTTTAAATATTCTTTATGATCTTTTAATTTCAATCCCAAATGGTTTAAATGGCTGACCGTTATGGTGGAGCTGAAGTTTGATGATTTTATATAATGAAAATCATAACATTTAATCTGTTATTGGTCGTCAAAGTTTATGAAAAATGCTTTGAAGTTTTTCATCCTGAATTGTGGGTTTTCATGATAACCAGTGTGTTGAATATCTCACTTGGCCCTTAATATTCTCACAGTTGAGTGTTTAGTTGGCTATCCTGCGTTGGTTATCCAAGGCTTTTAATTATCTCAAGTCTCAACGATCGCCGGAATCTTTCTTGGTGTTTTTAAACATTTTAACTTCAGTTTGAATACTCATAAGCATAAGGGACCAACTAGGACTCTTATCAATGTACACCAGCAAAAGAGTAAACCAGAATGAGGAGTCAATTATTTGAGAATAGTTTGAGGCCTCCACCCCTACCTTCAGAAGCCAACAAGTCTTTACTAAAGAGAATTAAGTAAACTAGCTTCTGGAAACAACCTTCATCTTCCTTTTGTCGTGCACTGGGAAGTATTGGTTAGTGGATGGGACTGAACAAGAATAAACAATTTTCTAGGATGATAACAGTTCTGACCGCAAGCCGAAAAGAGGCCTGGAAGTTCATTCCATCGGGACTTGATGAATTTCAGAGAAAAATGTTTCACAAGTGTGTTATTAGCTTAAAAAAGTTACGCAATAAGTGACAAGGAGATAAGCTGGACAATAAAGTCAGACGAGAGCTTCTCAAGTAATATCTTAAATCCATCCCTTTTTGTCCTGTTTTCAAGGGAACAACCTACTGCCTCCAAGCAATTCACTAGTTGAGTAGAAGATGCTACTGAACATGACCTTTTTCGAAGTTATATTTTGTGGATTTATGCAGCGGCTTTTGATTCTTCTGTTGCCTTTAGTCTGGATAGATGATTATACTAAGAGATTAGTTCTCAGTTCTTATTGCATGAAGAGGGTTCTTGGCAAGGCCAGGAATACTCATTTGTGTTACTCAATGTGAGTGGAGCCAATTGCTACATATGTTTCCTCGTTAAGGATAATGCAGATTTGATGGCGTATGTTCTACTTATATTTCTCTATTTTTTGCTTTCCCTTATCTTTTCAAATGGAGAAATGGAGTATTCTCTTCTTTGCAATGGGCATATATGATTTTTGCCGCAACTATAGCAGAAGACAATATATTGTATACTCATTTCTTGTTATTTTAATGTTGCTTACCTTTTCTCATTATAGGTTCATTTAAGCACGTGATTCTGTGGAACAGAAATACAGTAGGACATAATGTCTAGCTCAGCAAAAGCTCTGGAACCTGCTTTTCAGGGAATTGGTCATAGAGTGTATCCTTTCCTATGGAAACTATGCTCGATTGATAACCCATTGCTAGTAATTAGTACTTGTCTTCTCTGTATGAAAAATGTAAACATATCTAATGCCTTATGTTGGTTATGCTTTCGTTTGTTCATTGAATTGTACTTTTCTTGTTAACCTTAATGCATTGCAGAGGAACTGAGATCTGGAGGATTGAGAACTTCCAACCAGTTCCTTTGCCAAAATCTGATCATGGTAAATTCTACTCTGGAGATTCATATATCATCCTACAGGTTCGCTTGTGTTTCCCCTCTACCTTGTAGATAAGAATTCGAATTTGCTGATTCAATTTGGAGGGATTGTTATCCTGATTTAGAAGGAGAGTAAAATAAGAATTATTTATCATACTTACCATACTCAAATGCTTTTCTATGTAGACAAGTACTGGAAGGGGAGGCGGTTATCTTTATGACATACACTTCTGGCTGGGGAAGGACACTAGCCAGGTATGATTCTATTCTTCCTCTTGTTTTTAGAAGCAATTCTTGGTTTTATTTTATAACTTGATGTTCTAATGTATTCTTAGGACGAAGCTGGCACTGCAGCCATTAAAACTGTTGAGCTTGATGCTGTTCTTGGCGGCCGTGCTGTGCAGTACAGAGAACTACAAGGGCATGAGTCTGAAAAATTCTTGTCCTATTTTAAACCATGCATCATACCCTTGGAAGGTGGTATTGCATCTGGATTTAAAAAACCTGAAGAAGAAGAGTTCGAAACACGATTATATATTTGTAGAGGAAAGCGAGTTGTAAGATTGAAGCAGGTAAGGGAGCAACATTGATTCAATCTACAATTCGTGAGCATATGTATAATATAATTTTCTGTGTAATGAGACATAATAAACACTGACTTTTCTCCCATGCCATGCAGGTCCCATTCTCACGCTCCTCATTGAATCATGACGATGTGTTTATTCTTGACACTAAAGACAAGATATATCAATTCAACGGTGCAAACTCCAATATTCAAGAAAGGGCCAAAGCATTAGAAGTAATTCAGTTTTTGAAGGAAAAGTATCATGAGGGGATGTGTGATGTTGCCATTGTTGGTGAGGACTATCCTAACCTCTAGGATGTGCTGCTTCTTTGTTCCACTCTATATGTATTTGTAGCCTTTATAGTTGTTTGATTGTCATATCATTTCTTTATTTCATATGCAAATGTTATTCCACACTTACAGATGATGGAAAACTACAAGCCGAGTCAGATTCTGGTGAATTCTGGGTCCTCTTCGGCGGGTTTGCTCCGATTGGTAAAAAGGTTGCTACTGAAGATGATATCATACCGGAGAAGACTCCACCCCAACTTTACTGGTACATACTTAATTCAGAGTTTTGAGCTGGAGTTCTTCTTGAGATTATGTGGGTTTCTTTGTCAATGGTAGTTGAAAGCACTATTAGATATGGAAAAGATACTGAAGATGTTTTTCTTTATATATTTCAACTAATCAATCAGGCTACTAATTGAGAAAGAAGTTATTAATGCAATCAGTTTTCATGAGCACAGAATGCCTTTTCCATGTTGGTTGAAGAAAGTTAAAGCAAATAAAATAAATTAGAGATGTGAACCTGATTGTTCGTGTCACTTAGGAAGCTATGTGTTCACTTTCGTGAGTCTGAGAATAGGAGATGAGACTTAGTACGATATGTCCTCACGATGCATCTGTTCGGGATAAGAGGTTTAAAGATTTGTAATAAATGCCATTTCTATTGAGCAGGAAAATTCTGATGTGTATATAATCAGAAAAAGTCAGGACAGGATAAATTTTGATTACATAATTCGTTTTTCTATTTGCCATTTACTGCCTGCATGGTTTTTCCTCTGAATAAACTCAAGAAAGTATCAATTGACTACAGCATGTCTGTATCTTCTATTTCTTTTCTCTTGTTTATGAATCTTGATTTTCACCACTAAATGGTATATAACCATAGTGGTAATACATGATTGAACTTATGTTACATTACTTGTTTGCTTTTCCATAAAAACATTTTCCTTCTCAAAGCGAAGACTGTTTTGTTTTGCCTGATTTCCTTTCTCTTCTGAATGTATATCAAGCTGGTGGTTTCTTCATACTTCTGCATGCTTTCTTTATTGTAATTGTGTGCTTAATCTTATTCATCTTGGTGTAATTGATTATCCTTTTGCTTATTTGTTGACCCTGGGTAACTAATTCTTAATTACCTCACTTGCTTTTGCTTGTTGCAGTATTATTGATGGGGAAGCTAAAACTGTCGATGGTGAACTATCCAAGTCAATTCTGGAAAATAACAAATGCTATCTGTTGGATTGCGGTGCTGAGGTATTTGTTTGGGTTGGCCGGGTAACTCAAGTTGACGAGAGGAAAGCTGCTAGTCAAGTTGCAGAGGTTGAAGCTTAATCTCAAATCTCTTTACTATAATATTGTCACTCGAATCTTCACATCCAATTGATATTTCAGGAGTTTGTGGCTAGCCAAAATAGACCAAAGTCAACTCATATAACTCGGCTTATTCAAGGTCATGAGACTCATTCTTTCAAGTCCAATTTTGATTCCTGGCCATTGGGATCAGCACCTTCTGTTGTTGAGGAGGGAAGGGGGAAAGTAGCAGGTATGTCTCAATCACAAGTTTGTAGACATATTTGCTTGCATGTCTACTGAGTGTTGAAATTTTTCTACAAAATTTTGTAGCTCTGCTGAAGCAGCAAGGTGTCGGCATAAAAGGAGCTAGTAAAAGTGCTCCTGTCAATGAGGAAGTCCCTCCATTGCTTGAAGGAGGTGGAAAAATAGAGGTCTAATATCTGTAGTGTATTTCTAGTTGCTCAGTAATTGGTTTAATTTTTTTATTTCTTACTTCAAAGTTCTTTGAATTTTATTTATCATATGCTTCCAGGTTTGGTACATCGATGGCGATGCTAAAAATCCGGTGCCCCATGAAGACATTGGTAAATTTTACAGTGGGGATTGCTATATCGTGCTCTACACGTACCATTCTCATGAAAGGAAGGAAGATTACTACTTGTGTTGTTGGATTGGAAAAGACAGCATGGAGGTACTGTACATTGTCACTGGACATATAGTGGAAACAATCTGTGCTTAATTGGAAGGCAGATGAATTAAACATGCTCTTAACTCATGCCAGAAATTTTGGATATTTGGTAGAGATCGACAAAGATTTAAGTTTAGATGTCAGTCATGCATGGTTATTGATATAGAACAGGATTGCACCATTTATGATTGTCCTTCCTCAAATATTCATCATCATAAAGTTCATTCCATAATGTGGTAGTTCATTTTTTTCTCCTTTTCTTTCTGGGTGGGCCTTTACGAATACTGTAGTTTAGTTTCAGTGAGATACACTACTACGATGGATATGAGTGCAACAAAAAGAGATGGGATAAGAAATTAGTGTATCTCTCAGTTAGTTAAATAGGCTCTAGTTGAAGATGAACTATAGGAACTGATAGGGAATCCATACGTATGTAATGAATGCTACTAGATGCTCCAGTTGGGGAAAGAGTTAGGAAAAATGATAGGGCTGTTATTAGTTGTAAACCTTGGAATCTTTATCAATCTAAATTTACAGAATAAGGTACTAAAGAAGGAATATAAAGGAGTTAGTTCACTGTAATTTAATATTCGACATGACCTCTCCTCAAAACAGAATAATGGTGATCCATGCAGCAATTCCTATACTAGGGATGTCACTCTGTTGAGTATATTTTTTGCTGTAGCAGTTACATAAATCCTATTATTCTATCTGTAGTTTAGCATGATGCTGCAACCTCAGTCTGTTGGTTTATTATATATTTAATACTTTCTCCAACTGGAAATTGAATTTTGCAAGTTAGATTTGCCATTAGGACATTATCGCTTTCAGTTCTTAGCTATGAGATCTATAAACTTCACTTGATGCTATATTGTCATCAATTGACCTTTACTCTGCCTGTCACCTTTAATTTATCAGTAAGTGATTTTCTGGTTATATGCAAACCATTTACTTAGTCCCCGCCTTAATCTTAATCCTGTAAAACTGTAATTTTGTGAATCCTTCATTTTCCAAGAAGATCAGCTTCTTAAATATCGCTGCTTGTATTTATCTTAAACGTACAATCAGAGGTTTTCAACCATACTTCGTTGTTTGAGAAATTAATGATACTCCCAAAAACTAAAATCCTTCCAACAATGAACCCATTCAGCTAGCTTTTGTTAGGGTTACATCAAGATTTTATATTGAACTACCCAAGATGCCATTTTAAACCCTGAAGTATGATTTTAAATATTCGTTAAAATATTTTTATGGACTAAAATGTTCTTTTTGAATATACAAGGCATAAACATAGAGGGGCAAATGGGCTTGTACAACATCAGCTTTTTGACATTTTTTCAAAAATAAATAAAAAACCAAAAAAACTTTCAAAGGTTATATAATTATGTCAAATATCATGGGAGTATTGGTAATTTTTCAAACGAGGGGGTATCTGTAATTGTATCAAACCTCAAGGGAGCTCAATATAATTTACCTATTGTTATTGGATTCACTAATTGATTACTTTCCAATTTTCAGGAAGATCAAGAGACGGCTGTTAGATTGTCTACTACAATGTATAACTCGCTGAAGGGAAAGCCAGTGCAGGTGGTACAACTCATTGTTTTACTACAATAAATAAATCAATTACCATGTTGACATGTGAATTGTGCTTCATCCAGGGTAGGGTATTTCAAGGAAAAGAGCCACCTCAGTTTGTTGCAATTTTTCAGCCTATGGTGGTCCTTAAGGTACCTTTTACTTCTTAAATAACGAAAGAAAAATGTGGAATATTTAGGGGTGTTCATTCGGTAAAATTGAATTGGATTAGAAAAGTTTGATAAAACAAAATTCAGTACGCCCAAATGCTATACCGAATACCAAACTGAATTAATCATTTTCGGTTTTAGTGATTAGTGATTCTTTTTCTGTATCTTGGTAAATTGAAATTCTTTGTTAAAAAATGATTAAAAATTAAATCTTAAAAATAATGATTACACAATATTTATTTTTTTAAGTTTTGATAAGTAAAAATAATAAAAAGTGTATAAAAGTAATTACTAAATAAAAAGTTAGTATATAAAATAATATTTCGGTATTTGGTTTGGTTTTGTAACATAAGAGAACTAAATACCGAAATTGAACTGAATACTGAATTTTAAGAAACAATGAAAACTGAATACCGAATCAAATTTTCCTTTCGGTACGTATCGGATTTTCGCGGTGGCAGTGGGTCGGCTTACCGAATTGTGAACACTTCTGGCACTATTTATAAACAAAGAAACCTTATTATATGAAGCACTTCTTTGACAATCTCGATATTCTTTGTTCAGGGTGGAATGAGCACTGGTTACAAGAACTATATTGCTGACAAAGGTTTAAATGATGAAACTTACACTGCAGATGGTGTTGCACTCATCAGTATATCTGGAACTTCTCGGCACAAGAACAAAGCTGTTCAAGTTGAAGCTGTACGTTCACCACCATAGTTTACTAACTTTTCACTACATAATGCATCAGCCTCAGGTCTGCTATGTGCAGACACTTTGTAACTGATCCCGATTTTGCATAAGCATTAAAATCACTTAAAGTTTGGTAATCTTGGGGTAGAGAAGGTAGATAATGGAATTATTGATTACGTTAGGATGATAATTACTTTTGTGACATTTTAGGGAGGCCATGGAATTTTCGCATGTTATTTTTGGCAGATACAGGTGTTGCCCCATGTTTGTTGTCGTACTTCTTTTCACGGGTTTATTGACTCAAGTATGATTAATCTTGCTTGGGCTTTTCAACTTTTTGCCATGTTAGTTCAACTAGTATTCTCTTTCTTCTTATGTCTAGTCGTTGATTCAATCATTCTGCCCTGCACTCCCAAATTTTACCTTTTTCTTTCTGTATAGTGTCTGGGCAGGAGGATCTCATATGAAACCATTTGTTAGATAATCTGCAAATACTAGAGTTCTTTAGAAGTTGTCAGTAGACCATACCTTTTACCTCTCCCATTTCTTGGGGACATGTTTAGCTGGCAACTATCATGATGCGGTGGCTATACTATGCTATTCATTTGGTGGATGGAATGGGTCTTAGAACTAAAATTGCGATGTTCCATTTGAATTTGTATGGCTAGTTATTTCTTCAACTCCATGAGACCCAAGCTGTGAAGTATTGGCTTCACTTTGACTTTTATCTACCAATTTGCAAGAAGTTAATTTTGTCTTCCAAGTTATTTATCATGCTGCGATCTGATACAGAACTTCTTGTGATTGGGTGAATTGAATCTTCCATGTTAAATTCTCTTATCTTCTTAGGTGGCAACTTCGTTGACTTCGAATGAATGTTTTCTGCTTCAATCTGGTTCATCAAATTTCAGTTGGCATGGTAATCAAAGCACCTTTGAGCAGCAACAGTTAGTAGCCAAAGTTGCAGAATTTCTGAAGGTATGCATTTTGTGATGTGTGAGGAGTGCGCTTCAGTTTATTGTTTGAAAATAATCTCTAACTTGTAAACTATCATCTTTCAGTCTGGGGTGTCACTGAAACAAGTTGAAACAAATAGAAATGACACTGTTTCATGTGAGCATGGCATTGGTAATTGGTTTTGAGTTTGATGGTGACACTTTTCATTTCGTTTGTGACTTGAAATCCCTAAATTAAACTTGCAGGTCACCGACATGAATTCCTCTTCTTTCCTAGGCTTTTTTCCTTTTGGTTTAAGAACTTTGGTTTTGAAAATTCAAAGTGCATCTTGATGCCAAATCCCCTCCTAAAAAAATTGTTTTTCCCTTCTAGACTTGGCAGGTCTTTTATCTCTTTCACAACCTGAGATGTTTGTTGGTAGCGTGTTCCAGAACTAACCCTTGGTCATTTCCTGAAGGAATCTGTTGTGATTATTTTTCTTCGCGAACTGAAACCACAGGTGGTATAAGCTCCATGAATAAATCCGGGACACAGCATACTATTTGTGTTGAAAATGTCCATTTCTCGACTCATTTGGTTGTGCAAGTGAGAAATAAAGTAGTACATGAGATTGTGTATATGCCTGTTTGTCTGGCCCATACTTACTCGAATTTATAGGTATTCAATTTACATGTGATTATCTGAGAGTGGAAGAGATAATCAATGTGGTATTAAGTAGTAGAAACTCCCCTCTTCTGAACCACCAGTGAGGGGTCAAACTAATCAGCATTAGGAATTTAATCGCCTTGTTTCTGTTGCCTCTCAAATTGTTATTAAATAGTTTGTACTTGTAAAAAGTATTTTTTCCAGATCATCATGTGTCGCATTTAACAACTTTTGTTTCCCATATGTTCATGAACTCAGCCAGGATCACCTGTCAAACACACTAAAGAAGGAACCGAGAGCTCAGCCTTTTGGTTTGCTCTTGGTGGAAAACAAAATTACACTAGCAAGAAGCTACCTCCCGAGGTTGCCAGAGATCCCCACTTATTTGAGTTCTCCTTCAGAAAAGGTAGAAAATTTTCTGTTGCAATTGTTTACTCTCCTCATTTTTAACTATGTTGGTATGGTTCTGCTGAAATCTTGTATGTCATATTTTCTCGCTTTCTCTAACTTAATTCTTTTTGGATGACATGCTGGCTCATTAATCTCCAGGAAAGTTTCAGGTACGAACTGGCTATGGAATTAGTTAAGAAGTTCCTCGTATCTTTCCTGCATTGTAAACTCTTGTGTTTCCTAATATGCCAGGTCGAAGAAATATACAATTTCTCTCAGGATGATCTTTTAACTGAGGATATGTTGATACTTGACACGCATGCCGAAGTGTTTGTTTGGATTGGTCAATCAGTGGACCCTAAAGAGAAGCAAACCGCTCTTGAAATTGGACAGGTAGTGGACCTTAGATTTGCAACTGCTAGAGTTGTTTTTTCAATCTGTGCTCTATTGACCAGTGAAGCATATCACAGAAATACGTGGAGATGGCTGCTTCATTAGATGGCTTGGCCCCCGATGTCCCATTGTACAAAGTTACTGAAGGAAATGAGCCGTGCTTCTTCACCACATATTTTTCATGGGATCCTGCAAAAGCAAGTGTATGTCAGAGTCTCCATTGATTGTTATCTATTATTATGATATATTTCTTGGCTATGTTGCGCTAAACTATTGCACATTAATGTTGAGACATGTGATTTCCACGTCTCTGAATTTTTAGCACATTAAGCATAATGGGTGAGGGATGTATGCATATTGAGAATATTAGTGAGTGGGATTAGATAGTTCTACATGGGGCACTAGACATGCATCTACTGCTGTGGCACACAAGAAAATGCTGATTTTGCCTTTTCATGAAGAGTCAACAATACTTCTGATGCTTACCAGCATAAAATGGGATTACGCTGTACCTTGAGTTTAATAACAGTCTTGATTTAGTTCAGTTGTGTGATAGTAGATAATATATGAGCTGCATTTAGAATAACGTCTTAGCCATCGCTAGATGAGATCAGAGTGTGCTTGGAATTTCTTTTGGTTTCCCTGCTGGAAGTTGTTCTTGTGTTTGTTGCTTATAGATAAAACTTACTTTTCCTTTCTATGATATGTTACAATCTGTGTGAACAATCGTTCTCTTTTTTTTTTTTCCGGAAACAGGCTCACGGAAACTCATTCCAGAAGAAAGTCATGCAACTCTTTGGTGTTGGTCATGCTGCAGAGGTAAACTTGCAATTTGTGCAGTGTTACATACTTGAGCATACACATTCTCATTTTCTTGTTTCATCAAGTATCATTTCTGCAATTTGTATTGACCCTTCTCTATGATTGATATATATTTTAAATAGAAAGGGATAAGAAAAGGGATCAGAAGATCATCTAGTGCAAATTTGCATTGCCATTTCAGTTTTGTTTGATCTCCTTCTTGTGGTCATCTTTTAATCAGGCTTTGCTTCACCAAATCATTTCTCCATTAGTTTTTGTGAAGCAGAAACTTCATGAGGCAGCTCGGCTGCTTTTTGATTTTGCATAAAGTTCAAGAATGTCTTTGCTTTGTGAACATCTGTGTAATATGGTATTTCTTTTTCTTGCCTGCCATTAGCCAATTCTCTTTATATTTTCTCTCTCTCTTCCCTTTCGTTCCGTTATAGTGGTTTGGTAAATAGAATTACTGTTGGCATATTCGGTTGGGAGTAAAGTTTTCAGTTGGACTATAAATGGATTTTCCTACCTGAATATTTCCCACTGGATTTGCATTTATCTTTGTGCTTGTTGTTGTTCACCTCATACAAACTATTTTGAAACATCACATACCTATTTCTCTAAACTTTCATGTCACTGGAACACTTTCAACATCAAGGATGTGACAAGGTTTTCCAAGTGTTCATGGTCTTTTACTTAATTGTTTGCACTCGTCTGCCCTGGTTTTGCTTGATTTATATTGACTTGCTTTATGCATATGCAAATCAGGAGAGGTCCAATGGTTCAAATAATGGTGGGCCAACTCAAAGAGCTTCAGCGTTAGCTGCTTTGAACTCTGCATTTAATTCAACTCCTAGTACTAAAGCTGTTTCAGCCCCTAAGCCAGGGGGAACAAGTCAAGGGTCACAGAGAGCAGCTGCAGTGGCTGCTTTATCATCTGTCCTGACTGCCGAAAAGAAACGGTCACCTGACTCATCTCCCGTCCGTCAGTCTGCAGAATCTAGCCCTCCTGGTAGTATGAATACATTTTGCTCTTAGAGATCACACTCTATCTTTCCAATAAAAATACCAGGTCATTCATTTGCATGAAACCGTTGGTTGATTAAAGAAAAAGCCCTGTAACTTTAAGTGCAACTAACAAGTCCTCAGTTAATGACCACAATCGTGTTATAAAAGGTTAGGTGAATACATCTTGAGGTTATTCCATGAACATAGTAAGTCCGACCTTGATGTGAGTTTAGGCACATCCCGTTATCTTTGAAGTATTCACAACTTTTACACTGGTGCAAATTCTTCTTGGAGGTCCCCGCTAATGACAAGATATCCGGCAGATTATGCTATTTCTATTTGTTCTTTGACTTAAGTTATTGCTTTTCACATTGGACCTGTTTTTTATATTAATACCTTTCGGAAATGATTTTACAGCTCCAGAGAAGAGTGAAGAAGCTGCTGAGATTGAAGACTCAAATGAAGTTTCAGAAGTTAATGAAGAAACTGAGACAGTGGAACCTATTCCAGAGTCTAATGAGGATGATTCAGGACCAAAATCAGATACTGAACAGGATGAAAATGGCTCTGAAAGTAGTCTGAGTACATTCAGTTATGACCAACTGAAGGCTAAATCTGAGAACCCCGTCACAGGAATTGATTTTAAACGAAGAGAGGTTTGTTTCCTCACCATCATCATTTATCCGTTTCAGACAGAACCCCATTCCGATACTCACTCTAATTCTTGCCACCTGCGATGTTATTGATTGATACCAGGCTTATCTCTCGGACGAAGAATTCGAGTCTGTGCTGGAAATGACCAAAGATGCTTTCTACAAGTTGCCCAAATGGAAGCAGGACATGCTAAAAAAGAAAGTCGATCTCTTCTAGAAATGGATCCACGAAGTTCATCTCTCATCCCTGCGCTTCACATCTATACTCGTCGATCACCTACTTTCACTGGTCGTCATTAGTTGATTACGTACCTAGGATTTTGCACTCCGGCTCACCACGCCTCAAATTGTTGGAATTGTTTTTGGTTATCTTGCGTCCATCTGAAGTGTGATGATTTTTTCTGTGTCTTTTCAGTACCATCTTCAAGTTTTTATGTAGCCTAAAGACAGGAAGGCAGGTTACATTCTTTGATTTGGTTGGGTATGTATCTCAGTTTGCATTGTTGGAAGTCCGTTTTTTCGCCCACCCTTTTGATCATTTATTATTTTTGTTGGTTAAAAAGGGTGTTTTATATATATGTATTGCATTTGTACATGCTAAGAAATGTAGAATGAAGTCGTTTGCCTTCTAATACTATGATGATATATTGTATTCTTCGTCTTCGGACTCTTATTAAAAATACCAGTTTGAGCAGTATATTTTGTGCCGTCTTTCTTATAGGAATAATTACATTTACACCTCTCCTATTATATTTTTTTGCATAATTACAATTACCATCCATGACAACAGAAAATCAGGATAGTTCGTATGATGTTGATATTTTTGGGGAATGTATGCGTGATATTTTAAAAAGCAAGAGTAGTTTGTGTAAATAGTGTTAGACGTTTTAATTAAGTGGGTGTATGTGTAATTGTTTGAAGGCAATTCGCTCTAAGATTGATCGATTATCACTCGTTTGAACTCGTAATCTCAATCAAGACTGTGTTTTCATGGTGGATTATGTGCAAATACGCACGATTCACTGTCGATTATTAAATTCTCAATAATGTTTTCACGAGATATTTTTCAATATCTGGTATTCTTGGACAACGTAAATTAAGTAATGCACCCGATCCATCCAAAAATTTCCTTGAACAATTTAGAGACGTATTCATAGTTCTCTAGAACACGACACATAAACACCAGAAGTCAATGGCATGACATAGAATAACATACGCTACTGCCAGTTTGCTTGAATAAAAGTCAATTTTGTATCAAACTGAACAAATAAATTAAGTTTGCTGAGTTTCAAAGTAATTGACTTTAGAAGTGGCTTCCAATCAACTCTTTCAATCTCAACCTCTATGTGATATTACAAAGAACGAATTACTCCATATAAAAAAATAATAATAATTTATCTCCTTATGTTCTTTAAAATGAAGTAATTTACCTCTCTATTTGTAAATTGCTCTATTTTAAAAAACACGGGGAGGTAAATTGATTCATTTTAAAGAATACAGTGAGGTAAATTGCTATTTATTTTTTTATAAGAGGGCAGTTTGTTCATTTACAATATCACAGGAGGGTTGCTTCCATTTTTCCCTACACAAAATTGAAACCCTACTTACAAATAAGGTCCCTCCCGTGTCGCGAAATTTTTTAGTTCGAATTATGTCTGATCAAACGTAAATTAATTACATGATAAATATAATAATTAGGTTCCGTTTACATTAGGTATTGAATTAAATAATTGATAGGATAAGTATGAATTAAATATATGATGAAAAAACTCAAGATTAATTATAGAGCATCTGCTTTATGGGATTAATCCTGCAAGTGAGCTAATAATTGGACTTCAAACTTGAGCTTCCATACCGCGATGTAAACAGCCTAATAGATTGTATTAAAAATCTTATTCAAACTTATAAGTCCAAGTAACGTTGGCCTGATTTAGTTTGGATAAGGATTTTTCTTAGTTTAACCCTTCATTTCCAAATTCATCAGACTTCATAAGTATCAAATAGATTAGAGTAGCTAGAATGATCATCCACCCAACAACCCTAATCATAACCCTAATTAAAACCTAATTCTCTTCTTCTCCATCGCATTACCCTCAACCTCCAACCTCACACCGAAGAGCTTCGGACCCTCATCGCAAGTTTCTTCTCTCTCTAAATTCCCACCGTAGATCGCCACCAGATCGGCAAGCCCTTTGCATCTCTTCTTCATGACGGCGATTTCCGAACTCAAGAAGCCGTTCTCTTGCTTGAGTCTTTTGTTCTCGTCAATGAGGGTAGCTAATTCTGATGACGATGAAGTTGACGACGACGACTTTCGATCATCTTCATTGATGTCGTCATCAATTTGACCTAATTTAGGTGCTGGTTGGAGTTGTACGTCAGGCTGTGGCTTGTTGGACGATGCCTTCCTTCGACGAATGTCACAGAGTTGATCTCTTTCGCCTTTCCGGAACTTCTCGTTGCTGAACTCCCACCTGTTTGTTGCAACTTTTCGGAAACCCTATTTACATGTAGAAGAGGGAAATTATTATATATATGCAACCGAAAAAAAAGGACAAATTATACTAATAATAGGAAAAATTGTATGTTTAATCTTGTAAGTATAAGAAGAAATTTTAGCCATGCACGAATCCATTTGGACTATCTTGTGATTTTAAAAAAAATCGTACAAAAATGACCGAAATTTGCTGAAAAACGGCACCCAATTTAACTGGGCACGTGTATTTTTTTTTTTTTCCGATTAGTTTTTGTCCTTAATGTGGCGACTTTTTTTTAATTACGTGACAAAATTATCAAAAATGACCATGATTGTCACCACCTCATACTTATAGGATATATTAAATTTGCAATTTTCTTATGTCATAAATGATACATATTTTCATTTTCTTCCTTGAAAATGAAGTAAATTTGATCTGGCTACTTGGAAATGTGACGGTAGATCAAACGGTAATTCGAGGGTCCAAATCTTTACCTTAAATCTGTATATTTCTTGACACATAAAACCTAGTACTCTTCATAAAGTCATTCATTATTTATGGATAAGTATTATTTATTGCATTGAAATAATTTAATCTTTGAACCCATCACTGTTACTCGATCCTGATTTATGTAGGACAAATTTTGTTGGGCAGGAACGACTGTTTTTCAAGTCCTAAGTTGAAATTACAACCCTAATTAATACAATTTCAATCAAATCACTAATTATAATATCTATACTATATATTAAGAGTTTAAAGCCCTAGCCAGATTAATACTATACCTTTGGTAGAAAGAATGCAAATTATTAAAATTTCGTTGCATATATTTATTTCGCTTACAAATAACCATCCCTCAATTAATTAATTGTATAAATTATTTTCTGTTCATGTTATTTTATCAATTTTAATTGACTATTTTATTTAATTAAATAAATATAATAAAAAAATTAAGTTATATATGTACCTCGAATGTGTTTCAATTGGTAGTAGAGAAAAGAAAAGAAATTAAGGGAGAAATTATAAATTAGTAATAATAAGATGAAATTAATAAATAAAAGAAATTAATAAATTAGAGACATGAAATATTAATTTATGATAACGCACGTACATAGGTGTTGAGCTGCCTGACAAAGCTGGAGAAATTGCTGTGCTTGAAGAGGGTGGGAAGGAGGTCACTGGCGAACTCCGCCGGCTGCCACACCACAAACGCCGTGCCGTCGTCGTTCCACGATATCACGCCGTCCGTCGCCGGATCCTCCACCAGCATGTATGTTTTCAGCAGGAACGGCGGCGGCGACGCCTTCCTCACGTACTCCAGCAAAACCCTATCGCTTTCACACCCCATCATATATGTATATATATAAATATATGTATGTATAACCTATTATTTTTCCCCCTTTTTCTATATACGTATAGATTGTTGATTTTTGGAAAGGACTAGAGACAGAGGAGAGATTGTTGATTGTGCGCGAGAGAGAATTACAAAACTAGCTAATTACAAGGAGGAGATGACGGTGGTGGTACGACGACGGCGACGGCGGCGGCGGAGAAGAGAAGAAGGGCGGTTAGAAACTCCCAACCCCAGCAGTAGAAACCCAGCACCACTCCACAGTTCATGAGAAATTCGAGAGCTTTTCCCGTCGATTGATCGATCTCTCTTCTCAGTTCTCACCAAACAAACAGTACGTCAACTGCCTTTTCTCTATGTTTATACACACACACCCACACACACTAGCTAATCATAAATGAAAATAATAATAATAATAATAAAAAAAAAGAAGAATTAGATTGTCAAGTTTTGGTTTGTGTATACAAATCTAATAGTGATAGAATGGAAGCTTCCATTGAACTGAAATTGTAGAATTTCGATACGAGCAATTAATTTGGGGGGGGGGGGGTTTGTGGGCTGGACCCACTTTTTTTTTAATTATTATTAAAGCAACTTATCTCTGTTATAATATTTAGTACACGGTATAAAAAGAAAGGATATAGAGTTAAACAAACTTTTATATTTATATATTGAATTTGGGTTCACATTGTCATATTATTGAGGGCCTTTAAAATAGTAGAGGGGCAATATATGTTAAGAAAATTAAAATTTTCCATGTATTAAGTATTAAATAGATACCAAAAACTTTATTATAAGCCAAGAACTTTATATAAAAGATTAAATCGTCCGTTTGGAATGATATGTTTTCTCCGAGTGACATTGTATCATTGAGAATTTTCTCTACAAGGAAACAATTTAGCTCAGTTATGCCAACTCCCTTCACACTTTTTGAACTTACGAATTTAACTTAAGTAATTTATATTAATCACATAATAAGTACATTATAATAATTACTGCATTATTGATATATAATTTTAGAAGGTGTGATCAATAACACGACAAATACAATAATTTATATATTAATTAAATGTGGTTAAATTTAGTATCAAATCATTCTTTTTCTTTTCATGTATTGATCAACGTAATGAGGATTGAATTGTGATGGTCTTGGAATTTATCGTGAAACTTTTAATAAATTATTATTACTTGAATCCAATTAGGTGTGCTGATTTTTTTCACATTGCTTAATAATATTCTTAAAAAATATATATAAATAATAATAATAATACGCTAAATTCGGTATCTAGAAGTTGTGTCGTCATCACCTCTTCACATGTGATTTTGTCTTCCACTGCAAATCTTTGCTGCTTTGGATTTTTCTTTGTTGAAAGTCACTTTTATTGACTTTTCTCTCGTCGCTTTTTCTCTTTTTCCTTTTTTCTTTTTATATTTTTTTTTCTGAAAATTGTCTACTTGAAAATGATAAAATTATTAATAAAGTCTTACCTGAATAATAAGATTTGAGATTTCACGTGGAAAATGTACGTTTTTAGTTTGATGGCTTGTGAAATTTTTGAAAATAGTCTCATAACTTAAAAAATATTATTTTCAATACTCTTTTCAACTTTTATTAGGAATTGAAGGAAAAAAACACGTGTAAGTCACATGATCGTTATCTTTTCAGGATATAGAAAACGGCCACATACTTACACATAGGTTTGTCCATCAATTTTGTAAAAGAATCAAAAATCACGTAAACAATGGGACTACAAGTGTATAGAGTATAAATTATAAGACATAAGATGCAATTTTTTCGGATTTCACTACCAAATTGCGGATTTGTACTCTAAAAAATAGGAGCGTGTATCTAATTAATTTATGATACTTGAATATATTGAAAAAGGCAAAAACACAATATTGATCCCCTAAGATTGGGCTATTTTAAGTTTGGTACCGCGCTTTATGGAATTTTATATTTTGCCCCTAATCCATTAAAATTTGCACCGTTAATCCAAAAATATAGCAAATTAATTAGTCCCTCACCTGGCATTAGAAAGTAATGGCACAACCCACATGATCGTCATGTGGCAGTTAACTAGTAATTTTTAAAGAAAAATTCACCACATGACGCTCACGCGCACGTAATAAAAAGCCAACCAACCACTATATTAGTAAAAAGAATTTCTAAACCCTAAATTATCTGTTTATCCTCTAAAATTCTCCCCAAATCTTTGGTGGATTCACAGAGATCTCAAAGGACTAGCAGATGATTTAGAGACTATGAATTCTTTTTACTGCTATGACTATTGATTTGATTTTTCACTGCATATACATGAGGATCATACCATAATTTTCCTTACAAAAAAAAAAAAAAAATCACCAGCTAACGCCTATATGAAGATCACTTGTATTGTGTTGTTGGTTTCTGACGTGGAGTAAAAACATGATTAAATTTGTCAGGTTTGTGGACTAAAAATGTAAATTTTAATACGACTTGAGGTCATAATTAAAACTCCATAAAGCGTAAGATCAAAATTGAAATGGCCCATTTATATAGTACCAATATTGTAGTTTTGCCTATTGAATCATATACATATACAATTTTTTAATATGAATTTTTTTTTAACTCCCAACTAGTTAAAATTTTACATGAAAAATCATCGTATTGCACCCTTTTAAACAAAAAGAAGTTAAAGTTCTACATAACTTTAGTCTAAGTCGTCATGGAGTTAAATATTAGGGTTATCAGGAATGATAAAGATAAAGAAAAAGAAAAAGAAAAAAAGATTTGAAATTTTGGTAACATCAATCGATAGAAATAATGAAGACTTTTGAACCAGATCAGTAATTTAACTTAGTCATAAAGAAAATAAAAGTGCAAATTGTCACAAATTGGTGAAAAGATCTTTTGAACCAGAGCCAATGAAGCTTTTTGTCTCAAGTCTATTTGTTTATGTTTTCATTTTTAATTTTTAGTTTTCTAAATAGTAACTAAAGTAGAAAGTTGTTTATTTACTAGTATTCTCATTATAATTTGATTGATACGCAATATAAAATGCAATCTCAATAATTGATATCATATTCTCATTTCACACAGACTTCTATATAAAATTGAAAATATATATTTTCCACTTAAAATTAAAAATTGGAAATGAAATACACAAACAAATAGGAAAATTCTCATGTATGCAGATGTATATATCTATTTATACTATATATTAAGGGAGAACACCTCTTTGATGTCTCTCCCATTTTTAATCTTTTTTTTATATTTAATTTATATTTTATTTTATCATCTAACTTCCCGCTTTTCCGTTATTTTTTAATATTTATTATTATAATTTTTTTTAAAAAAAAAAGGTCTTAACATGGAAAAATAGGTCTCAAATGTTATCTTTCCACTTGTACTTTGTGTTGATGGTGGGAGGGTTGGTTTGAAGTTTGAAGTATTCAAAATTGGAGGCCGACCATCAAACTAAAAGCGTGTGATAGTGTTTCACTTTTAATTCATCATATTCTTAGATTAATTATAATTATATTTCACATATAGTCAATTACTACGTCTCACCAAACTCAATCTCAAATAAAACAGTACGAACCAATTCATAAGGATGATATAGGAACCAACAATCTTAAGCGAGTTGGATTTTAAACTGAATTTTTATTAATTAAAAAGTTTAAAATTTTAGAATTGCACTTATGGGAAGAGATTTAACTCTTTTCTTCCCGTCCCAAATAAAAAACAACCGGCCTCGTTTTCTGAGCCGACCAGAAGCATAAGATTGTGCTTCCCCGACAAATATTTCTCATCTCATTCCATTCGATCAAGTCAAGTGTTGTCTAGTTGTGAGATAAGTTTCTCATCTGAATGAAAATTTATCTCAAACACGTATTGACTAATCTCAAAAAAAACCCATCACATCAACTATATTAATTATATTCTTTCTCTTACCGTTAACTTTTTACACGCCATATCAACTATTATCATTATAATTTTATCTGAATCAATCACAACCTTATCTCTCAATTCCCCTCAATTCCCCTGTTTGTTGCCAATGCCGCATAACTTGCAACTCAATTGTGATTGTACATTCAAAATTCCAATTTCCTTTTCGATTTTTTACTGACGTCAGCATTTTCCTTGAACGGACGCCCTACATCAAGGATGATGTAGATCGCTTGAAATCTATCGATCTAAATGTGCGTAAGCGTAATTGTTTTTGTAAATTGTACAATCTCTGTGGAAGGATAACAAGCGTTGCATGAGTATAACTTAGCTCAAATACAAAGAAGATGGGGAAGAAAATCTAAAAGTTATGCAGCATATACATGCGCAGTTTCAAACTGTAGATTCATTGGCAACAGGTACATCATCAAGGATGAAGGGACCAAGTTTACCTGTTCTAAACAATGTCAGGAACTTCTTCCATATAATTGTTCGAGCCTCTGAAGCTTTATGGGGTATTTTTAGTGCCTTTTGCAGTGCTTCAAACTGCTGCTCTATAAGATTTCCCAAGTCGCCTTCGTCCTCCAAAATTCCGTTGAATTCTGCCAGAGTCCCATAAAGTGCACCTTTAACATTAGTAACAATGTCCTGCCAAAGCAAATTCATCAAGGTTGTGCATCTATCACAAAGTAGCTAAAAGAAATTATAGAAAAATCGAGATCATTTAACCAGCATCTACTGGGTAGTATCCACCAATAAATTATTTGGAGTCTTGGACAGATTTCTTGTGAAACAACCTCAAATGCAAGTAAGATAGTCACCAAATTCAATGAAGTCCATATGGAGAATCATGAATAAGCTATACAAAATTAGAGATTTGGGTGCATGAGAATAGTCTTCCTTTTCAGCCTGTCATTATCTCCGTACGGTTACCTCAATGTAGTGAACATCAGATTTATTAGTAGGAGGTCTCTTCCTCTTTCGCAAAAGATCTTTAAGATTATAATCAGGTTTGTCGTCAAAATCAAGATGACGCCCTTCAGTTTCTCTATCTGTAGAGTGCCTCCAGTGGAGAGGAGTGCCTCGGGTGTTCAAAACTGCTAGTAAGTATTGGGCAATCCGCTCTTCACCAACTACAGAATCCTTCACAGAGCCTGCAGAAAAAGTCTGCAAACTTGATGCAATGATAATGATTACAACAAGAGAAGTACACGATTAAGTTGGACATGCTCTGACAACCCTAACAGTCATGCAGAAAAGAGAAAACAATTCAAATTTACTTCTATTTTTATTTTGCTCGACATCTTGAGGTAAATTGAATGGCAAAAATGCTAAACATACTGTATCAAAAGTAGTTTGAGTAATCAAATTAATCCAACACAAAAGTATCCTCATTCTGTTTCAGATGATTAACCATAGGACATCTGGGACTAATGACTACCCAGCTAAGTTTACAAATCTTAAATGGTCAGCATCAAGAGTAATCTTTTGTATATCATCCCTCATTTTCCTATCTCTAGCCTTTACAAATGCTTAGAAAATCTTCATGCCAACAACTTTGTATTTCAAGAATGTCTCCTCCCAACTCTAATAGGTAGGAGTATTTCTGTCTTAGGTCTGTGTATCAGCTCCACAACACACATATAAACATAAACCCTTTTTTAACTTCATCGTCGGTCGGCAGCATCATCATCATTATCGTTATTATTATTGGACATTTCCATTTGGGGGGTTTGAGGGGTTTGGTTGGGAGGGGGGGATATACGGATATTAACAAAGTCGTAGATCATTTAAAAATCCCTCATATCAACTCATTACTTTTAGATAAGTAATCCGTAAATATGAGTGGTGGAAAGGAAAGTCCTAGGTCTACTTCTCGCTGACATCCATTTGCTTTGCCTTAACAAAGCTAGACATGAAATATTAGTTCATTTTGCCAGCTAAAAGTTAAAAATGTTTAACTAAGACAAACAAGAACTATAAACGAAAATATGGACTTGAAAAGAATTTTGAACCTGCAGCTGCTAGCTTCAAACCAGTTTCTACGTCTGGGATACTTGGTACCAACACTCCTGGTGTATCCAAAACGTATATGCTAGGCTGGTGGGCAATCTGTATGGAGTTTTATATATTAGTTAGCATGCCTACAGGGCCACAGAAAATAGAATATATGACAAATAACAAATGTCAACTTTCATAAAATTCTCATAATAAGGTCTGAATGTACACCTCAACAAAAATATAAGACATGCCAAAATGACACCATCTATTCACATGGATATTGATACTCAAACAGTTATGACCAGCTAATTAGATCTGATTCTTGTAATATTAAGATCTCTCGAAATATTATGTTAAAGGGAGATTGGAAATGTATAGTCTGGTCGTCACATAATAGGGACAGTCTGTTCACTTACATCCCTAATCGATTTCTCCTTTAGAGCATGCAAGTAACTCAACTTCTTTAATTGTAAAGACAAAACAGAATGTCCACAAAACAAAAGCACATTTTGGCAAACAGATTTACCTTGAATCCCGCAATATCTTGAGTAACTCCAGGTAAAGGCCCCACTGTGGCTCGCTTCTTCTTCTCCTGCACTAAGATGGAACTAAGACTATCATCACTTATTTAGATTCAATTCTGACAATTTCCCAGCGTAAGGGCCCACCGAGAAAATAGTAGTAGAAACCAGAATCTCACCTGGAAAGCGAGCTGATGCTATTTGATGAATGGAATTGATCAGAGCTGACTTGCCAACATTGGGAACACCCACCACCATAACAAGGAGAGTCGGCTCCCTAGAGATAATCTCCTTTAATTTATACTCCACAAGATCAAGAAGCTTTGACACATCAATCACAAGTCAGAACAAGCTCGGAGGAAATGTAAGATATGAGCTTCAGAGGTAAAGCGAGTTGACAAGCGTTTATGGACATATTAAAATATTATACCAAAATTTGAATCTAGAAAAAGTTAGATGCTTCATATTGACAACCGACTGAAAATACTCTCATAAAACAAATTGCGCTACCATATCTACGTTCAGGCAGAAATAAATTGCATTGGCAAACCCAATTTAGAATTATGCTTTTTACATAAATCACGAACTAACTATGTAACCACAAAAACGAAAAACCTGACCAACCTTTTTAACAGAACTTTTGCTGTGTGCATTTATTGGAAGACAATCTTGTTTAAACGAATCAAAATAGCGGATCCATTTCTGCAGAACATGAAAAAGTCAAAATTATTCTCATTTCAACAAAATCATTTGTGTAGATTGTAGAGTGGTTCTTGAAATCTAACTTCTATAAAAGAAAACCTAAATCTTGGTAGAATAAAAATTATATAGTCACCAATGAGTACACCTGTGTGTGAATGGATGTGGACATGGATGTATTAGATGTGGTATAACAATAGATAAAAGGGGAAAATGTTACATGCATGATGTTGGGGTTGGCCAGATCTTTCTTATTGAGGGCAATAACCCGCCTTTTCCCTGCCACCATCGGCTGCAACTCTTCATTCGCAGATGACAATGGTATCTAACAAAAATAAAGTATTTGTAAGAAACAAAAAATACCCATTTTCAAGAAATCAGCAATTCTGTTGAAACTTCCACACAGAAGCATGAATGATTTTCCTGTTCTTTGAAAAGCAACAAGTTAGTCGGGATTCATTCATCTCAAGATCAATTTTTACAATCCCCTTCTTTCATAAGTTTCATTAACATAGCAAATAGAGCTTCAACAGCCACTTAACCGAAAAATTATATGCTCATGCTCTTCTAAGCTCGTTCACCTCAATAAATAATTAAACAAGTAAGCTTGATAACACACCAAAAAAAAAAAAAAAATCATACTTGAAAAACTTGTGATATAGCTCAACTCAATTGATTTACATCCCTTATAAATCACAACGAGAAGGAAAAACAAAAAAGAGCATACATTTATCAAGAAAACCTTCAATTACATTGAAAATCACTCCTAGAAGCAACAAACAAGGGATAAATCTTCGGAGTTCTTACCCGGGCATCTCGAACTTCGATCACGAGGTCGGAGACTTTGAGGCGGTCGCGTATGGCCCGAGTGGCGGCCGCCATGTGTCCTGGGAACCAGTTAATGTTTCCGCCTCCTTGAATGAAACCCATTTCACCGATTAACGATCCTTTCTTCACCATCCTTCTTACTGTCCCCATTCTGTACTCTCCAATTCCGGTGGGGTCCGTAGTGTAGTGTGATTGAAAAGCTTAAACCCTTGTTGCGAATTGGGGATTTCTCCATAAACCCTTCAATCTGTTTTTACATTTTTTTTTTTCATTTTAAATTTAAATTCGTTTAACGTTGATCGATTTGGGCTCTTCAATCAAGGCCCAATTGGATAATGATAAAGGGCTCGTTAAAGCTCATGTTTCAACATTAGGCTACTTATGAAAACAATAAAGGTGAATTACAACAAGCTCCGACAAGATTTAATATGATTACAAATATTTTTTTATTATTTAAAAAAATATTAATATTTGTCGATTTTGACTATCATTCAAGAACTAATTCAATTTGTTAGTTTTCATTAAATTTTCGTTCATTTTTCTGCGGTGAACTAATCAAAATATTCTTATAACTATGATTTATATGATTACAAATATCTTTTTATTATTTTAAAAATTATTAATATCTGCGGATTTTGACAATCATTCAAGAACTAACTCAATTTATTAGTTTTCATTAGGTTTTTGTTCATTTTCTGCGGCGAACTAATCAAAATATCCTTATAACTATAATTTATAATTTGGCTTATTTTTTAACATTTTTCAATACTTTTTAATGGATTAAGTGGACATTTGACATTTTTTTTTTTTTTTTGCAATTTTTTAAAATTTTCATCCACCTCATCTGATTTCTTTTACATGTTTTCTTAATTTCTTAAAAGGAAAAAATACAACAGGGTAAAATTTTTTAATTATGCCAAATCTCATGGGTATAATTGATAATTTTTCAAACACCGAGACAGTATTTTTAATTATGCCAAATTTTAGGGGAGCTCGTTGTAATTTATCCTTACAAAAAAGTATAAAAAACAATATTCATGTGCCCTTGTTTTTTATATGTTTTAATTCAAAATGGAGTCAATTATATATCTATAAGTTAGTTTAGAGTTAACGATTTTAAATTTATAATACAAAAAATTAATTTGTGTCCGAATAATTTAATATTACAATGAAGTTTAAACTTTTGTTATTCCTATTTGAGTTAATTTTTCTAGTTATTTTGGTGGTCATGAAAATTATTCTCGTAGAACTATAATTCTTTCATCTAAATATAATCTTCAAATAGTTAATATCAAAATTCAAAACAATAATATGCATCCAACAAATTAATAAATACCCTTATGTTAATTGTTGGATGACACACAATCAAGGGGCTTGAATAGTGGTATGATTAACTAGGATGAAAATTTTTAGGACAGTTATTAATCATTATTTTTATAAATAAGGTCAAAATATTTGTTATAGTACGATAAAATTCATTAATTATTGTCCAAACTTAAATTTGTGTTATTTGGTCATTGAATATAATATTAATTTATGTTAATTATTTCTAATACAGGAAAATTTTGAATCTTTTTGTAATAAATATATATTGCATAATTTTGACAATCCAAAAAATAAAAATAGTTAAAATCACACGATGATTGAGGGAAATATTCATAATCTCATCTTAAAGTACGAGTCATGCTTGTACTAGAAGAAATATGACTGGTAAAAAATTATAGGAGATATTAATTAATCACGATTGTGCAACGTTATTAGCCGGTGTTTTTGCAAGTGTGGTCAAAATATTTGTTACAGTTAAAAATCGAAGCAAATATTTTGGCCATTGATGGGGAATAAAAAAGGAGCTTATGATCTAAACATACTTCATATGTCACGAGCTAGAAACTGATCTTCTTTTCAGTTGCTCAAAAGTCCCCCTTTACAATGATACTAAGGTTTATTTATACTATTCTAGATAATAAATGTGGGGTGTAAAATTATTTTTACCTCCCAACAACCACCAATGAATGGACATAACTCTTTGACTATATCGAATATAGTAATTATAGGTTAATTAAAAAATACATGGTCTTGAACTCTTGGTGCTTTTATGGAAGAATCTTCTTGCCCTTCGATTGTGATTTTTGAATCCATCAGCCATAGGTACAATCATAGAAAATTTTGATTAACCGTGTCAAAATTTCATTACAAGAAAAACGCTCAATAGCAACGAAAAAGAATCAGTGGCGAGCTAATTAACAAGTAAAATTTTCGTTGCTAAATTTAGCAACGAAATTTTACTTGCTAACAAATTTAGCAACGAATTATTTAAAATATATATTAAGTAGTGTAGATTCGCAACGAGAACTTTACTTGCTAATTAGTTCGATGTTGATTTCAGCAATAAATTTTTTCGTTTCTATTAAGCTATTTTCTTGTAGTGTTTAAACTTTCGCATCAATTTTGTCTGATCATTATAAATAATATTAATTTTCTATAATTTTTAAATCATGATTTATAGTGGAGGGAATGATTTTTTGTTGTTGTGTTTTATCACATACCTCACGTATACATTCATCGTGATTTTCATTTACACTAACCGTATAAGTACGACCAAACAATTGCATGATCATCTTCTCCAATGTTCCAATTCTATATTTAATTTAGGTAAAATCAATTTAAATACAATTAGTCACGTCGACAATAAGATCTACTCTTACCTAAATTTTTCTCCTATAATTCAACCCTACTTAGTGAACTAGACTAGGCCACGTCTTGTAACTATCTTATCGAAATAAAATAAAATATTTAATTGTCGTTGGATTAACGTTATAGGTGCATTAAATAATTCGTATATATATTTATTCATGCAATTTAAAAATAATTCATCGAAACCATTTTTTTATCCCCCATCCCATGCACCATGCATGCATATTCCTGACACGTTTTGTAATTTTTAATGTTTTCCTTTTATAAAATCTTTCTCAGATTTTTGGTCCAAGAATTTTTTGTTCTTTACTTAAAATTGGATCCAGGATTGTTTTTTCTCATGTGCTATTCGGAAAGCATCATGACTCGTGACTTGTCACCCACAATTTTATCACTAAGTCTTGTAGGCTATTTTAAGGTGGTGGGGTTAGGGATGACAAACGGGTCGGGTAGAGCGATATCTCGTCTCGAATTCAATTTTGATAATGTGTGTCTGAATTAAAATTATCATATTCGAGCTTGTGAATGAGTTTTTATTTACTGAATCCGTTTGGTTCGAGTCTGGATTGGGCCTTGGGGTTTTGTTTAAAATCTGTCTCGAATCCTTTCTGTACTCGTTTAGAATGATATTTAAAAAATTAGAAGCATATTTAGTTTATTTATGATTTGAACTTGTATTTAATATATTATAATATAGTAATAGTTTATATTAGATGTTTATAAATATTTCTTTTTTTTAAAAAAAATATATGTTGATTAATTGAAAAAAATTAAAAATTAATCAAATTTTGTTGATTATACCGCAGGATAGAGTCGAGTCCTGACGGATTTTGAGTTCAACTGAAGGTGGGGGTGGGAGGTCCATAGTAGAGGTGGGACAGGTTTCGGGTCTTGAGAAAATGAAAAAGGACGAGTCTTGAGTTCAACAAAAACCACCCTTTATCATTAATCTTAGACCGAGTTGGCATGAGTGTATATATCGAAACGTGGAATTTGTCCAAATTTACGTTTAGGATCAACACTCGTATTCGGGGCTTTGGAAGCTAGGCCGATATAAAATTATAATTTTATAATACTTTATGAATGTCTTAGTATAAATATATGATAGCTCATCTTTTATCGTAAAACACATAAAAATATTCTAATAGATAAATCAATATTGAACAACTGTGGATGTAACAAAATTTTATGACTGCATGTAAATTTAATTTATCTCTTACAATTACTTTCTTTTCATATTTTTCTGCATGTTTGACAAAAATAATTCCTAACATTATATTGCCGGACGATAAGAGAGAATTTATAATATAAAGTAATGGCAGGGGGGTCAGATATAACTTTTAATTTAAAACATTGACCAATTCTTTTATAACATGTTCAAAGTTTAGGTTTAAAGTTGTAATGTTGTCGGATACTTTCATATTTTCATCGAAAAAATGTAATTTATCCCCTTTGATATTGCAAACGAACAAATTCTTATGAAAAAATAAATAAATTAATTTACCTCCCTATATATATCTTTTTAAATAATAAAGTAAATTATCTTCCTGTACTTTTTAAAATGATTTACCTCCCTCTCCTGTCTAAGGAGGTAAATTGCTGCATTTTAAAAAATATAGGGAGATAAATTGCTATTTTTTTTTTAGGTGAATAATTTGCTCGTTTAGAATATCATATAGGAATAAATATATTTGCAAGGATTTGATAACTGGTATACTAATTTTTTTTGGTCTTATTATTATTTTTGTATGGATAAAAGATTTTAGTATTCAAAAGCGCTGACCGGAAACGAATAATGCTGCAGTTCGATGGTTAAAATATATATAATAAATAGGTTTGGATGTGTCATATATAGTTGTCCGATCGAGAGAAGAGATATGTTGAAAATATCCTAAAATATCTGAACAGATAGACAAATATACATATTTCCAAAAATATCTTGGGGGTTGGCAAATCAATCCTCACAAATATCTGCGATTTACAGCAACCCTTCCCTAATATAATATCACAGTTTTCTGTTGCATGCATGATGAAAGAGATCAATTAGATAAGAGAGATGGGATTAATGTATACCGGTTGTCGTAACATGCTCGATGCGTGTGTAAATATGACATAAATAATTTCACTTGATGCTTATATAAAGGGTTAAATGCAATTTGCCCCCCCTATGTTAACCAAAAATAACAATTGCCCCCCTCACAGGGGGTTGTTTGTTCTGTTTTTAGGAGGTTTTTTGTTCTATTTTTAAAATATAGGGAATAAATTGCTATTTATTTTTTCACAGAGAATTTTTTGCACATTTTGCATAACACAAGGGGGTAATTGCATTTTCCCCCTTATATAAATATACAACATTAATAATCAGATATAATAAATGTAATTTTTGGTTTTTGACGTATTGTGAGCTTATTTCAAAATTAAATAAATGAATGTGATAGCTTTCATGAATGTGTATAGTGTGTCTGTAAAGAGCTTTGTGAAATTTATAGCGACAAAAAGTACAATACAATGCGGAGGAGAGAGAAAAAAAAAAAAATGAGAGAAGGGAGATAAATAAATAAAAAAAAAAAAAAGAAAAGAAAAGTTTCACTTGTCATTCATGTTCCGATGTAGGATTGATTTAGTCATTACACATAATGCAAATCAAGGTAGTTACTCTACACCCAGTCACCCCTCAATCTTAATAATATACTATAGATATGTACGTAATATAAGTCATACACATTAAGGGGTGGGCGTTCGGATTCTGACCCGATTGGACTCGGATTTTTTCTTGAATTATTTTAAAATTTTATCAGGAGTTGGGTTATCCAATACCCGACTTCTAAAAATCGGGTTGGGTTTCGGGTAGGGGAGTCCTACTCGAACTACCCGATCGGGTACCTGATATTTTTTTCAAAAAAAAAGGTTTTTTTTTATTTATCCTCCCTTTAAATCTTCTTCTTTCTTTTTTTTTTTTTTAATTAAATCACTCGAGGGTGGGGGAGCTTTTCGGGGTCCCCTTTCTAAATCTTCTTCTATGTCTTCTTCTTTCCCAACAAAAGTTTATTTACAAATATTCTTTTAGTTTTCTCTTTTCCCACAATTTATATTTCTACAAATCTTAAAATCATAAAAGAAGGTGAAAGAAATTTACTAAACCCAAATGATGTGTTTAATATTTAATTTTGTTATATGTTTAATTTATCATGATTACTTAATTTCTATTTTTAGTTTTATTCAGTTTATTTGTATATTTTAGTCTTTAATTTAATTTATTGAAGTTAAAAATTTTAGTTTTTATTTCTTTTTTAATATACTAAATGATTAAATGAATATATTGCAATATTTATCTTTTTATTTTAACAAAAAAAAAATTGGGTACAAATCGACTTGACCTGAACTACCCGAACTCGAACAACCCGACCCGACGCCCACCCCTACTGGCATATATATATATATATATATATATATATATAGGGTTAATTGTAATTTTCGTCCTGTAATTATAGGCTCTTGGCATATTAGCCCTTTAAGTATTTAGGGTAGCAAAATGGTCATCTATCTTTACAATTTTCGCGAATTTGGTCCTCCAATTTCTGAATTTTTGTAATATTAAAGGAAAAGTGGCACATGCCTCTCACGTGATGGATAAAAATTAGGGCTTTTTCAGTTGTTGGTTGATATTTTCCACCGTTGTAGCTGGAGTAAATTTAGGGGGAAAATACTTCCAACGTGGCTAAAATAGCCACGCGTGCTGCTTAATTGAAAGTGGAGGGATTTACCGACGTGGCTAGTTTAGCCACGCCGGTAAGTACTTTTTTGTCCTAAATTTTCTCCAGCTACCGCGTTGAAAAATACTAACCAACAGCAGAAAAAGCCCTAACTTTAATCTATCACGTGAGAGACATGTGCCACTCTTCCAGCAACGTTCTAAAATCCGACGACAGGAGGACCAAATTCGCAAAAATTGAAAAGATAAGACCATTTTACTACCCGAGATACTTAAAGGACTAAAATACCAAGAGCCTATAACTACATGACGAAAATTGTAATTAACCCCACATAAATATATATATATATATATTTTAAGTTATCATATTCATATTTTCTATATTTTATTTGCACATTTTAAAAAAATATTTTATATATACTATTACGAATGTAATAAATTACAATAAAAAATACAATATGGACCTAGCTAGACCTTTCACTATTGATTTGATACTTGTAATTTTTGTTGTGGGATTTGATATGACTGAATGCTGTGTTCCATTTCTTCCCAAAGTGCTATATATCTGCAACTCTTTTCTTCGAGTCTTCACTCTACTTATTCACTTCTTGAACTATTCTGCTTCACTTGCAGGCTACCACTTTGAGAGGGTTTGTTGCTCCCAATATTGCAACAATTTAAAATAAGTGTTTATCAATTTATTATTAAAAATAAGTTGAAATTATATTTTTTTATTTAAAATTTTTGTTTTCAAATTGTTGAAAATTAAGGTGATTTAAGCCAAAAAATTATAAGAATAAACTTTTTATTGCAACTTTTGCAGGTTAAGTTGTTTTCTCAAACACTTTAATTTTTAACTCTTTTTTCTTTTAATCTACTTTTCACTATTGTTTTCAAACACTCTCAACATTTGTTACCTTTTATTAACTTATAACTTTTTTTTGTAATTTATTCGCACCACATAAATAGAAGCTATTGCAAATACCCCTTGATTAAAACAAATTTTCAAGGGTGTAAATGTTATTTAATGATCTTTCCATGTACGCATATGTACGTATGCAAATAAATATGGAGATTCAAATTATTTTTTTCATACTATATATGCAAACTTAGTTAATCCTTAGTAACATTAATAAACTAAAATTGTTCAACTTCAATAATAATATAATTTTTTACATTAATACAATATCATTTCAATTTAAACGAATTAATACTTTGCATTTGTCATTTCGTTGATCATGCCACGAGGTTCACACAAGTGGGTACATTTTGACTCTATAAGTACATTTAATTACTTCATTTGTTAATGTGTCATTTACTAATTCACACTAGCATTTAATATTTTATTTCGATCTCGAACTAATTTAAGCATCGAATGGTCTTTGCCCACCACCCAACGAGCCTAACGATCTATTTTCTTCTCGGATTCCAATTAAACACTCGATCTGGATTGCCTTTGGAGCGATTTCGACCTCAAACCTGAATCAGATACTAATTAGGTAGTCCAATTATACACCATACTTTTATATAATGATCAAAATTCTCATACGAACATATAACAATATTATCTTGCATCGATTAGGTCACTGTCCAAAAGTTGGAACTTAGTTTTTACTACTAAGTAATTAATAATTTGGCAAGATTCCAGCTGCTGACATTGAAATTTACTTTTGGAACATGCTTTCTTTTATTCGAATAAATTATAGATTCGAGTCTTATCAATCATGGTCTAATTTTCATTAGGGTTTTGACAGGTGATTGTAAGTTTGTAATATCATTTATATATGTTCTCCAATCTCCATGTTTGGGGGGAAAAGTGAGCATCAGTGTTGATCAACATCCATCACCACTAGTGGAGGATATATTCTTCGTGTATATCCCCACCATAATGAATGTAAAGATGTATATTGTTAACCGGAAGAATCCAGCTCTCTTAGTGCAAGTTGTTTACACTTAATAGTTCTTACAATATCATATACACTAAAAAAAAATAATAATAAATTGGAATTTGGATCGGATAAGGCGATCGTTCCAAATTCCAGTTCAAATTGGAACACTCATAGAAACTCTTGAGTAAGGAATCCATCGCTGACGTCGCATTCGTATTATGCTAAATCTAAACACATTAGAACGGCATCACTGTTACTTGTACCGTACCAAACTTTGTGTTACAAATTTTCTTCCAATATCCATTTAAAAAAGGGAACGAAAAAAATTTGTACAACATATTGGAACACTTGTTTGGTAGATGGAACGCATAGGGGTATTTATAGTTTTAATTCATTGAACCAGCCATATCAAAATGATGTGAACGAGCATATATAGTCTAAAAATTGAGAGCGAATCATACCCGCGTTGCGATATGATGTAACATCATCACGGTGGTTGGATCGATTCAAACCAAACCAAAAAAGACGCGAATTTCAAGAGTGTAAGGTTATTAACAAAAATCTTGAAGGGTATTTTGGTTTTTCGGTGGTATCCCATGATTCCCATTGATGTAGGTATCGGCCCAAATTGGCCAAATGGGCTTCGAAGTCCCAAATATTCAGAATCGGCTCAAGAGGTTAACAGGCTGGAGCAACCTAGGGATATTGGTCGGCCCAACCTAGGTCACATCGACCTGCAACTCGTCAGAAAAAAAAGCATCATTACTTCAATTCGTCAAAAAGGGCATCATTACCTGGAAAAGGTGTCAGAATGACGACAACTGACCCAGAGCAAGTGGCATCCCAGGTCCTATAAAATCCCCCATCCGACACATTTTAAGGTACGAATTTATTGCACTTAGCTCGGACTACTACATCGCACCCTTTTATCTCGAGCTATAATCTGACTTAAGCATCGGAGGGCTTTCGCTGGGAAAGCCCCCAACTAAGCCTAACGACCTTCTTTTCTCAGGTCCCAAGCAACTATTTGAGGAGGTCTCACACGACCTGCGACCTGAACAGGGCGATCTCGGATCACCCATCTATACTACTATAAAATAGAAAGGTGTTTTTTACTTACAAACAGTGGTTTGTGACACCGCAATACCAATTTTTTTGTTGTGTGGATGATACTTCTAAGTTAATTTTTTTATAAAATTTAATGTATTGATTTATATATATTCTTCTTTATAATATATTTTAAAGCATAAAAAATATTTATTATTTGAAAATGACATGCTACAACGACTAAGTATTAAAAAAAGTGAACTCGAAAAATTTTGGAATTTTCATTTCATCTCACATAAACCACTAAATTCTAGTTAACAAATACGATAATCAAAAGCAACATACGCATAATAAAAATATTTTTTCTTGCCTTTTTGTACATGATTATGATCAAATTCTAAGCAAGAAAATACTGAGTTCGGGCCCTCCATTTCCATCCGGGTTCAACATATAGAATGCTTCCGAGTCACGGTTCCCCACAACTCGCTCGAATCGGGCCCTCATATAGAGCAACTCACCTTCCGACGCGCCTCCTTTCCGGCCGTCGTCCACCACCGGAATCACCCCGGCCCCGACAGAGACGGTTTGAACAGTGCTCAGCACGTGCCAGTCCGATTCAGTACACGCTCTTGACTGCGCGTAGCCGCACTGCCTGCCGTTGCAGTACATCGTCCACACGGGCTCTCGGAACAGCCTCACCGCCGCCCTTCCGCCGGGATGCGCCTTCTCGCACTCCAAGGCGATCCTCAGCAGCCCAGATGACATTTCCTTGACGAGGGTCGCGGTCGAGACCGCGAGTTCTATCACCAAAACGGGTTCGGATCGCGGGTCATCCTGCACGGCGAAGCTGACGTGCCCGCGGCGGTGGCCGAAAAGGGTTCCAGTGACTTTCCGGCCGAGCGAGGGGGTGATGGAGAGTGGGGTGGGAATGCTGAGCCATCTGCATGTCGGGAGAAGAATGGAGGGGAAGGTGAAAATCGAGAGAAGCGATCGGAGGAAGTTGGAGACGCCGATGCGGGTTCTGTTGAGGCGGAGGAAGGCGGCGGGCGTGGTGGAGCGACGGGGAACGAGGGATCGGTGGTGGAATTCCTCCGGGTCGAAGGAAGACGTTGAAGTTAGGTAGTTGGCAGGGATGATCTTGCTGGTGCTCTTGCAGCTGCTGCTTCTTGGAATACTACTCGGAATTTGTTCATATTGTCTCATGACTGCCATTTATAATAATAATAATAATAATAATAATAATAATAATTTGTTGAAAATCGTATTTTTGAACACTAAATTGAAATAGAAAATCGTTCGATTCTAAGAAAATATTACAAAATATTAATATATATTTTGTGTGTGTTTTCCTCAAGAAATTAACACAATTTTTTTTTTTGGGGGGAGGAGGGGAATAAAGGGGAAGAATGGAGGTTTGTGGTTGTAATGTGGATCATATCAATGTACTCAAACTCTACTATTTATATGCAAATTGGTAATTAAGTTTAAATTTAATTAGTGAGATAATAATTATTATATATAAGGGGGTATGGACATAGACGGCGTTGTCACAGCAACACGTGCAAATCCCCTACACTGTGATATTTGTTGGGGTGGCCCTTCCCTTAATTTGTAGGACCCCTCTAATTAGCACTCCACCAACATAAAGGATAAAAGATACAATTTTGACTCGTATTATATTTTATATTTATTACATACATATATAATTCAGGTCGAGATCCTCTGCGATATGATAATACTTGGCATATGAATCTTGATGAGTATTTCGAATTGAACTAGTAAGGTTGGTCTACATACATAAGACGTGAGGTGAGCCTCGATTAAAATCTTTTAATATTTAAATCAATTTTGAACTCGAGGTTCTAGGAGTCATAAATTGCGGTGTGATAATAATAAATACATACCGGTTAAATAATCTCTCCATGTATTTAAATAAGGTCATGTGTTAAAAATTATATTAGCCAATTGTCTGATAAATAGTCACTGGATGATTCTCAATCAATAGTTAGTAATTCGGGTCATAGCTGATAATTCGGGTCACTGAGTCACACCCGACGCGTTAAGTTAATGTAAGTTATTGCAGTCATCATGATTGATTCCACATGATGATGATTATGTATTTATAACTCAATGGTAATAATACGGATGCAAATTAATTAATAAATTGAATGAAGCACCTCTCACATCATCAAGACATCAACAACCTTATTGCACGCGCCCCAACTTTGAACCACAAAGTTAGAGAGAGAGAGAAAGATTAATTTTATATATGTGATGATTGCATGGTTAGGTTGAGTATATGGTTAGAGGTAGTTTATTGGGACTGAAATTCAACATTTTGGGAATATTGATAAATATATATATATATATATAACTATAAGTTTTTGACTAAAATTGTATTGGTTCGGATGATATTGGTAGTTTGTGGAGGAAGACTATATGTATATACACTATTTTAATATACATGCGATCGAGGACTTCATTTTTACAAGGTACGTATCTTTATATATATTCAAATATAATATAAAATTATCATAATATTATCTATTTTATCGATTTGATCAAAATCTTTAAATGATCGAATGTTATCTATATTGATAGAAATTTCATTGATTTGTTGTTGAAAAGATCTTTCACTTGAAAAAAACGGTTCAAACTATATATTACTTAAATTCATCGTCTCTCGTCAATGTAGAATGACAACACATGCACACTCAACATGTTATTAAAGAAAAAAAAAAAAGGAGATAAAATTTTAGAACAAAAGTAATAAATTTAATTATTTTTCCTTTTACCCCAATATTATAACCATTTTCCTAAATATCATTGTTTCATATATAATTTGTACCTAGTTTAAAACGATATTAGTGTGTTTGTGTGTGTGTAAATCTTTAAGCTTATCGTAATGCCAATTGTATAATTTTTTTTCTTAGCTTTGTGTCACACTCGCTTTTATTAATTTATATCTTTAAAAATAATTAAAATTTCTAATGAAGAACAACCCAGACGAAAGCGATACAGATGGGTACGACGTACATGATTAAATAGGTCAATGACAAAATTAAAAGTATTTGTGTGCATTAAGAGGTGACTTTGTTCCCATCCACATTTGGATTAGCAAATGAAAGATACTTACATTATAAAAATTATGATTAGGGTTTTTATTAAATACTAATAATCACTTAGCCTAGTGGTTAGATTGAGGTCCTATGATCTTAGAGGTCATGAGTTCGAACTACATCAATGCGTGAGATAATAGTCTATTGTATATTATTTGTATTCTGTAATAATAATGAGTGGTTTAGAGTGTTATTATTAATTAGGGTATGATGTAATTGTTTATGTTCGACAGGACTGTTGTAATTGATTTATTTCAATTAATAATATTTATCGCTCAAAAAATTAAATATTATACCAAATTCAATTTGGGCCGGTTCCAAACATTTTGTTTGGTTGGGCTATGGGCAATCCTATTGGTGGCCAACCCATTTTGACGGATGGGATCCATCTACGTAATTCTGCCCACCTGGAGTTTTTATCACCACTACCACACAAGATTATTTTCTTTTTTATTGTTCAATGATTGTTTCAAAGTGTGAGAAATTTCGTACATAGAATTAAGAGCATGAAATCAAAACTAACACAATGATTAGCATTATTTATAGGAAGGGAAGATAATAATTTACTATATCAGAAAGAGGTATAAAGAGAATTTAAAATTACAAATATCATATCATATGAACATAAATAGTTCAACATCTCTTGACTTCGCTCTATTATTAAATGTAAGACATTATAAGAATAATAATTATTTCATATATTATAATATAACTTAAAATTATGTTAAATTAACATTATCAACTATGATCAAATAACAAAGAAAAAAGATAATATAATTATATATAATAGTTGATATATACAGACTGAAAAATTCGTAATTTTGACAATTGTGAGTTTTTTTTTTTTTTATCTTACCATTCAAGCGAAAGTCGTGTATGGGTTATTGGACAAACTATTGCCCTCTCTCCTTTTGGCAATTTTTTTTTTTTCTCGAGAGGATCAAGTAAATGAATATACATATCAATATACTTGATGTTTATCAGAGTCCAATAACACTATACATTGTCAAAAGATCATTTAAGAACTTTAAGATCCTGAGGATTGGAGTTAGTACACTAATACTCAAATTACTAACAATCTTCATGAAAAGTAAAGTAAAAATATGTATGAAATATACGTGAAAATATATACGAAATATACGAGAAATCAGTAGGTAAGCGTGGGATCATGCGAAAATAAGTGGAGTGCTATGAAGGTGAGCACTTTTGCAAATTAGTGAGCTTAGGCGAGCTGAAAATGAGTAGAAAATTCGTGTATAAAGTCAAAGTGTCAAATGAAGTGAAGTTAACTCCTTTAGCCTACATATACCCCTATGTATATGAGTTGGATAAGAGGACTCGGGAAGCAGTTGACCACAATTTGGATATGCATGCATTTTTTGGGAAGTCTAATTTCATATATATCATTGCTTCATCTGTATACCACATCATTCATGTCCCATGTGAGCATTTCATCCTACTGATTTTACCTTAATTGAGTTCGAATTCTTGGATCACCTAGATCGAACATTTCTTTTGGACTTTGAAAAATGAATACTTTTAAGTGTCAATACCTATTAATATTTCATAGTTAACTTCTATAAAATTTAAACAATTACTTATTATGTTATTAAAATAAATAACAAAAAATTAATATTTTTATACTATGTAAACGTGATCATTTTCTACAAAGAGGAAAGAAAATCTAAATCAAATGTCCCTATAACACATGCATTGTTTCTAGTACGCAATTTAGCTACATCTCGTATAAGATCCCAAGCAATTTAAGTCATGTAGTTAACAAAAGCCCAAATTCCAACCCCAAGCCCAAACCCAACTTTTCTATAATAATTTTATGTATTTTTCATTTCTACTAGGTGTATGACTTAGTTTGAAATTAATAATATATTTTTATTCAATTACTTTTTATACTTTTAACATATATGTGTAAACTGAATGATATAACATGCATAATTTCTTTTATAATTTTTTTTTTGCCTAGCCGGTTTATGTTTATCCAATCTTGTGCACCTTCAACGTGGTTTGATGGGTGTTACGTGAATGTCATTTGAACCATTTATGAACCATCCTGGTGTGGTTCTGATTTTGTTTGGGCTCCTATTTTGGTTTGGGGATCTCAGGCTCCTGGGCTTCCTTGTGGGCTAGTGTAGTACTCTATTTAGTCCCGACTTACTTGGACTTCTTTTGATCGGTCCATTTTTATGTCCACTGGATATAAAATTTACACACATAAAAAAAAAATAAAGTGGGGATGAAGATAAGAAATAAAAATAAAACTAGTGTTTAAGAGAAAATTTTAACCCAAATCAGGTTTGACCGAACCAAATCAATTACAAAGAAAGTGTCATACACTTGTCATGTAATTAGTCACTTTTTTAAAATTGTACACCAATCATCAATCATTTACACACACACAAAACTATCATATATACACAAGTATGCGTATATGATAGGTAAAAATTGGATATTTACAAAAATATTCATTTCAAGAAGGAGAAATGCTAACATTTGCCCGTGTTTTTGTATAGATACCCTATTCTCACTATATTTGATTTTACCTGACCTTAAGATTTTATTTCCAACTTGATCGTCAGAATATTTTTATTGAACGCGATTCCGACAATTATTCATATTTTTATTAATATCCAACTTATTCCACCGACTACGAAAGGTAACATCGACAATATATATGTGGTTTGTTGTAACCTGAGATTTTATGGATCTAACCTGAAATATAAAATATCGATTAGGGCTGCAACTTGTAATATACCATTGCAAATTGATATTGTATTCAATATTAAATTTTATACACATATATATAGTATTATGTATATAATTTTTTTCCCTCTTAAATATACATATGATGAGATTATATATACACAGAGGTATAAATGTGAAACACAATGCGAAATGCAATATAAATTTGTAATAGAAAATATGAATTAGGGTTGTCGAAGAGTTTTAGCGTAAGCCCTCAAGCGATTAAGTCAGTTAGCGGACTAGGTAAAAATGCATATCATTCTCAAATCGAGGTATGTGTAACAACCGACAAATCTAATTTGATTCGTGTAATGTGTATTCCTAGATTTGTGTCTATTATAAAATTATGACGATAATGCCATGTGTCATTTTACAAATACGCGTAATATCACCATGATGATTATATGAGTAATTATCTACATGGGTAACTTGACATTTTCAACTTGAAAACCCGTCAATATTTCACCGAAATAGTTTTTAATATTAATTAATATGGAAATATTATTATCCATTTTGAGATGGAATTGCATCAGAAAATTAGATAAACACATAATTTCGATCATTTAGTTACAAAAATCAAATTATTTTTTAAATCATCTTTCAATTTTTAATCAAAATCACAAAAAATAAGATTATATGAATACACAAATGATTTGTATTACGAGGCCCCGCTTATATTGTGATATGATTTATTTGAATGACAGGGTAAAATAAAGTTTTATATTAATTATATTATATTTACTTAAATAATTTTTTTAAAAAAAAGATGGATTAAGCCATTCAATTCAAACAATAATTAATATCGAACTTTTAAATTAAAAATGAGCCTTCGTAGTTGCAAAATAAATACCTCAGTCAGATAGTATTTTAATTATACAACATATATAATAATAAAAAAATAAAAAGTAACTATAGGAGAATAAAACTAATACAAGCCACCGGAATGACATGTGCCTTTTATTCATCTCTGGCAATTCCAAGGTGTAAAGTGGGGCCCGACCCGACAACCCTTATCACCGACTTCGAAATATATACCGCCCCCCCCCCCCCCCTCTTCCTTCTCTCTATAAATATTACCCGACCAAACTCATTTTTCTTCTTCCGTCCTTCCTCTCTCCACAGTTTCTCCAACTCATCTGCGGAGGGAGAGTTCCCAGAAGCAAACTCGAATTTCTCCCTAAACGCACAAAAAATACGGGTCAAGAATTTGCTGTCGTTGCCCTGATTACGATAATCAACTGTGTATAATCATGTCGGATACGTATTGTTCGGACTGCAAGCGGAACACGGAGGTGGTGTTCGATCACGCGGCGGGGGACACCGTGTGCTCGGAGTGTGGTCTCGTACTGGAAGCGCGCTCCATTGACGAGACTTCCGAGTGGAGAACCTTCGCTGATGATTCGGGGGACCATGACCCGAACCGTGTTGGAGGGCCCGTGAACCCGCTGTTGGGAGATGCGGCTCTTTCCACGGTTATTTCTCGGGGTGCGAATGGGTCGAACGGGGATGCGTCCATGGCCCGGTTGCAGAACCGGGGTGGGGATCCCGACCGGGCTATTGTCTTGGCCTTCAAGACAATTTCTAACATGGCTGATAGGTCTGTGTTTGTGTTTTATTTCATTAGTTTTGGGAGGGGACGGGAGTTCGATTTTTACCGTATAGTAACTTTGGGTTTTGGGGGTGCTTAGCAGTGGGAAATTTGAAGTGTTTTTGTGAAATGGTTTGATAAGTGTGATGGTAAAACTAAGACCTTTTGCAAAATAATGGTTTAGTTCTGTTGGAAACTTTTGGCTTCATGGCCTTTTCGAAGGAATTGAACTGATAAAGACTGACATTTTGAATGAGATGATGAGAGGGATGCTTCACTACTGAAGAGAATGGAAGGAAAATTATGAATAAGGAAATTGTAGTTGAAAATCTTGTGTTGATGGATTGTAGTTGGTATCTTGTCATTAATCAAAAACGGTAGCAAAAATGTTGCATTACTGTTTCTTGGATGATTAATTTATGTTGGATTTGTTCGTCGGTGATGATGAGCGGTTATATAGAACTGGGAACTGTATATTTAGAGTTTGATTCTTAAACAAGGCAACCCCAAAAAAGCATCACAGAAAGAGGGGAATCCTAGTAGTTTGTCAGTGGAATATAGTGTCGTTTTTTGCTTCTATGAGATGTTTCTTGTTCTGGAATCAAACATCAGCAAAGCAGGGGTTTTTCATGAGAATGCTGAGTTGTGTACATCATTTTATGCTATTGAAAATAGTCTGAGCCATTTCCAATTATATTGTTTGGGATTTGGCATTAGAGTGTGATATGTTGTTTTATTCTTCATATTCTGGTACTTGTATGGAAATGTCAAATTTTTGTGTGTACTAACCTGTGGTAGCGGGCAAGGAAAGATAATGGTTAACTTTTACGCTCGATTATTTGTCATGTTAGGCGGGGAATGTTGATGGTTAACTAATCAAGCGTCTTATAATTATGACTAGATGGCTTATAGGTCTATGGATGATGTAATCTTTTGGCGGTTAATGCCGGTATTAACTAATTTGTCAGTTGAAAGTTTTCTCCCCAAGATGATGGACTATTCAAGTTGCTGCTTTTATTTATATTTGTGTCTTAGTTTCTTATTATGCTTTATGGCCTAACTGATAGGAATTTTTGTGAATACGACTGATGTTAATTGATTTTTCTCTTTTATTCCAGGTTGAGCCTTGTAACAACCATTAAGGTATGCAATCTTCGCGTTATGTGAACAAAATGATACAGAATGAATGTTTGAGAATCTGTTGTGAGATCATAAAGTTTATTCTTTCTATTCTTTCTGTTTGGCACTCTCTCTACTCTCTAGCACAAGCTTACACGGCTACACCTCTGCCTATTTTGTCGTCACTCTATCGACTTTTGGCAGAGGGTGTGGTTTCTGGGTTGAGGTTGCAAGGGGAGGTGCCATGGTAATAATTGTACACTATGTCCTTATCTGGAACATTTGAAATTCATACTCCGCAACATAGAACTGTACTGTCTTTACCCATCGGTAGAGTGTGGATTTGACAGTTCCAAAAAATTTCTTGCTAGTCAAAGAATGCTGGGAAGTTAAAAAATTTCAGTATCTATAAAATCATTGTGTACTTTTGGTACTTGGGTGTATCAGCAATTTGCTCAAGATTATTTTTTGTAATCTCTTGTATATTTTTATTTACTATCCTGAGAGTATATTGTTGATTTTTCTTTGAAGGACCGGGCAAGTGAAATATATAAAAGATTAGAAGATCAAAAATGTACTAGGGGAAGAAATTTGGAAGCTCTAGTGGCTGCTTGCATTTATATTGCTTGTCGGCAGGAAGGCAAGCCTCGCACTGTAAAAGGTGCCACCTTAATCACTTGCTCAAGTTGATAACTATCGTTTAGTATTACCCCCTCTATGAAGTCCACTGAACGTGTGAGTCTCGACTAGAAATATGCTCTATTGTTGCTGGAGCTACAAAAAAAGAAATTGGCCGAGCAAAAGAGTTCATCGTGAAACAGTTGAAGGTTGAGATGGGAGAATCAATGGAGATGGGTACCATCCACGCAGGGGACTATCTGGTTAGTTTCCCTTTGAAGAATATTGCTAGCTGCTTAATTAGATATTTAGTTGTGAATTCAAGTTTATCCTGTTTACTCTAATGAGTCACATGATGGTCGTCTCATCTGTTTTATAGAGGCGTTTCTGTTCTAATCTTGGCATGAGCAATGAAGAGGTCAAAGCTGTCCAAGAAACTGTCCAGAGGTCTGGGGACTTTGATATTAGGTAGTCTGATTCTCTTGGCATCGCCTCGACTGGTTTTCACACTATTATTCTCAATGTAGTCACGTGCCTCGCATTTTTATACAGCACTATTTTTGAACTTGTTACCACGCCCCCTCTAATAAAGAAGCTCTATCCATAAAAGCGGAAAAGCAATACATAAGCACTGATTGTTTAGGAAGTTGACCGTATCTCTTTGTTTTCCTGAAAGATTGGGATTTAAGATGAAAAGTACCATGGATATGGCATTGAGTTCAGATGTACATAAAAGGAGGGAATATGTTTGTTGTGGCTTACCTCATGCTTGACTTACATCATGATTCTTTCATTTGCAGGAGGAGCCCTATATCTATAGCGGCAGCTATCATTTTTATGATAACGCAGCTATCAGATTCAAAGAAACCCCTCCGAGGTTTAAGTGCTAACCATCTTACTTAATTCTTGAGCGAACTATGATTCCGTATTCCATAATGGCACTTGTTACTTAGCTATACGTATGTCGTGCACCTTATTTTCTCGTTTTAAATATGGTACACTTGCAGATATCTCAATTGCTACAACAGTGGCTGAAGGGACCATCAAGAATGCATATAGGGATCTCTATCCCCATGCTGCCAAGATCATACCTGAATGGTATGCAAAGGACAGGGACCTCAAGAACCTTTCCAGCCCTAAAGCCTAAACGACTCGTTTTCCTCTTTGTTGAGCGTCGGCAAAAATTTCCAGTTTTGGAATTTGGTCGGCCGATCTATAATACTTGACATAAGTTAATAGTAGAATGAATGAGATTACAAGATTAGTCTCATTGCCCCGTCTCTTATTTCTTGCCTTTTAAAATATATAATATGCATGTATTAAATGAGATAAAAGAGGAAAGATTTAAAATAAAAATAAAAAATAATAATTCAGAAACCATGTGAGTTCAGATCATATATTTGAGGGCCATTTTGGCAGCTATTACTATCTTGTGTTTGTTCTTATTAAATTAAATTTTTTTACTTTACAAGTTTAATATATCACTATATTATAAATGATTTAGAAAAATATTTTGGTAGTGACTTATTAACAAGGCTACAAAAATTAATATAGTTATTCTACTTCCATATTTAGTAGCAATTTACGTACTTTTAATTGAATCATGCATATCAAAGAAAAAGTATTTTGTTATTTCTTGTAAATCAAGTGTCTTCTCTTCTTTTCACTTGTCTTTTTGAGCCATGTGGGATGAATATTTATTTATTTTATCTAATAATATGAGTGATGAATGCATCCATCTCCTTGCTGCTACTTCCACCTTCCAGCACACAACTCCGCACACGAGCTCCCAATTCTTGCGCCCTTTTCCTCATCTCATCTCCTTCTTCCGATCCCATCAATCTTCTTACACCATTCTCCACTGTGCTCGACGGTACAACCTCATCCCGACGAGCCCACTCCTTAACTTCCACGCCGGTCCTCAATACTTTAGTCACGAATACTGCGTTTATCGGCTGGTCCGAGTGCATCGGCCATGTCGCCATCGGCACTCCCATGCTGATGCTCTCGATGCATGAATTCCACCCGCAGTGACTCATGAAACCACCAGTAGAGGGATGGCCCAGAATCTCCAGCTGCGGCGCCCAGTCCCTCACAATGATGCCTCTTTCTTTCACTCTCTTTTCCCACCCTTCCGGCAGTTCTGATTTCCTGACTTCTCCTGTGAAAATATCTCCTTTGTCTGCGTCTCTCAGCACCCATACGAACTTCTGCTGGCTTCTTTCCAGGCCCAACGCCAGTTTTTCAACTTGTTCATTGCATAACGAAGACGTTGTGCCGAATGAGACAAAAATCACCGAGTCAGGGCTCTGTCTGTCAAGCCAATCCAGGCATTCGTGACGGCTTCTTGAACCCTTTTTCTCTGGGAAAACCACTGGATTGAAGGGCCCGACAGCCCAGAGCTTCTCCGTTCCAGTTATCTTCCTTTCTGACATTAAATCCAGGAAGAAACCTTCTATTGCTCTGCTGGAATTGTAGATGTCTCCAGAGGAAATGTTCCTGGAACCACTCTGCAACCTGGCGAAATCGTCAAACTCTGGAGAAAAGCAGCCATCCAGGCCTGGAATTTCCTTGAGAAACGCCGCTGCTTCAGCTGATGCATCGTCAGGCCTCCCGGCGGCTTCCCAGCGGAAAGAATACAGAGTGAAAGCTGGTATACAGCGGAAACAATACGATTCAGCGTTTTGTAAAGAAGCAATATCCTGGACGACGTAAGACATTAGAGAGTCGTATATGACAACAACCCGCCTGAAATTGCTCGAGAGTTGGGCCACAAATTTGTAAACAGGGTCACGGAGATGTAAGGTCGCAGAAAGAGATGGAAGGAGCTGCGATGGGAATTTGCTGGATTGATTGGGATCAGGTGGAGGGTTGTGGAAAGGAGTTGGTGGGAATTCTTGGAAATGGAAGTTAGCGATTGCGGATGGGTTCCAGCCGTGGACCCGGAGCTTGGCCTGGCGGATGTGGGTGGCGTAGCCGACGTAGTGGACGGGGATGCTGGCGGCGGAGACGAGGCGGGAGAGGTGGAGCAGCTGGTTGAGGTGGCCTTGCGCCGGTAAGGGCACCATAACCACCGCGATTTGGGATTCTTTACGGTTGCCATTTTCATGGCTGTGATTGGCCATTGGAGGATCTTGGAAGCTGGTTGATGGCTTTCTCTGAGTTTCGTGTCTGTACTATATTATTGACAGCTCAAATGAGAATGTGCCTGAATTTTAGGTAACATGAACACCGTTTATATAGATTTTGTGTTAGTAAAAATTGTTTAATTTATCAATTAAAATACTTATTTCTAAACATAAAGATTATTTTCTTAAATTTTAAATTAATATATACCACACAAACAAGTATTTGAAATGAATTAAATGATAGTTTTATTGCACAAGAAACTCCACTACGCGAATTACTAAAAAACACCCCTATCTAAATTTTAAATTATAAATATTTCTTAATGTTTGTCTATATGGATTGTATCTGATATATGTCATTGTTGCAAAAAAAAAAAATACTGATATGAGCAAAGTAATAATAATAATAATTCAAATTTTCTATTTTACCCTTAACATTAATCAAGAAATATGTTGCAATAAAAAATGCCCCATAATTACATTTTACGTAAGATGGTATTTTAAATATGCATAATGTTGGTATTTTCTTAAATTTTAAAAGAAAAAATTAGTAAAATATTTAAAGTATCAATATCTTACAATTATTCGATATTAATTTTATATTTGAATGCAAGACCGCCATGAAATTGTAGTCAAAGAATCCAGATCCAGTTGCTACTGTCGTACTTTTCAATTAATTAATTAATTAATATATTAAATAGTGAAGTAAATAGCCAAATTGATCTTTTCTTCCATTATTATTTAAAATAGGGAAATAGAGAGGACCAATCAATATATGTCAGAAACGGGAAAATACATGTCAATATATAGGTCAATCTCATTCTCATTGAATAATCATGAGATAGGTCAATCTTCTACTTCAACATGGGAGTAGTCTCATCCCTGTTTAATGGTGTTTGCAGTCATTTAAAAAAGAGTAAATTACAAACACCTCTCTTAAAATTTTGCATAATTATGAATACATTTTCGTTATTTTGACAAAATGTAAATACCATCCTAAATTTATAATTTTTAACTAAAAGCCTGAAATTGATCATTTTGCCCTTAAATTTTTTTATTAAAATTGTTAAAAAAATCAGCCGAGACAAATTGTACTATTACTCATCTGTGTAAAAAAAGTAAGAAATCTCTCCCTGTGTATTGTAGTCCAAAAAAAAATTACAAATTAAATATAAAATAATTCAATGTACAAGGACATTTTGGTCAGTTCACCCATAAAATGGGATGAAAATGAGTTATTTGTTAGACCGTTACAAACTCGGGGGGTATTTATAATTTTTCGAACAACGAGTGGACATTTGTAATTATGTCAAACTTAATGGGAGGTAACTGTAATTTACGCTTTAAAATAAGGATAATTACACCGTTCTTTTTTTATATTTGGGGTAATTATGTGCAATTTTTTTGTAGTTTGAAAATTTTCATTTATTATCCTTGATGTTCGTTTCCGTTCAATAAATACATTGCTCATTAGTCAAAATTTATAAAATTTGTTGATATTAGAAAAAGAAAATTGAATGAAATTTCATATTTATCTCGATTGAGTTATTACTGCTTTATTGTAGGTCAAACTATCCTTATACATTTTCACACAAACAAAACAAACATCGGAGGTACTAAATGTAATTTCTCAAACCACGGTCCAAATAGGATTTACGTTAACGATACCAGATCACGGGAAAGGGCGGTGTGATTATCACTTCAGAATAACTGTGCAGTAGTTTATTATTGAAAATAAGTTAACAATAGTGTTTTTTATCATTTATACTTTCTGCTTTTAAGTTGATTACATTAAATTGATTTAAGGCAAAATCTAAAAGTCATTTTCTACCAATTTCTTCAACTTATTGATAAAATCATAAATATTAAGTTGCTTTTTTAAATATTTAGACTTTGATTTCTACCACTTTTCAATTTTATTTTCAAACACTTCCAACTCTTATTATTGTTTAACTTACAATTTTCTCTATAATTTATTTTCATCACAAAAGCAAAATTTATTGCAAACACTCCTAATTGATCAAATATATATATTTTGTATGTATATATGTACGTATAATATAAATATGGCCAGAAAATTAGTCGAATTAATGTGAGGTTCGAATTCTTTATATGCATTTTTCACTAATATTTATCAATAGTATAACTTTAAACTTGAGTATTGATTATACTTCTTGATTTCTATGGGTGGTATATCCAAGTCAGATCTGGGTGATCGCAATAGTAGTCGTGCAAATTTAGAACTTTTTTAAAAAAATTTAAGAAATTAGTAAAAAATTGATTTTAATTTATTCAAACTTAGAAATAATTAAAATTTTATTTTTAATACTTGTAATGATAATTTAAATTTAATTATTATTTATAGTAAATAATATTATTTATTTAATATATTTAAACTAAATAATGATTTAATGTTTTTTGAGAGGGACGATTTAATTTGTTAATAACATATAATTGTTATAATTGAAACATTTATATTCATATAGACATTTAAATTTGGAAAGTCAATTTTAGTATATTAATCTTTATATTGTGATTTTAATTTTAATTATAAATTTTGCAATTTTTATCTAGTTTTTGAGTATTTTGATATTTAAATAAATATATTTTAAAAAAATATTTATTTTTTTTAGGAGGAATGAAATTGCAGAAAAAAAAATCACTGGAAATTAAGTTAACTAGTGAATTTGATCACTGATCATTTTATGCACATCATTGGTAGTTTAGTCAATTAAGAAAAAAAAAGAGTCAAAACACGCCAAAAATCATTATAAATCGCACTTCAAGCGTGTTCTCCCTACTTTTCATTAGTTCTTAACGGAAGAGGGTTTCACACACGAGTTTCAAAAATATGAGAATTTTTTTTAATCTATTTTTAAAATATAGAAAGAATTATTTCATAAAAATACAGGCGTAAAATAGAGTTTAGGCAAATAAATATGAAAATTATAATAATTTTTGAATGAGTTATAGAATTTTCAATTTATTTTGGTACATGTGGAAATATATCTTTTCCGTGGAGGATAAGAAAAGGAAGTTTGGTTGAGGTGCTTTTCGCAACTCAAAGTTGGGATAGGTCATGTCACCCCATTCTTTCCGATTTAAATATGGAATAAAAGTATAATGATAATAATTGACGTGCTGTCTAAAATATGTTACAGAAAAAATATAATAATTATAAGTGATGTGATATATTTTTCTTGAATGCAGTGAAATGTGTTCGAAATAATTTTTTTTCAGATGAAAAAATAATTTCACAACCAAAATCCACTCGAATAGGTTGGGATTCTAAGTTAAGTCAATTTACAAATAAATACTTTAAAATTGATAAAAGTGTCAAATTGATTTGTTATTTAGAGGGTGTTCGGCTAAATTTATTTGAAACATCTTATAAGTTCATATATCGTATAAGATGGTTTAAAAGTTTAAAGATTTTGAATTTTATTTTAAAAATAAATTTTTAAAGTGTTTGAATAAATAAAATGTGAGAACTTATAAGTCTTAACTTGAATAAATATAAGGTTTAAAATATTTGGCCATTAAATTGAATTTTTCAGTATGGATGGAACATTCTTAAATTTGAATAGTAAGAATACAACTTAGGTTTTGCATAAAGTTTGACCAAGTTTAGTACTTCATTTCCTTGTAATTGCCCACCAACGGGTACCACTCAACTTGCGGTCAAATAGCAAATAATTCAAATTAAGTATGGTTGAATCAAATCAATCATATAATAAATAATATATTTGTCATGTGATTGATCATTTTGTTTGAATTATAATAAATCAAACAATAAGTATATTACATTCGCCACATAATTAATTCAGATTTGACCAAACCCGTCTAGGAGTGAAGTTTTTCATATATTTAGTACCAATTTCTAAACTAAAAAAATACTAATAATTGAAGTTATTGGGGCATTTACCTGACTTCCCTTTGCGTCAAGCAACACTACATTTATGCATGTCTTTTTTCTATTTCTTTTTTTTTTTAATAATTTTTGATGTAGTAAATTTCATTAATCAATCACAAGAAATTTAAGGGAATTGGAGCCCTAGTCACAAAATATATCAGTTGGAAACACAGGGGGTGGGATTGGTCTATCCCAATTAGTTCAAAACCCTCATTTGGGCACTCCATGTGCCAACCCATTACACTGTCGGGGGATATTCCTAAAGTCCCAGTTAGACCACTGGTTCTAGAGTCTTTGGATTTCTGCAACATCAATTCTAGCAGCATGGTCCATTTCATCAACCTCCCCCTTAATCCATTGAATTGCGCTGCTTGAATCCGATTCAAAAATGACCTCAGGATGACAAGGTGGAGCATTCTTTCGGGTGCAAGGAGAATAGCACGGAGCTCCGCATATCATAACAAAAAATTCCTGCTGCTTCAGCATGGAGAATGGCTCCGTCGTGATTTCGGGATATGAACGCATCCTTTAGCGCAATATTTAAATTATTTTAATCCAGGGTCAAAGTTACAAATGTCTTCTTGAATGGTCAAATTACGGAAGTCTTCTGGCATCTATCATCTATTTATATGTCTTCTTGCATGGTCTTCTTGCATGGTCAAATTGTGTGTTCTTGCATCTATCATCTATTTGATATGTGTTCTTGCATGGTCAAATTACGTATGAAATGACAAGATTAAAGGACTCATATACCACAAAAAACTCTTAAATGTGGGGGTCTTTACATATAAGGAAAAATAACAAAACAAAAAAAAGGTGTAGATTATAGCTACCTCCCTAAAGTTTGGCATAATTATAAATACTCTCTCGTTGTTTAAAAAATTATAAATATTTTCCTTAAATGAAAAATAATTATGTAGTTTCTAGATAATGATGTGGAAAATACTACTTTATCCGTGCTGATTTTCAAATTTAAAAAAAAAATGTCTGAAAAAATATAAAAAAGCATATAAGGGTGGTCAAAATAAATAATTCATTAATCCATAAAATTATTTTAGAAAATTCAAGAAAAATATAAAATTATAATTTATAATCCAAATGGACAGTTTGGACAGTTCACTGTAAAAAATAGATAGAGATCTAATGGAGGCTAATAAAATGACATTGTTGTTAGGCGTAAGTTAAAATCAAGGATATAGGTATTTGTAATTATGAAACTTCAGAGGAGGTGACTGTAATTTATCCTAAAAAAGTAAAAGAATTCCTACATTAGAAGTCATAAATTCTTTTCTTACTATGAAAATTTAAGACTTGGTCCCCCGTCGGTTGCAACTCAAGGTGCACAGCAGGCTGGGTTGACTCATGATCGATACGAACCAGCCTGAAAAAGCCTGATCTAAAACCAGCCCCCTACTATTTATGGCCGACCCTGGGCCTTTTTAATCGGACGTAATTGGGTTCTTTTTTAAATCCAAGCCTTGTCCATGTCTCGATCCAGTTGAGGCCCACACCAGGCCCGAACCACACCTGGATGTACCTCTTTTTTTTTATGGAATTGATGTGGTCTTTTAAACAACTGCTTAAATTTATGGTTGTCTTATGAGATAAATAAATAGTAAATTAAATCACACAAATTTATAACTAGAAAAAATAATAGTTAAATTATATTATGAACTTAAATAATAATTTGACTAACAAGTTTACAGTAATAACTCAGATAATAACAAATTCAAAAGGAGTTAAAATAAACTTTGAAAAATAATAAACAAAGAGTATTATCAATTTATAAATAAAAATTTAGAAGTACAACAATAAAGATTAAAATTTTTAGAGCTTCAAAAGTATAAGAAACCTACTACAATTGTCAACTTAGAATAATAAATTAAAAAATTATATGCCATATATTATTAAAAGAAAAAAAAATGGCCCAACAGAGCTCGCCCAGGCCCGACATAGGATCAGGTGGTCTTGGGCCACTGAACTGGGCTGGTCCCAGGTGTCAATACTTGGGATCGGCCTAGGATCAGCTTGATCCCACCACTTTTTTATTAGGTCAATCTAGTCCTGAGCCGGGCTGGCCCAACTCGATCTATTATACATCTTGAATTGCAATTCAATACGGGTTCAATTTACTAATTAATCATCTCTTTTTGTTTTTGATAATTTAATTATTTGCTAATGAAATTAAAAAAATCATATCGTACTAGGAATGAAATTTATTTTGTAATGACGTAATACTTTTATTTGCAGAGTGTGAAAATATAAAAAAATTATATTTTGCTGATGTGGTATGATTTGCCAAATTTTAATATTTTCACATCCAATGATCGGAAAAGAATTGTTGGACAATTAGAAGTGGTCAGCTGTTAACAGATTAAGCCCAACCCAAATAATGTGGGCCAAAATAGTAGATTGTAAAACACCCATTTAAAATAGCAGAATTCAAACTTTATGGGCTTTTGGTTTTATTCCAAAAAGCCCATTTTCACATTTACACTAATTTCAAATTTGATAAGTTCGTTTGTTTAGCCCAATTCAATTTTCAATGAAATTTTATAGTCTAATCTTCTGAAAATACCCTTCTAAACTTCATTATTATCTAGTAAAAGAGGATATGATATGTCATTAAGACTTTTCAAGAAATAAAAAATAATATTATACTATATATTTAAATACATATACAATAAATAAAATCCAAATAAATTCACATTTCCACACTTATAAATCTAAGTTTGAAAACAAGCAATCCAAACATATTTTCATTTTTCACACAAAATTAATAATTTTTTTTCATCCTATAAAAAATGCTGAAAACTGAAAATAAAAATAGAAACCAAACCAAATGGATATGATCAAATAGTGACCCGACATTGTATGTTGTCATTGTTAAGGATTGATAATTTGTTGTTAGAAGATTTTGTTTCAACTCCCATTTTTAATGTGACAATTATATTGATGGATAATTTGTAAGTATCTTTATAAATGATTTATAATTTTTGTATGTCCGACTTGTACTGGTGATTGGAGTCAAAGTTCTCGATTTTTTTTTTTTTTGGTTAAAAAAGAAAACAAATAAATAAAACAATCGAGAATGATTTGAAGGTTAACTGTGAGATGATCTGTGATAGTGAAACAGGCCGAAACTGCTCAAAATTTATTATAAATGACAAATAAAATAATAGTTATTTAAAGTTATTTAATTGTGTTTTGGACGTTTTTAAAGGAGGAAAATGACGACTTTTTTTCCCAATTTTGTTATGAAATTAAATTATAAATCATTGGAAATGGAATAATTATGAAAATACTGAGGCCAAATTGTAATTTTGGTCAAGCGGATTAGGGGTGCCATTATAAGAACATCGAATTTTGAAGGTGATAATTTAGGACATTACATTTTAATTTTGAGCAATTTAAAGACTTTGGGCATTAGAATTCCCAATTGCAGCCGGAATATGTGGACATGTACAACTTGCCTTGAAACCGTGCTTAGTCCCAATTTCACAATCCTAAAAATATCCGCAACAGCATTTGAGGACTTCGATCCCCTGACTCCTTAAATTGCTCAAAAATTAAAGCATAATATCCTAAATTACTACCTCCAAATTTTTGGCTCCTTATGCCACCCCTAACCCGTTGGGCCAAAATTGTAATTTGACCGAAATATTGAGATTTGTTAAAAAACTCATTTGATTATGGATTCAAATTTATGAATTTCAAATCCTTTACAACAATTCATTTAAATTTTTTGGGATAATTCTAAATGTCAAATTATATTTATCAAATATTGGTAGATTTTCAAACTCTTTAAATACAGTAAAAAACAGTTAAAATTCTTTTTTTAAAATCTTCGACGAATCCAAATTCATCAATCAAACAATGCTTTTCACTTTCCAAATTTCCTATATCCTTAGGGAACATAATAATAATTATACATATGGGGGAAAAGGCATATTTTAAAGGGTTAAATACACTTTGCACCCCTGAACTATGTATAAAGTGCATTTATCCCCCTAAACTATAAAATATAACAAAATGACCTCTCATGACATGGATTATTTTTTTATGACGAAAATGTCCTTATTGTTTACACCCCTAAAATATGTTTATTTCAATCATTCCCCTAAGACATAATTTTAATTATTATAAAAATTATATTTAACATAAATACTATCAGAATCTATTATTTTTATAATTAGTATAAAATCTGTATAACACTCTATAATTTTACAGACCTTATATTTTTTACATAATGTTTAAAAATCTACATAATTTTTGCTTGTGTTGTTATATATGTGTTGATTTTTTTAAAAAAATAATATTTTTGATACAATTTAAAAATATTACATCGAACATAATACACTACAAATATGCAAATCTATAATATTCTATAATCTTTTGAGTAATGATATGATATCATTTAATTATGCGTATATATACCTAAACAAAAAATTATAGGTTATATAACATACTTTTTTATAAAATTATATGCATCATTTATTTACACATATTTACATATATTTTTTAACATAAATAATTTACTTTGTAAAATATATATGCATATAGTGCGATTGTAAATATTTTTTGTATTACATAATTAATAAAAAAAATTATAAATTATAAATATTATTTTTAAAATAAAATTTGAGTAAAATTTTAAATCTCTAAAAGTAATTTTGGCAAAGTAATAAAACATACTTTTAGGGAATAAAATGAAATGTACAGGAGATAAGTAAAAAGGACATTTTTGTCCTTTTAATATCAAATTATTTTGTCAGGGACATTTTTGTTATATTTCGTATTTTAGGGGCCTAAATAAGACTATATGTATAGTTCAGGGGTGCAAAATATATTTAACCCTATTTTAAAAGGCACAGATTTCAAGTTGCCGATTGAGACAAATTATTGGAGGATGAGAAGAGAAGACGTAACCAAACTCTTCTCTTTTCGAAATTCAACGGAACGAATTATTATTAATTGAAATAAATTAATTATATTTAATCTGTTAAATATTAATATACAATTATAATAATCGTATTCTAATCAATAATATCGCATAAATTAAATATAAATAATATTTTATTATTATTATATACAAATAATTCTATTATGCAGTAGAACATCATTTTACGCAAAAATTCAAATCCATAACTTTTAAAATTATGGGGCCTCAGCTCGTCAATTGAACTAGGTCTCCTCGAGTACCTAACCAAACTCTTAACACTGGACACTGTCTTGGACTCTAATGCCTTGTTTGTTTCCTCAGGTCTGCCAACAGCCAGAACTCTCTCACCCAAACATTTGTGGCTGTTAACCATTCACTCTGATAACCAGGTGACCATAATCCTACGTAATTGAGTTGTCTTCCAAACAAGCCATACACAGTAAGGAAAAAGAAGACCAAAAAATCATGACTGGGTAGTATTTGCTTCTTGGAAGTTGAGAAAACAAGAACAAAATATTTTGAAATGAATCTGTCCACATAACCTCAATTCACAAAACAAAAAAGAAAAAAAAATATCCAACTCAAGAAGGGGGGCTCTCAAATTATTTAAATTTGGATTCAGAAATTTTGCTTAAACTCAATTAAATATATTTATTTAATTTATATATCCTTCCTCATTAATTCAATAAAATTTGAAATTCTGCTCGAATTCAATCCGATCAGCTCCATACAACTCAAACATGTGTTCAGCTCGAGTCAACTCGACTCGTATATGCTCTTAATATGTTCTACTCGGCTGGACTCTACTGTATTTTACCCCTATGATACTGGAAAGACAAAAAATAGTAAATTATTTCATGTGTTTTCGAAAATGAAACAAAACATCCCTTATTAATAAATTATTTTCTGCATTTTGAAAAATGAAGCAAAATACTCCCGTCGATGGAGTATTTTTTTATATATATTTTTTTCATAGAGTTTTTTTCTGGTAAGTTTCCATGATCCCTGTTCAACATCCTTGCCCATGTGCTATATAACTGATTAGCTGAGCAACTCCTCAAGTAACTCAAAACACTCAAAATGGGGAGCTTGAGCAATGAAGAAGCTGCCGAAATTGGTGTGATCATGGTTCCATTTGCAGCTCAAGGCCACCTCAATCAGCTGATGCAGCTCTCCTGCCTCATATCCTCATACGGCCTGCCTGTTTTCTACATCAGCTCCGCCATCCACATCCGTCAGGCCAGAGTTCGTGTCAACGCCCTCAACCCTCTAGACGTGGCCAAAATTCACTTCCACGACATCCCTATTCCGCCTTTCGCCTCTCCTCCGCCGGACCCCAACTCGTCCAGCAAGTTCCCTGAACAGCTGCAGCCGGCGTGGGATGCCTCGTTGGCTCAACGACAATCGTTTGCTGCGTATTTACGGGAAATGTCTCACAAGTTCAGAAGACTGGTTGTCGTTCACGACCCGATGATGTCCGTGGTGGTGCAGGATGTCACCTCAATACATAACGCAGAGTCGTATGCATTCAACTGCATTCCGGCATTTGCTCAGGCATTTTTCATTGGGGAAGGCCTGCTCGACTCGTCGGTAGAGCGCCTGAAAGAGTTGCAATCTTTGGAAGGATGTATACCAGAAAAGATGTTTGAATTTGTTGCTGTACAAGCAGAGCCATTGGGGTATAGAGCTGGAGACTTGTACAATACCTGCAGATTGATAGAAGCCCCTTACCTGGATTTACTGGAAAAGGAGGAGACTGGTGGGAAGAACAGGAAGATCTGGGCAATAGGCCCAATTCTCCCGACCAAGTTATCTTCACCTGCAACTGCAAGCCAAAACAAATGCTTAGAATGGCTTGATCAACAGGACCCAAAATCTGTCATCTATGTGAGTTTTGGGACGACGATTTCGCTGTCGGATGAACAGATAAAAGAGCTGGCTTTGGGGCTGGAGCAGAGCAAAGTGAAGTTCCTTTGGGTGCTGAGAGATGCCGACAAAGGGGACATCTTTGAGGGGGAAGTCAGAAGGGCTGAATTGCCGGAAGGGTTCGAAGAAAGGGTGAAGGAAGTGGGAATGGTGGTCAGAGATTGGGCGCCGCAGCCCGAAATCTTGGCCCATAAAGCAACTGGTGGATTCATAAGCCACTGTGGGTGGAATTCATGCATAGAAAGCATTAGTATGGGAGTGCCGATAGCAGCCTGGCCGATGCATTCAGACCAACCAAGAAACACCATGTTCGTAACACAAGTGCTGAAGGTGGGGATTGTTGTGAGGGAATGGGATCAGAGGACGGAGATTGTGAGAGCGTCGGCTATTGAGAAAATGGTGAGAAGGTTAATGACGTCGGAAGAAGGGGAGGAGATACGGAAGAGGGCGGAGGAGTTGGCGGCCACCCTGAGACAGGCGACGGAGCCTGGTGGTGCTTCTAGACTGGAGTTGGATTCTTTTGTTGCCCATATCACAAGATAGAATCATCTGCTGGGAAACTAAAACTAGGCCTCTTTTTTTCCTCATTATTTTCAAGTGGGTTCTTGTTTCTTAATTATATTTTGTGTGAGAAATAAAAATACGTTTGAATTAGTACTTTTTTTTTTTATAGATGTGTTTGAATTGATACTTTTTGTGGCAGTTTTTTTATATGAAAAGACAGGAGTAGAACGATAGATGTGTTTAGATTAGAATATTTTGTTATAATACGAAAAGAAATCGAAAATCCAAAGAATGAATAGTAATGAAGAAAATCCATGCATTAACAATAAACCAATTCATCAGAAAAATCACAAGTTTACAGGCACATTCTAGCATAAGAAAATACGCACTGGTAGGTAACAAGACACTCAGAATCTGTTATCCCATAGAAGCTATATGGAAGCTTGTTACAAGTATTGGTTGAATAACTATCTAAATTCAATTGTTGCATCATTATAATCTCATCTTATAGCTACCAAGGAAGGATCCAAGCAGAAAGATCATGGAAGAATAGGCAGCTCAACTTTGGTGAACCACAAAAAACTGACCCGGCCATGCTCGACAATGTCACAACTTTAGAGGACTTCTTCCTCCACAACAAAATCTCAAGGTCCTCGATCTCTTGTCTTTATGGTGGGTGGTCACTAAATAAGATGCCATCGCATCATGTGAGTATGTCTATAAGTCCGCCTCAGGTCCTTATCAAGAGTGTATCTAAACGAAAGGGTTGAAAAAAGCAAATACAGCAGTTCATAAGCTAGAGTTCACTAGTAAGAATGCCAACTATATAGAAAATTGTCGGTCCACAGTAAAGCTCGTTTGTATTAGGAGATTCTCAATGTTAGAAGTGAAGACGCTATGAGGAAAGTCGGCAAGGTAAAGGAATAGAGAACTTGAAGCAGGATTCTCGTAGGCAAAAGTTCAAAGATTCTAAGTGCAAGAGTGACATAAAGTTGGTCAGAATTTGAAATCAGCGACTGCAGTTTTGGACACACATACTTGATTTTCTCCGGATGCATCACTGATTATTTACAGCTACTCACATGCATAATCTGTCTCTTTCATGTTTTAGACGGTTCTCCAGACACAAAACAACAATTTTACCAGGATAACAATCTGCTCTAGACAAAACTTAACATGTGTTCATGTTCCAGATTTAGTTATAAGCCGGCATTCATCATATATCTTCATAATGTACCAAAATTACATTATTCAAAACAGATTCTCAATATGTAAAAGTAAAATTTGTTCGTTAAAGAGATGTTGCTTGAGTTAAGTTTACCTGGTTAGGCAGAGCACAAAAGGTGGAATGCCTGGACAAGACTTTTTGAACTTGCTATTAGGAGGATAAACATCAAAGACTGCTCTGGGCATTACATAGTCTAGGAGTGTTGACTTCTGATTAAGGTTGCTAGTAAACTCAGCATCCATTACTAACGGTCACTTAAATACTCGCCGCCTTTGCAACTTTTCCAATTATGGGTGCTTCATCGTAAGTTAATTGCTTCTTTAGGATGAGGAATGATAGCTATAAATTACCCCAACACGAATATACTTCATAAGAACATAAAAATAGCATTGCTAAAAATAATGAGAGAGTGGCATCGCATACATACTTCAATTGAGGAGTACGTCTTTCCATCACCAACTATCCCAGTAGTGGTCCACATTTTTCCCTTTTTCTCTAGCACCTCAGCCATTCCAAACTCTTCGATCCAACGTGCCTTTGATGCCTCTTTCCGTAAGAGTAAATATCAATGTTTAAAACCAGTCCAGGAATCATTACCAGAAAAAATTTCCAACCAAATAATCAAAATCTGCTTTTTCAAAAAGTACCTAAAGTGCAACTTGAGTATGTCACCAGATGAATAGAAAAGTTCATCATCAACTGAGTCCTCAGAATCACTATCACAACACCAAAACTCAAGCTCTCCAAGGCATCAGCATCAGCTTCCATTGCTTCAGATTACATGGAAGTTGGAACTTCAAAACCCCGCGAATCAAAATAAAAAAACTTAGATAAACTTGGAGGTAAATAGAACATCAAACAGCAAACATAGATAGCATTTGTTAATGTTCTCGAGTTAAAAGAAACTGACCGAGCGCAGAGACGGTGGACGGCAGCGGTGTTGGGATAGTGGGGGTTTCCCACAAACCGCACAAAAATATACTTGACAAAATCAACAGAATACTGCAATTCTGCCAACAAAGGTTTTAGACAGGGTCAAATATGTCTGACTATTTTATGTTTATTCTTTTAATATAAACATAATCAATATAACTTTTTTCAATTATTCTAGGAATATGGATTTATACACATCAAAGATATAGACATAGTATATACTTAGTAATTTTGAAGCAAATTTGGCGTTTGTATAATTAAATATTTATTATATTTGTTTCATTATATAAAAAAGAAAGAAAATGAATACTTGATTAATGCTGATCAAATATAACTGATTCATTACAAAAATAATTTTGTGAAAGAAATAAAAATAAATAAAAGCATTTTTATATACTTGCCTTTTGTCTTACAAAGATAGTTATTTTAAATTCTTGAATCTTAATAGAGTGTATACATTCGGCTCAACTTGAATTATCTACAGCCCCATGTATGTTGCATTTTTGTCTTTTTTTTTTTTTTTTATATATAGTGTTGAAATTTGTCTGAATTATTATCGATTTTAAATATTACGTTTGAATTTATTTGATATTTGATCTAATTGAACTCAAACTAAATTTAATTAATCAAATATGAACCAAACTCAAAAGTTTAAAAATAACAAAGTTTGTTGAAATTTGATTTATTAAGTTTAATAAATCAAGTTAAATCCAGCTTTTTATCACTCAATTCCAATCTAGTATCAAATAATTTAATTTATTTTTAACCCGAAATGTACATGATAACAAATATTAAAAACTTGAGATACTTTGCTGGATGGAAATTCAAGCCCATTGCTGAGGCTTCCCTTTCATTGGATAGTTAAACAAGAGCGTCCCCATGGAAAATTGTTCTCATAAAATCTTACAGCAGGAACGGCTTTAGAAATATAGGTCGACAACAGCAAATCTTCACTAATTTCCTGATCTCATAAGGCACCAAAACGCGTTGTGATTCCTCGACAGCAAAGTAGTAAACGCATAATAAACCGCAGGGATTAGGTACAATAAGGTACTACTACTACTACAACATTCACAAGCTTCGGGCAACCTTCTCGTACAGGTCACGAGGCCAGTTCCTATTCAAGTTGTTAGCAAGAAAGTTGGCGATCTGCAGAAGTAGTAGCAACTCGCTTAAAAGAGGATCCCAATTCTGAAAATAACAGCCAGCACAAATAATAGAGCAGAACTCACCTTTGCTCTCAAGGCACGAAGCGATCCATCTGTGTCAGTGACGTTATCCAAACAATGAAGGGCGTCTTTCAGAAGCCCTGGCACACATGCTTCGACGTGTGGTGACAAATTCTTGAAAGCGTCGGTGGCCATATCTGCTGACCTTGGATCCAGAGGGAGAAATGGAAGTCTAGCAATCTCCCTCAATGCATCTAATTGGTTTCCAGACCTTGCGAGTTTATGGATTGCTAAGATCGCCTCTAGCTGTCTTAGCACGGTTTGTTGCTCCATTACATTGGCTCTCTCTTGAGGACTGCAGAATAGGATGAAAGAGAAACCGATTTTGGTACAGGAAGTGAATGAGATGTAGAGAAAGCTAATATGAAAAGTAAATAGGGCAAGACATAAAAACCTGATCTCAGAGTAATATTTGAATGTTTCCAAGATCTCATTTCCAGAGTGTATAAGCCCGGTGATCCTGCTTTCGCCATCCAATCTACCACGTGATAGGGCACAAATTGCTTCAGACAGACACTTGTTTATTGTATCCAGTGCAGCAGAAAATGCCCCAATTCTTTTCTGAATTTCTATGGACTGCAAATTTGAGGGTAAAATTGATCAAATAAATACAAGGGGTTGGTATACACAGAATCATAAAATTCTACACATCAAACTAATACTGCAAAACGGAAATACAACTGGAGATTCCAATGGTAACAACAACAACACGAGAATCAACCGAGTAATGGAGCACAAAGAAATGTTTATGAAAACAGGTGTTGTCTTCCTTTAACATATCTAAATGCCCCAATGCAGAGAAGCAAATTACCAAGTACAATTAAAAACGGAATTTTACGTCTTAATGAATCCATCGGAAAGACAGTGGATTCAGGGACAGAAACATTAACTTTTAACTAGAACAACTCTCCATGATGCAGAAGATTTAGATTGATATATGTAAATTGAGCATTGCAAAGACCCCACTGAGAGAAAATGAGTTCAGGGATAGAGATATTGAATAGCAGATCCTACAAAGTCTTGAAGATAATTTTGACACAAACCAAAAGGAGATCATGAGCATGTTTCATATAGCAGAAAAAATAATTATTTGTCCTTGGATCAGACAAAATCATCATGCAGCAAGATAAAAGGCTATTATAAGCTCAGACTTGGATAATCAATTTACGTCAAAAATATAAAAAGCTTAAAAAGAGATTACTTTATCATATAAACCAGCATCCTGACAGTGTCGAGCAGCTTCAAGCAGAAACTGCTGTCTTGTCTTCCTATCAGTCAAAAATCTTCCCAACTGACCTTCTTCTCCAGTACCTCTTGAGCCAAGCAAAAGATATATACCACCATCACGCAACAAAATCTCTGTCAGAAGTTGCTTTAACATCAAGGTCCTCTGCCTTTGCTGATCCACATTACCTCTGCCAATCCATGACAACTGCCCACCGCCCACAGCGGAAGCTGCTTGAACATAATACTCCAATGCCATTGACAAGTCACCATGGCGCAAATAGGCTGCCCCATACTGCCTAATTATGCTAGATGCCTCAGCAAAAGCATCCATCACCCCCATTTTTTGTCCTGAACCAGAACCTTCAGAAAGAACGCCGTAGTCTGCTAGGACTATTGATATATGCACAGAATCCACACTGTATCCATCATCTCCCATATCTTTGGACAAATGAATAACAGCTGGAAGCAGCTGGATGCTTAAAAGTAGAACATATGGATACACCAAAGGGTCCTTTCCGTTCTTTGTATAATATGATGGCTCAAACTTATTTAAATAAGCCTGCAAATCCTCTAAACTGTATGGTGATAGTCCATCGCTAAGGGCGACTGAAGTAGAGGAACCACCAGAGCTGTCTCGTACAGCAGACAACATGAACCATAAGAAATCCTCGATTGTATTAAATATGGTAGGTAATTCTCTAAGTAATCGGTCTATCAGCCTCCTGGAACCAGATATAATGGCATGCAGGAGTAACTTTTTCTTGTCATATGAAGGCCGCCCTACTCGGTCAACCATCCGCAATATTTTCTCGCATTCTTCTGAAGCCGCAGCTGCGGTCTCCGGCGATACCATACCTCCAGTAGTAATCCACTCAGCGAGCTAGCAAGATAGGAAGCTAATACACTTAAGACAAGAAGAGGAAAATAATTAGGAATCCACATTACACCACGTACCAGAGGAGTGAATTGCTGGGAGACACGGGATGTACGGGCAACTTCTCTAGCATCATCATAGTATCCAGTTCTCAGGCAAAAGTATATCTGTTGAGAAACAGGGAAAAGACAATAGTTTTGAGGCATTCATTACCCAACGATAATAAAGTGCCAATTCACCTAGCATTTAATCAAGAATTACCCAAACGACAGAATTCTTGAGAAGAGACGCTCTATGGTCATGCTATTCTTTTGATATAAAGTGGCAACAACAAAATCCAACTGCCATGCAAGTTTGCCTCTTACTTATCTCTCCTTTTTTCCTTCAAGTAATACTTATCATAGAAGCGTATCAAAAACACGACAGAGTACAACTGGACAGTGGACACATATTTGGTAGAAGATTCTGAACTCAAGCATTTCAAATTAGTGCTACTAAAGAACAATAACACTTGAATACGATTGAAGTTTGCAGAAAGAGGATCAAATAGCAAAATATGCACCAACAGTATGTTAATCAGGGCAACCAGAATATATTGCTGAGGTAGACTACTCAAAGGGCTTCTTCAATGACCATGTAAGAAACTTAAAAAGAGTAGTCACAGACCTGCTGCCAAGTGGTATCTACAGGAGGCTGTCGACGAACATCGCCCGCATCAAAATCAAGAACTCCATAGTCCCTTAACCGAATCTGTATAACAAACAGCATAGCAAGTCATAAATAACCCAGGTAAACGATTTCTGCAAAGCTTGTATACTTGTGCATTTTCAGCTATAAAGCAGTATCAGACAAACCCGAAGGAAGGCACGGATTCTTTGCAAATTTCCAACAGCCCCACCAAGAGCAGCCTACAATCAAGTATACAGATAAACATGAACTGTAATAAACTTCAAATCATAAAATGGTCTAGATTCATGTAAAAGTGAAAATTAAGAGGCAAACAATAGACCATGTGTGGCAACATTCAAGCAATTCAGAAGGTAGCGATAATGCAGCTCTTGAACTCACTCATGAAAAATCCAAATAAGCTATACAATTATGTACCACAAATCTCAAACAGGTAGCAAAAAAGGTAGTGATGTATAATTCCACAAGAAAAGAACTAAAAAAGCACATTAAAAGAAACTACCTGTGCCGGATGACTTTGAATCATATCCATAACATACTTTTCATGTCCCCATTCCAGATGGCGACGCGCTCCCATGACTAAGGACATTCTTTTGGAAATATTGCGCCGAACGGTTGGGTCCTCACCCATTAATGCCTGCAAATTTAAAGTATCACCGCAAACAGTGTCACAAGTTCTTTCTCATAGAGAGGATTCTTACCATGTGATGAAGACATAGGAAACAACAATCAATAAACAAGGAATAGACAAAAAAAATAATCATATCACTGGAAACATACCATAATTAGGTGCCATATTTTCAGCATGCTAACAGATTTTGCACCAGATGAATCGAGTTTCAGGCTGTCATAGGCATTTCTGAAAGCTGCAGCAGGCTGAGAAAAAGGTATAATTAGTTTTGCATTATTTCACTTTACACCATGTCAAAGTCACTATAAAAAGAAGTAGGGGAGCAATTAAGAATAGATAACATGTAAGAAACAGATTCAGTAATGTAAAAGCCAAATAAACCAAAAGCCAACTTATTATGTTGAATGCTTATGCTGACTTGATAGCATTTACTTTATGGTAAAATTATGGCTTAATATCTTACTTTGAAGGGTGAGCCGTGCTCTCTTGCACTGTTAAGATTCTTCACAACTTCAGCATATGCAGCAGCCTTTCTTTCAATCACAGGTTTATTAGCCAGAGCTGCAGACTCCATACTAGATGGACCAGATGGAACCTGAGGACTGGAAGTAAAAGGCACTATTTGACCCTGGCGACTCACCCCACTGCTAGAATCTTGAATATTAATTCTAGGTAATGTTGAAATTCGGCTCAGGCTCTGCAGAAAATCCCTTTTCTCCTTTTGCCAGTCCTCCTGCGAAGAAAAGTTCACATGGAAAACAGAGTCTAAACAAAAAAGAGAATAACTTAAGTTTACATCTCCGACAAGACATAATTCACCGTCAATACAAAGTCAATAGTAAATGCGGTTCAAATACTCACCTCCAGAACAGACATCATATAATCATTGAAACTTCTAAGGTTGTCCTTCTGAGCTTCCTGAACAGCTGAGAGCATTGCCATTTCATGGACCTGAGTTGCAGCAATCACATACCCATTTGTAAGGACATCACTCAAATACCTCCATTGTTTGCTCATGGAAGGACTAATGAGTATATTATCCTTACATATTTGAAGGGTGAAATTACCTGTTGAAGATACTCTTCGACTGTTGTTGCCTCAGCAGGAAAGACATCTTCGAATGTTGTCTTGAGGAGGGAAGCGTAAACAAATGCAAACAAATAATCATGAGGCTCAAGTATCAGAATTAAACCACAAAATGAAGATACACCTAATGTCATGATTTTCAGCAAAGTTCCAGATAGTACTCAGCACCAATACCAAGCAAAGAAAAATTACATCAATATAATATTCAAGCATACTTGAAAAGGTATACACATTCAAAATTAACTCTCTAATAATGGAAACATATGCCATGATGTATGAAATCTTCAAATGCTGTATTACTCTGGAAATCTTAAGATCAGCTCCTAAAATGAACATTCACTTATCCATAACAACTAGGGAAGTGCTCAACAGTGAAGAAATATTTACCTTTAATTCAAAGGACTTGAGGTCGCGGGCAAGCTGCTCTGCATTTAATCCTTCTCGAGCTAATAGCCTGCAGATTGAAAACAACTTATTTATGAAAAAACTAAAGAGGCAAATGCAACACATAACACTATCAGATAATATCTTCACATTCATTGATGCTGAGACATCATATATGTCACTGATTTATTGTCCCTTACTTATGCCACTAATCCTCTGCCATTCAAGCTATGTCTATATCTCGGACTTCAGAATCCTAAAGAGGACCTTTTTCTTTGTCGATTTTAAAAGAACAGGAAGGACATGCTTCTAAAGATAAATTATCCAAGAGATTTATATAGTCACACAAGTAGTTCATTTAAATTTTCCCCTAATACTCAACGACATTCAAAAGATTCTCAAATTTGTATTTATTGAATAGAAATGCGAGGAAACATTATTCCATTGGTATATTTACTTTTTCAACTTCTTTTGCTAAATCTTGAATCCTTTCCAGCATTAAGCAGAAACAAGAAATTTCGACTGAAAAAATTGTGCATACAGCATAAATAACTACTGGAGAAACAAAATCAAGAAACGCAGATATGCATACATTCGTAAATGAGGTTCAGGTTAAGAAAAGATAATTACCTAGTGGCCGCAATAGATTGAGAAGGAGCTTCAGCTCGTAGGGTTTTTGCCTTCAGCTTCTTCGACAGCGCCTCCAACTGATCCAAATTCCTCTGTTCCCACGCAACAACAACGCAAAACCAATTCAATTCAACCAACCTTAAGACCGAAAACCACATTTCTGACTATCACGGGTACAAATTCAAGCGAACGGAGTACTGATACCTGAAGCGGCGGAAACTGAGCTGAAGGAGCGGCTTGCTCGATAAGCTTTGAAGAGGAATGCAGAAGATCAGTCCACCCGCTCATATCAGCATCGCTCGCCATTGTAGATGAAAGAAAACACGCACTACACACACTCTAAACCAGCAGTGTGCAGTGAAAGGCAGTATTATGCGTACAGCATACTTACACTAGAAGAATATAGAGCGAGCGTTTTTGGAGCTAAAAAGCCCTAATTTGAAAAGTTTTGACGCCTTTAGATCCTGTGTGGAGCTGCCCATATTAAGCCCCGTACGCCGTGTTCCTACTTTGTTTCAAAATAAATTGCACGTTTGGTCCTCAAATTTTAATTACTTAATCAAAACCTATAAACATATTTATCTCAATTAATGATGCTATTAGTAAAAATATATTTTTAAATACTTATAAATATCTCAAAATATTCGATATTTTCTCACTTGATTATCTATAAGAAATTTTCAAGCGGAAAAAAAAAATTATATTCAAAATTCCTCCCTCTTTCTGCTCATATGATAATTTGTATTTCTTTTTTCAATAATCTTTTTGTTTCATTTTCCAATTACATTATCTTTTTTTCAATTATTTTAAATATAATAACTTTTTAATCTCATGATTCCTAAAATTAAATTACTCCAATCCAATAAAAAGTTCGATATTAAACAAATCATAAAAAATCTAATTCCAACGAAATACAAGTTATTTTTATTTTTATTTTTCTCAACATAACATTATTTGGAATAATTAAATATGCATCCTTTATGACATATAGCTATTTACACAATTCACCCCTATCTTTTGAATAATTACAAATACACCCATAAAAAGTCAATATTATTTACACAAATCATCCAAATTTTTTAAAAATTATACATACACCCCTCAAAAATATCAAATTATTTCACAAATTACCCAATTTTTTTACTGTTAATAATAATTTCTTTAATTATTCAAAGAGTTGATTTATTTAAACAGATCATCAGTCAAGAGATTTAAATGTGATTATCCCTGTTAATTTTATCAAATATCATTGTATCAATAAATCTAACTTTTTGATCGAGGAGGCCTAACTTAATTGATAAACCTAAAGCCCCATAATCCTAATGGTCATGGGTTCGAACCTCTACGTGAATTAATGTTATTTCTACTATATAATAGGTATGATTTATTATTGTAATAGTTAAGTGTTAGTTTATGTAATATTATCGATTTTATTATTTGTAATTGTTTATGTTCAATATTGATAACTAATAAAACTGAATATAATTTTCAATTAATAAAATTAATCTCTTCCAATTCAAAAAAGTGTGCTCCAATCACTAATTTCCCTTGATGAGTATGCAATGTAAGAATTGTACAAGATATAACTGCTTGAGAGGCACAAACTCCACACTCTTCATACTCCTCCTCAACATTTACTTACAAGACTAGCTTTAGAATTACACACATCCCATCCCCCTATGAACTCAATAGATAAACCTCTACAGTTAAAACCAATGCTACCAACACCTCTTCCCATCTTCCCGAATCGATCCAACTAAAACACATAGCACAAGAAAAGGACTATTTGCATCTCCTCTTGGATTCTCCATAAGCTACAACTCCCATGACAGTCATGGTGTAACCAGCAATGCCGATGAACGTCACAGGGTTGCGGAACAGGAGTATCGAGATAACCACAGCCACAGCGCCTTTTGCGTTGCCTAGAACCTGATCAAATTTCAGAAAAGCACCAAATGCTTCAGTCGAGGTATGAAAAAGATCGGTATAGGGTTCTCAATTTCCAGGCAAATATTATTGTCTGATGAAGAAAAGTGACCATTTGAGACGGTGTTTGTAGAAATGCTTTCACTCAGTTTTAATGTAAAAACGGGCGCGCGCACACACAGAGAAGAGAGGAGTTAGGAGAGGACCTGGAGAGTCAGGGCACTTGTATGCTTTGTCACTAAGAAATTGCACAAGTTTGCTCCATAAGCCATCGCGGAATTTATCAAAAGAAGAGGCCACATGAACTTATGCTCCATCCCGAGTGAAACGACGACACTCAGTACGTTGGGCTCCATTACGAGGACTACGGGGAGCAAAACTACAACGGCAATTGGTGACATGTAAAGCATCAAATTCATGGAGTTCAACCTTTCCCTGCAACAACGGAGTAAGTGATATAAGTTGAAAGTGAACAATGCATATTAGTCTCTCATTTCTAGTGCTGAAGCAAGACCAAAGTTTTAGTAGTAAACACGAAACGTTTTTCTCGAGCTCAACTCATTTTACGCTCCTCAGGATTGGTGAAAGCATGTCTTATTAGCAAAAGGGTAATGCACCTACTAGCATACACATACAATCGACAAATATTTACCCTTCATTAGAAAGGAGAACCCCTTGAAGCACGGACTTGAAAGCTCTAGCCGCAGTTGCACTTACACACATGATGAATCCGTATAAATGGAAGCTTGGCTCACCCTGCAACCAGTTAGAAACTTATGTAAATCTAGAAGCCGGAAATCACAACTAGCGAATCTGTCAACACGGAGCAACATCTGGTGGAGATACCGTGTTAGTAAATGTTGTTGACGCATTATAACCGCTACATACCATTTAAATCAGAATTCGTCTTCAATCAAAACAAAGCCAAAATTCATGGACACTTGATTGGAAGTTCAGGTGATGGACTCTTGGGAAGCCTCAGTTCATACCCAATTCCATAAAATGAATGGAAAAAAATTCAAACAAGAAAACAACATCATTAACCATTGCCGGTATTCTAGGAATACCATACCGAAGTTAAGATTCATATGCATCTTTTCTCAGAATGTGACCTCACCATGTAAAAGAACATGGCCGAAAGAATAATCATAAACTGCAACTAATCAGCATACTATAAAAATCAGAAATGGAGCACAATTAACAAGAATCAGATCTTATCTTCCTGCATTAACAGAAAACGCAGCCCACACCTCAGTAACAACTAACAAAATGAACAACAAAACAAACCCCACCAAGAAAAATTAAATCTTGCACCAGAAAACACCATTTCACCAGTAATTATTAAGTATAGTTCAAAAACAGAAAATAGGAAACAATACTCATTAAGGATTACACCTTTCTTTCGCAGGATACACACAAAAAAACATCAAAGAAATCACCTTTTTCTCCCAGATTAGATAACAAGAACCCATTTATAAATGAAGTTTTTTCATCTAACTACAAAAGCAGAGGATTAAAATTCAAGATTTAAAGAGGAGAAAATCATACCCCACTTGCAAAGACAACCCCAGCAACCACAGGCACAAGACAAGCATAAGTAACCCAAGCCTCCCTCTTAAGGGTCATGATATAAGCAAAAAGTGCAGTAAAAAAGGGTGTGGTTGCACCCACAGCCTGATTAAATGAGACAGGCAAGAACTTGAGGGAAATATTACCACCCACCACAGAGCCACAGAAGACAATGCTTAGTGTGGCAATTTTCAAGAACTGGGACCTGGATTTGATCCTCTGGATTTGGACTAGTTTGAGGAACATGATGGAGAAGTAGCTGAGGAGAGCACAAGCTGACATGTGGCACATTGTGAGGAAGATTGGGAAAGCAAAGCCATAGTTTGAGAGGAGGAACTTGTTGAGGAGCAGCACACCAATGTTGGTGGAGTACCAGAGGATTATGAGGCAGGTTATGAAGATTGCCTGCTCTCTTGATGCAAGTGAATGGGTTGTCATTGGCTTTGCTTTTCTGGGATTCTTGGATTTGTTCTTCTTCTTCTTCTTTTGAATAAGAGTGTTCTCTCATTTGATTTGGAGGTGGGATGTGTGTGTGTTTGTGCGTGTTCTCTGTTGCCGCACAATTATTTTGTTGGTTGTGTATGGTATGGTGTGATCACCTCATGGCTGGGGTGGGGTGGGGTGGGGGTGTTGGCATGTTGGGATGTGCGCAGGTGGAAGTGAGAGAGAATGCTTGCATTCTGTGTGTGCGTGTGTGTGTGAGAGAGAGAGAGAAGATGAAATTTGAAAACACATCAGTTCAAGATAATTATGGCGGAAATTTGCTCTTTTAGTCCCGCATGGCTGAATTTATTATACTTTGATCCCACAGTTTATAAATTTAACATATTTGATTTAATAAGATAAAATATTGTAGTTTTTGGTCCCATAGAATGAAAAGTTATAGCATTTTTTACTTCAAATGCTATAAATTTTTAGTTTATAGGACCAAATATGCTAAGCTAGTAAATTATGAAACTAAAAATACAATACACTCTAATCATATGGGATCAAAAGTGGACTTTTCCCTCATTATGGGGACAAATTGAACAAAGCATATCTGTAGATAAATTCTCTGTTAACTAAATGGTTAATAAAGTTAGAGGCGATCAGAATAACACTTTTTTTCATGGAATATACTATAAATCGATCACTCAAATTTTGAATTGATATCAATCATATTTCTCATTATAAAATTTCACAAACATGTAGATTGTTATTTTAGTTTAATAGTAATTGATTTTCTACTTTAATAATAATTATCAATTGGTATATAATTATTGTAATTATTGATTAAATATAAAATATTTGAAGTTGCTGGTTGGTATAAAATTGGTATAGCTATCACCAACTGTGTTCACGTCATAACGTGATTGTCATCGATTTATTAAATATATATATATATATATGACTGAGAGCCAAGTCACCATAAATTTTTAAAAATTAATTTGCTTTTTTCAATAATAAATCCAAACTTCAAAGAAACGACAAAATTCAGCAATAATTTCCTCTTCAGTCAACAAGCTTTAATCTGATTAAAAGTTTTTCCAAAAAAATGATTTGAACAATCAGGAATTATTATCCTGCTATACATTCCAACTATACTTCTTGTACAGTAACCATAGAATGAGGCAGCAATGTCTCCTAACAAAATTATCTGTACAACACTACTATACAAGGTCATAAGTTTACCCTCATTTCTTGATCCTGCCAGACCAACCTCACTTCCAAGTTCAGACATTTGTTCAATACATTGGCAGAACAGAGTTGATCAAGTATACAACGGTTAAAGCCTTGCGGCTTCTTCAGTGGGCTAATGTTCCGAGTTTTGGTATTGAAATACGTTAGTGGTCGCAGTGAATGCAGGTTCGATGTTCTCGTTTACACTCTTTGTTGGTCTTTTCAATCTCTTTGGTCTTTGCTGCGGAGCATCGTTCGTCTGTGGGGGATCATCGAGCTCAAAGTCCATTGTTGTTGGGTTTGGAGATGATGAGTCCACTTGTTTTGAGCTCTTTTGAGGCCTTGGTTTTGGCTGCGTTTGCTTTTCACTTGCAGCTTTCCTCTGCATGCAACATAAACAAAAAGCAGTCAAAATCAGTGCAGTTGTAGAACATTTTCGTCACCCTGAAAATCTGTTGTTCTGTAAGGAGAAGTGCAATATCGTCCGATTCCAACTTCTTTTCTACTCAAACTGACTCAAGAGTAGTCTAGTTTAGCTGAAAGATGACGGAGATTGAAGGCAACAGTTTTAGCACACATAAACGGCAGTACACAGCAAAATTTATCTAGGTAGCCCAGAAAATCTATGATTTAATGAGAACAACAGTCCCAAATTCCGTATGTGTATAAATGCAAGTACAAAACTATCACCTTCTTGTTGCTTGACTTGGCTTTATCAGGATCAGTAGGCTCAGATTCATTATCCTGTAATTCAGGATTTGTGAGATCCTCCAAAGACGCACCGCCTTCTGCATCGATCCGTATGCCCTTCGCACCACTTTTCTTCTTCTGTCGATCTTTTGCCTGGTTACAGGCAGAAACCAAATATTACCAGGCAAAAACCAACTTTGACAGTGTTTTTGTATTCAAACCATTTGATATTAATATGATGGAAATCTTTCATTTATATCGAATTCGAAGTGCAATGTAGAAATAAGGCGTTTAGGATATCAAAGAAAGCCATTGCGTTTCTCACCTGTTGTGAAACTTCTTTTAGTTTCTGCTCCAACTGAGCATCGTCAATCAATAATGATACAACATCTTCAGGAGCCAAAAGGTCACCCTGAACATGACCGCCTGTCATGACAAGCTGCTGCACAGTGTTTTTCTGACTGGCTCTCTGCAAAATTTTTTCCTCAACTGTCTCTTTACATATTAATCGGTAGACAGTTACCTACGAATGAAAAGACAGACTTTTCAGTGCCAGGATTATGAAGAGCAGAAGTCAAAGCTGCTTGGAATCAAGATTAGAGACAAACAAATGAATTATGTGACTACGGTATATCGAAGTGACCTATATGTAATATTGAATAGAATCAATTCAAGGACTGTGAATGATAAAATAAATATGCACTTCAATAGCATAAGAATGCTAGTAGTCAAAGCTTACCTTAGAACATAACCAAAGAATTCAAAAATCCAATCACCATATAGTATAGATCAATTCTTGAATTATCCAATTTCTTGAAAAAAAAATTCCAAAAAAAAGAGAATAAAGCATGAAGAAGCTGGCAAAAGTAGGAATTAGAACCATTAATGCATAGATTTTAAGAAATGTTTGAGTGATAGACAAAGACTAACATCCTTAGTTTGGCCCAGACGATGAGCTCTATCCATTGCCTGTAAATCCAAAGTTGGGTTCCAATCACTTTCATAGAATATGACAGTGTCAGCAGCAGTCAAGTTGATTCCAAGGCCACCAGCTCTTGTGCTCAGCAAGAACACAAAGATATCACTCCTGAACATAATTGGCCGAAACCTCAGGAAGTGACCATATCTTGAAGTAATTAAAACAGGAAATTTTCAACCAATCACATACCGGTGCTGGAAATCTTTCACCATGTCTCGACGATCCATTATTGTGGATGATCCATCAAGCCTCAAGTACCGGTATTTCCTATAGTTCATATAATCCTGCAAAGCGACAGTGCAAGCAACAAAACCATAAGAGAGCTATTCACATCTCTCTCCACATACAAACAACTCAAAGGAGAAATTTCACAACTCTACTCGGTGCTGCTCAAACGAATAAAAATTAATCCTAGGTGAATAATGAACCAGGAACTCCAGACCTTTGAAAATTAGAGCAAAACTTGAAATTCAGGCCTTTAGGGCATATTGAGTTTCACATAGAAGAAACTTGCTTAATGTACAAGCAGGACTTCGCTCAATTACATTAGCATTGCAACTTTATGAATCCCATGAAATGACTCCAGCCCCTCAAATGACTGCCAATTAAAGGGGTTCCATTCCAACAGAAACTACTAAATTCAGTAGGACACAACAATATTAGACACGAGGATGCTGAAGCCAGCTGTAACCAAGGCATGGTAAGACCAAAAGGATTTGTGTTGAGCACTTGGGCAGTTCCTTTCCAGGAGAAAATGCTTGTGAATTTTGATTGTACAATCACATCTCCAATAAAACCACAAAAATAGGGGTATTCACCATGCCTCAATGATCTTATATCATGAGGAAACAATTATGCTAGAAAACCATAAATCTCTCCCCAAATGGTAAATAATGATTTGCAAAAGTGAGTTCAATATACCTCAAGGATATTCAGCATTTTCGTCATTTGCGCAAAAAGAAGAACACGGTGATTTTCTGCACGCAGACGCTTTAGCAGTATATCAAGTGTTTGAAGCTTTCCAGAGTCCTGCATAAACAGAAAAAAATATCACAAAGATGCACTCGCTACATGGTGCCATTAACAAGTATAATGGTGCAGAGGAAGAACGGACCGTGAGCATCTTTGCAGGGTCAAATGGTTGCATGGGTGGACAAGATCCAAAGATCTTATATGTAAGCTGAAGAGCCGGTTGTAAAACTGGTAATTCAGCATCAATCTCTTGGATTAATGGGTGAGGGCCACCTGGCTTCCTAGGTCCATTACAATCAGATGTACGTGCGAATCCAACCAACAACCTCTTGAGCCAGGGGTGATACCACTCTTCAGTCATCTTGTATGCAAAGTTTCTGTCTGAACAATGGGCATTTATCTGATAGCCAAATGCAGCATTGTCAAGATGAATTCAGTCCACATACACGTCATCAATTGCTAAGAATAATTATATGTATTAGAACATTTCAACACTTACAGGCGGTGCTCTAGTTCTTGGGATGAAAGAGTATACTGAATGCAAGAGCTTGATATCAGTTAGAAGCCTATCCTGGTAAGGCATGATTAGAGCCTCGTATGGAGCATCCACAGGACCTGTTGCAAGCCTTCTTCTAAGTAAACTTGTCTCCGACTTACTGGGCAGAAGCAACATTCGTGTAACTGCTCTTACTTTCTCCTTGCCAATATGTACACAGTCGTTATCATCATATTTGCTATCCATCATCAGGTCCAAAATTCCATCCAGAAATTGGCGATCAGATCGCATAACCGAGAACAATAACCTCTCCATAAGAGAACTAGTTGCCAAGAACGACACTTCTGCTGGTGATAAATCTATAAGACGGGAGAATCCAAATGCTCCACTTCGTCCACAATTACCATCCAAAATGTGGTCTTGTTGGAGTGTGGAGTTGTAAACATTATCTGCAGAAAATATGTCAAATAGCTTCTCAATGGACCCTCTGCTTAATCTTCGGCGAGCTTCTGAATAATGAAGCTTGGAACCATCAGCAACTTCTTGGTAGACCAGTTTTGGTATCTGGAAGAGTTCAATTCAGAAAAATGAATTACATATTACAACAGTTCATCAGGGAGTCAGCATAACCATCAGACACATTAGAACTTTATATAGGCCAAATTAGATCAAGGAGTATAATAATCAAAACTTCAGCACAAACATTTTCTTTTTTCCTATAATTAGAATAACGTCAGTTTTCTAGAAGAAGAAAAAAAAGTGAGAGAAAATCCTTCAGGTAACCAAATATTCCCATCACTTTCCTGCGCTATTGCATCATAAAAATTCCATGAGAGCTCATAAACCTAGAAAAAGCATGCAAATTCAAAGATGACAACTCCAGAATGATAAAAGGACAGTTAAGCGAAGGTTCGAGAATTGACCTCAGGATGTCCTATCTAACGCTACTCATTACACTTGAGATGTTCTTCCATGAAACAATTAAGTCACATACAAACTAAGAATACTTTAGTATGCACCACATGGAAATAATAGTAAAATCCTGAGCAGCTCATCGAATTACCTCGTATACAATAGGATTTCTACCACCAGAGTAGAAAATGTCTTCCAATTCACCAAAAGGAGGAGGGAGAAGAGGATTTGGAATCTCTCCAAAATGGAAATATGAGCTTCCCTCATTTCTCTCAAATAATTCTGGATGATTGCATACCTGAAGGGCAGAGTAAATAACCATCATAAACATTAATTTCAAACTGAAATAAAGGCCAAAAAACTTCAAACGAATATAAAGAGAGACTCCCTCTATCCCTGTTTAAATTCCTTATTTTCTTCTCAGAACTTAAGTTATTCTCGCCTTTCTATAACAGAGTTCGCCTTCCAACGTATTCTTCTCTAAAGTTTTTGGGGACATTAATTGATGGTAAAAATGACAAGTAAAGCTTTGTATTGATCTCAGAGGGAGATCCCCTATTTCAGAAAATTTCAGATAATCCCATCAATCCAATCAAAACGTACCTTCCTCAACTGGATGACAATGTTCATCAGATTTAGAATTTTCTTCTCATTAAGATGTCCGCGGTTTCCATCAAACAACTCAGCAAGGGATATCTTGTTCTTTATAGCTTGATAAAAAGCTTGCTGGCGCGAACTAAGTTTACAGTGCACTGTAATCTCAGTTTTTCCTGTCAGCTCAGAGATCACATCCTTCTTAACCCGACGCAGCATGAAAGGTTTCAGAATGGCATGCTGTTTTCAGAAAGTTGACGGAAATAAGAGTGGGGAGGGAAAAGAAAATCAGATCATAAGTTCGAGAAAATCTAATTAAGTTTAACACAACTGATTGCACAAAACTGTACTAGTTTTGCGCCAAGCTAACAGTTCCAACCAACATGTGGAAGTACAATCACCTTTTTCAACCATATAACCCAGACCTTCATAAAATGGACAAAACTTAAGGTAAGCAAAAAGCCTATGTTAATATGACTCAAAGTTTCTTAACAATCATGTGAAGGTATTGAGCAGCCAGTGGACCCCACAACCTATTCCAGCTACAGAATATAATGGAAACAGATATTTTGATGATTAAAGACATTGCAGTTAAAGCTATATAACTTGAATCAATTACTAGAGTGTTATTCATGTACTTTATATTAGTATGTTTTCCGAAATCTTCAATTTTAGTGTCTTCATCATTGTATATTACAGGTATGGTTGAAGCAGCTGAAGATACATGATCAACCAAAGCAACCTGGGAATTAACGAATCGACTTCATGCCCTCATGCAACGTCCACTCTCCCTTCACTTATACAATACTTTGCAATGGATCTTTAGACTGTATAAACTTTTCTTTTTTTTCAAATTTTCACGCATGCGGTAGCAAAATTTCAGATTAAGCAATATCTTCGCAGAAACTATTACACCCATGCCTAACAAGCTCATTTCATGTTCGCCTAGGACATGTACTTTGCAACTAATTCCAAATCCCAGCCACAGATATTAAAACTATGCTTTTACACTCTAGGGATAGAGAAAGCAAAGTAATGTCAGTGCTCACCAATCGATTAAGCTGGTGCTCATTTAACGTCCCTCCATGCTCTGCATGACTCTCAATTCTGTTATAGTCAACAAGAACAATGAGGAAATAATAGTTGAAGCTTAGAGAGATTTTAACCTTAGAGGAGCAACATACCCTTTTGAAAACCACTCGTTGAATTGTTCATGGCTATCGAACAAAGTTGGCATAATAAAATGAAGGAGGGCCCACAGCTCGGCCATGTTATTTTGAATTGGAGTACCAGTCAGAAGCAAGCGGTTTCGACAATTGAAACTGAGCAGTGTTTTCCATCTTATACTGTAATGTCAACATTTAACATTGTTATTAGATGTATATTGCATATAATTAGATAAATAGACGACTAAGAATTTTAGGAAATAGATGAAACATAAAACTATCAGCAGCTAAACTAGCAACATACATCACTGATAATAGTTATGCATTCTTCTTATAGAAACTGAAGCACCAACATGTCTCAGATGCTAGGGAGCTAATGATTATCACAAAAGGAGTCGAGGAAAGAATAGATAGCAGAAGGGGCTAGCAGGCTAACATTTGAAGAAGCAAGCTAGGTTTACAGTCACTAGCTATAGGCATAAGATTCTTAGTGTGCTACTCAATCACACATCTACAATCAGGAGCCCGAATGCATTTTTATCGCTTCATTGGTTCATAAGATGAGTAACTAACAAGAAAGAAGTTGCACATTTCTCTTTCAGTTCACAATATTTACTACTATCATATGCTTTTTGCAGCATTGGTGTTTGCACAAACCATGCTTTTTGCAGGACATTTAGTGCCGGAAATCAATAAGATTCACTACAAACTGGAATAAATTCAAACCAAAAGCATTAAGATGACTGTAAGTTTTAAACTGGAAAAAAGTAATAAGTATAATAGTAAACCTGTTTGAACTTTTGATTGCCTGGGCTTCATCCAACACCATGTATTGCCATTTTACTCGGCGGAAGTACTTCTCATCAGAAACTAGCAGCTGGTAACTGGTAATGAGAATGTGAAATCCAGCCTCCCTGAAAAGATAATATCAGGTTTTATCAGTAGAATAAAAAAGGGTGGAATCACATATTCTTGAATGACACAGAACAACTTCAGGAAAGGAAACATCATGGAAGGTAGAGGAAGGCAAAGAATGGAGAGTAGTGCATAATAATGCTGGTGAAAAGACATCCAAAGTACAGGACTGCCGGATGTCTCCAAATAACGGAAACCAAAAAAAACAAATCTGGGCAGTTTTGTAGGGACCGAAAAGTGGAACCTCAGAAACTAATATACTTTCCATGTCACATCCCAAAAGCACCAAATTCTAGAAGCCCAAATCTTTTTAATTACCAGTTCCATGAAGCAAGACCAAGTTCACATGGATATCTTCATCCTCCATTCTTTACTTCAGCCCTTTGAGGAGCCAATTATGCACCAGTTGTACCTAATCTTCAATTTGACATCCCAAGCCCTTTCTATATTTACTCTCAGCTTTTAATCAAGATGCATATGGCGATATTGGCAGCAGGCACCAATGTAGAGAAGAGAAGCTCGTTCCAAATAACTTTTATTTTTAACTTTATTTCCTAGGACGAAGGATTGCAGTCTACCTTATGTAACTGAGGAAGTTTGCAAATATACTTAGCCCCTGACGTCAAGTTAATTTCATGATAAATTATAATGTCCTGTGTTGATACAACCAATTGTTTCATATGACGATAAGGGCCAAGTAGAGATTTATCCCACATGCATAACGTCGAATTCAAGTAGTTTGACCATTATAAACAAGCCTTTGGCCTATATTTGTCATTTCAGGCTATGTTATTTATGTGCTCGGTCATTCATTAAACTGCCTTTGCATATAAAATGTAATGCAAACATATTTATGTCAAAAGAGAAATAGAGAATTGACTTCTCTTCTTTAGCAATGTTTTGCTCCATGTCATAATATATAAATTTGCCATCACTTCAGATTGTATCATTTTCTGGTAACCATGAATATGATTATATTTCTCATTCACCCACCAAATAAGTAATAACCATGCCAATCACGACATGGAGTTACCCATACCAGTTACACCTAACAATTGATCTAGAAAGGACCAGTTATAGTGACAAGTAAAATGCGATCTCATGCAAGTATCAATCTTTTCATTGCAGTATCAAGAAGCTAAATGAAAAGGTTCAAGGACCAGTGAAATGGAGAATCACCTTCGATAAAGACGCTTCGGGTTAATGTTCTTCCTAAGTACTGTACGCTCCTGGAGACCACCCCAATACGGAAGAGTCTTCAAGTCAGGGCAGAAACGACTAATTTCATCAGCCCAGTTATTCAAGACAGATGCAGGAGCAACAACCAGAAAAGGTCCCCATATATTTTTCTCCTATAAAGAACAACCAGCTAAGTAAGTCAAGGGCTAAAAGCTCGATATTCAAAACATTGATAATTACCTCAGCCAAATGAGCCAAGAATGCCATGGCTTGGATGGTCTTTCCCAGCCCCATCTCATCAGCAAGAATACCATTTAAGCCCTAAGAAAGAAAATATGTTTGTCAGAGTCATCACGAACTTCTAAAAATGAGGCAGACCCTTGAAACATGCCGTTACCTGCTCATAACAATTTACAAGCCACTGAAGACCTTTCAGCTGATATTCTTTAAGGGAACCCTTGAATAACTCGGGTGTCTGCACTGTTGATGCCACAGGCATGGTTGATCTGAGAACACCATAAACAATTCATAGAGCGCATGAATGATCAATGATAGGTTCCATCCAACATTTTAACACTTTATACAACTAAAAAATGCAAGATAGTGCTGTAAAGTGAAAAGACACCCACGGATGCAGCAAATCGATGTTGCTAGACTCAGTAACTGAGGGATCTTGAAGAGGGGCCTCAGAGTCAACATCTAGGCGGAACTTCAAGCATTCACTATCAAATGCACTTGTCATCCTTTTCTGCTTTGAAACTGCATCCTGGGCTGCTCTTAGAGCTTCCTTTCTCAGTTCAGCGTCTTCAAGATCCTCTTCCTCCTCCATCCGAGCTTCTGAAGAACCCAAAAGCATTTCTTGGTCATTAGCTTTTTCTTCACCCACTTCTAATGGTTCAGAGGCTTGTGAGGTCTTATTCTGCATGAAGTGACTGTAAAGTTCTGTCTGTGACAGCAGAAAATTGAGCCTTTGCTGTTGCCTCTTTGCTTCACGGAGTTCCTGTTCTCGCTTCAGAGCTTCTGCAGCTTCCTTTTCCTCTCTTTTCCTCACTTCCGCCTTCAACAGACAGGTTCACATATAAGAATTCTCTAGTAAATTGTTAGATAAAGGTGAAAAATGTGGAATCAACTGCCATGCCTTAGAGAAGTTCTTCTTACAAGGACAGGCAAATTTTCAGGAAAATTCTCATTTTACCAAAATTGAATTTTATCTAAACAGCATCTTTCAGTGCAGTTGATCAGCATATTCAAACTAGTAGGGGGTATTTTGTTCGGATCAAAGCCGCAAACAAAACCAATAAAAAATGTACCATCTCCTTGTCAACTCTCTTCCAAAATACTAGCATATCTCTAGCCAATTTCCTTGTCCGGATTGCAGCACCCCTCATCAATTTCAGGGATCTGCTGACCTTCATTTTCACCTGTAAAAGAATCAGATTGAGGTTTTCATGGTGTAAAGCTGAAGCACTAGCAAAAAGACATGAAAAAACACAAATGGTACTGGACTTCTTGACTCTCTAGAAGTACATACCTCTCTTTGACAGGTTTCAGATATTCTCTTTGCATCAGTTAATTGCTTTCTGTGGAAATTGGTAAAAATCCTGTGATGTTTTGGAATTTCTTTCCTTGCTATATTAACCCAATATTTACTAATTTTTTCCATTTCTTCCCTCTCAATTACAGAGGGGTCTTTCTTCACCTTCGGCTTTTTGGGTAAACTACGTTCAATAATCTGCAGCAACACAAAGCCACCAATATAATTAACAATCAGATCAATTATCCATGAATAAATGTATTAAAGAGAATTTTCCTGACCTCATATGTATCCCCTTTCTCCAAAACTTTCACATAATAAACCTGCAAAATACCACCTTCGGACAAAATAGATCGCCTAATCCCTCCGGCTGCCCCCTCTGGGATGCCATTGGATCGCAATGCAGCTTCACTTATTTTTAGGCAGAAGTTCTCAGCAGAGTTATTGGCCTGGGCTTTCAGTTTTGCCTGAAGAGAATCATACTGGGGCTTCAGGTCACCCATTCCTGCCCTGCTTCTCTGCTGAAACCTGTTATCAGAAGCCATCATTGCAGCCAATGACCCTAAGTCAAGGGTGCCCTTCAGATAAAATTCCTCTACTCGGATATCTGACATACTTGGCAAATTCAGGGATGATGACAGCTTTTCATATGGAAGAGGAATCCTATACGTGGCACCCTCCCCAATATCCAGAAAGGCGGGTTCAAGATTTGGCCTGCAGATTTTTTACGAAACACCAGAGAATGAGCACTACATCCTATGAAGGTTCCAGTATATCACTTACAACAAACATCCAATCAACTCTCTGCTAAACAATTATAAGAAACATCAATTCCAAATAACTAAAATTGCACGTGTCCTCTAGATTAAGTGAATCTTTATCTTCTACTGTAATTTGACCAACTAAACAGAAGGGGGAAGCTTCTCTAATTCTCCGTCGCATATCTTGATGAAACGCTTGAAAAATATCTTCTCACTTATTTTTGTGGTGCTTTTATTACATAACCATTGTCACTGCCGTCTTTTGCTTATTCTAACACTAACAGCCCCATGTGTTTAACACGATTTGACCTAGGAAGCTGACCCTTTTGTGCATTTGAATAGCAGCATAACGCCACTGCAATTTCTCATCGCCTGAGGTAGAGATGTTGACCCAATGTCAAGATTCTAAGCTTTTTCCTGAGTGACTGCCCAATCTCAGTGTCAGTTCCTATACAATACACCAACTTACTGAAAAGATGTATTACGATGAGAAGTCAGGCTAGTTTTGCATCATATTGCAAATTTCAACTATACTTAACAGATATAGTGTGAACTGTGAACAATCATACTACATGATAGACAAAATTATATTCATTAATACCTAGAAATTCTGGTTTCAGAAGCAGAATGGAGCTAAAACCTACAAAATTCTCTAAGTTATGATATAAATTGCCATCAATAATAAGAGCCTCTAAATAGTGAAAAGCAAGGCTAATGAAGCAAACCTGGCAGCAGCATATTGCAGGCCAAAATCTGATTCTGGATAACTTCCCAATTTTTGGGAATTACTACCGTTGAGAAAATCTGAAGTTGATTCAAACTTGTGAAATCCTCTATCACCCGTTGCTTTCTGCTCTTTCAGACCTGCACTATTTTTCATTGCTGTCGTCCCAGTTCTTGCCGACGCAGGACTTTGGGAAGAATAATTTATCCTCCTCTTGTACTTCTGGATATGATCTCCAAGCATTGCTCGATATCTCTCCTCTGAAATATACGGACTATAACTACCAGTTTCTTCCTCGTCGCTGCTATAAGCACTCCGTCTCTTCTTCTTCAATCCCCTCTCTGACATTATTCCATTCATATGCTCCCCAACCGCTCCCCCTACAACATATACAACCAACATGCAAATTCACCAATTCGTTGCAAGTAAGTGCAAAATACTATCACTAACTTATTTAACTGACTAAAAGTATGGTACTCCATGCACGTGCACTTGATTAGCCAAGAACGAATGTGCTCGTGAAAGGATTGTACCGGGAGTCCAAATTCAACATAACAAAATGAAAAAGAGTAACACAGAGAAGCAAAACATAAATTTTCTAGTTAACCAAATTGCCTACCTTGGCTACCTCTGCTCTCATCCTGACTACTATTTCCATAATAATCAAAATCTTCATCTTGTTTCGGCAGTTGAAAGTTCATCAAAGGCTAACAAAAAAACCCAAAATCAATACTGAAGATAACGAATTCAATCTATCAAAGAAAAGCCAGTATATCCGAAGTACCAAGTCCGAATTAAAACAAACCCACATCAAAGTAACACTCAAATAACCCGAAAAACAACAACTTCACTCAAATTCATCCCAATTTCCGCACTTTACACCAAAACCAGACGGCGAGACAGAGAGGTCACATGCCTCAATTGCAGAGAACAAAGAAAGAACCAATTCAAAAGAGTAAAAACCCATGTGAGTAGTACCTCAAGGTTGAAGAGATTTGCATAAGAGTACTTCCGCTTGGAGTCCATAAGCCCTGTTACTGACAATACAACGATAAAACCAAAATTTTACGATGGGCATTGGGGGAGAAAATTGTGCAACGGAGAAGTTTTTATGGTGGGGGCGGAAGTAAAAGGAGGTGGAGAGAATGTGAAAAGTGAACCCTAACCCTAGAGAGAGAGAGGGGGGTGTGACAGGGGAGAGAGATAAGGAGAAGAAGAGAGGAAGCGGGGACATAGGTGGAGTTGTGCATTGGTGTTTGCTAACGTGAGCCGGTGGGAAGGGCGTTGGTTAACGTGCGCGCTAGCCACAGTGTGCCTTCTCTTCTGCTGAGCTCTTTTCTCTCTCTGCTTCACGAGTTTTTTTCCTTTAGTAATAGTAATAATATTTGGGCAGGGCAAAATTGGAAGGAAAAAAAGAAAAGATATTACTTTTTATTATTTATCTTATTCTGCAATTAAGAGTAAATTTATTTGAATATTCAAAATTTTATATTTTTAAATAGGATCGTATAATATTTACGTATTATTCAATTAAAAAATTGTATATTATCTGCAAAATTTTCAAGGACGTCTGAACCACGACTATAAAAGGAAATGATATTATTGAAAATTATTTTACTCAAATTGTTGAAAAAAACATTACATCCGATATTTTAAAAGTTCACCTCAAAAAAAGCAAGACCACCGTCGACTACGCGTGAAAACAAACTCTGTCGCAAGTAAACAATGAAATAATGCAGCGCATACGCCCACATACCCGAATCCCTCACAATTAGGGCGCACTTAAAAGAACGCAAGGGGCGTGAAAATCAAATCCAGTCGCAAGCAAGACAGTGAATGAATACAACGCACGCACCCATTAGACCCAAATTCCTCACAACCCAGACGCTTCACAACTTGATGTCATTTTTAATATGAGTTTTCGACTTCGGTAAATATATTTAATAAAATGAAAAAATTCTCTGTTATTATAGTTTTTATCGAGTGATTCTATAATTTTTTTATTAAAAAAATATTTAATTTTAAAAATAAGGGAAATAAGTTTATGGGTTTTTCTAAGAAAAATGTTGGATCTAATTTTTGGCAGCAATGTATGTTTTCATTGAGCGTTTTTAGCGAGCGTTGCAGAATATAAAATTATAATATATGAATAATTTATTAAATAAAGGTGGATTTGTATCCATACTTACATATAATAAGATAATTCACAAAATTCATAAATACATTTTCGATCATCAAAAAGGTTAAAGAAAAACATAATTTAAAGGTGAAGTAATGTTTATTTTTATATTTTATAACTTTATTTAATTTTATATATTAGGCATTAATCCCAAATTTTAAAAAAAATATATCGATGTAAATTAAGAGCATAGACAATTTTGCGGTAAAAAAAAAAAAAAAAAAACCCTGACAGTTAACCGGTGCGGAAAGAAATGTAAAAATAGATGATATAAGTATTTGTCGACGTAAGGATAAAGCGTAAATATTTTGAAACAAAAATACAGATTATTTTAATATTTTATGTCACACTTATAAATATTTTTTAGTTAAAATAAGTTTTAAAAGCAACAATTGATCACTACTAATCTATTTTAGTTATAGGGTAAACAAAACCCTACCTCTTTTAATGTTTAGCATATTTACAAATATTTTTTCGTTGTTTGAAAAATTACAGATGGATTAAGTTTTAAAATTTGTGTACCAACGAACTCATTCCATTATGCTTTCGTTTAATTTTTGTAGTGAATTAACCAAAATGTCATTATGAATTATAATTTTATATATCTTCTAGATTTTTCGGGGGAAAAAAGATTCTTGACTAATATGTGCTATGTATTCGGGTTTTTTTTTACCCGCCCTCATTTTTTTATATTTTTTAAATGTTAAAAAAATAAGGGTAAAGTGGTAATGCTCACCTCGTCATTTACATAATTATTTTTTATTTAATTTTGATATTTATAATTTCTTAAACAACGAGGGATATTCGAATTATGCCTAACTTCATGAAATGTACCTATAACTTATCCTTGTTTATTATCATGACACGATGTACAAATAATTATATCGAAGTATTTAATATTTTTACTCTAACTTCTATAATATTGAAGTAATACGATGAAGGGGTGGCAATTGGATCGGGGGAAATCCACCCCTGACCCGCGGGTTTAGGTCAACAAAATGGAGATCATGGCGGGTCTCAGGTTCATGAAGACCCACTCCATTATATAATTATTATTAGTTTTTTCAAATGTTGTAGGTAAATATGTAATTTACTAAATTTTCTATAATCCCTACCCTTCCGATTCCCATTTCCCAAGCAAGCAAGTGCGACCCCGCCCCCGCACCCGAGCTCTCTCACTCTGAGTCTCCTCTTATATCTATCTCTCGTTGTCGTCGTTCCCTTTGAGCTACTCATCAACGTTGTCGCTCCTTTTGAGCTACCTATCGCCACTTCTCTCACCGTTCTCTCCTCTCACCTCAGTCTCTCTTCTCTAATCTGTCAAGCTCGTCGTTAGGTCGTCGTCTCTTTTCTCTCTCTCTGTCACCATGCTCTTCTGAGCTACCCATCGTTGTGTCTCTCACCGTTCTCTTCTCTGAAGATCGTCACTGTCGCTCTCCGAAGGTTGCATGAAACTCGTACGGTTGGCTTGGCGACTTTTATAGTGGGATGAGCTAGAAAAATTCCCAAGATCCTTCCCAGAGCTGGCGGGGCGGGTCTAGGTCCACCCAACCCCCACTATATCCGTTCCACTGCCATCCTTATGAAGTGTTAGCTATAATTTTTTAAAAATATTTATAAAATGGGACACTATTCGTCAAATATATACAATTAAGTTTATTAATATGATGAGATGCTTACTATTTCGTATCAAGATAAATCAGTTCAAATTAATTGTTGTATTAGTTATTGAGAAAATATCTTTACATACCTATGATTTTTTAAATTGATAATCATTGGTACGTACAACAAGTAATTATTTAGATCACTCGATAGTTCAAAATTTATAAAAGGTCAATAAACTACATATTCATAAATAGTAATTAATATTAGATATTAAAAGTTAGTAAGATAATTTAAATTATGCATAGTTATATTTATTTTTAAATTTGCATATGATTTAACTTTTAACGTAAAAAAATTATAACTTCTTAGTATTAACGCACGACAAAGTCACACACATAATAACTTTTATTGATAGTGGACGTATGTAGGCGCAGACCCGTAGCTTACGACGAAGCTCACGAACACTTTATAAAATTACAATTTTACCCCATAATGCCTCAAAATTTACATTTATCGTTTTATATATTCTAAATAATGAAATTTACTTCGCAAGCATAATAATTTATGAGTTTTTTTTAATAACGCAATAATTTTTATTTATTTATTTAATTTTTTGAATGTATGCGTGCCCCTCAAGTTTAATATAATATAAACTTCAATTTTTTGTGGTGGCACAGGATTTATGTTAGTAATCAAATTGTTGAATAATATTAATTAATTTCCTAACAAAAATAGTATCTTTTTACCATAATGCAATACTTAAAAGGAAGAAAAAGTTAAATAAATAATTAATAAAAAAAAATGAATAACAAATTAAACCACAACCTTGTAATAAACCCGGATGTCAGACCCAACAAATTCGGATCCCCATCACTATAAAAATCACTATTTCCACGCCAAAATTCAGTTATCGCACTCGTTCTGGTACGCAACGCTTTCTTAACGGTCAGAGAAAGAAGGATCATGGCAAACCCTGCCGCCGGCTACCACTACGGCAACGCGCCGCCGCATCAAGGCTATGGAGGTTACCCATCTGCTCCGTACGGCGCACCACCCTTCGGCATGGTGGCGCCCTCGACTTTTGCCCCAGGCACTGATCCAACCGTGATCGCGTGCTTTCAGGTGGCTGATCAGGACGGAAGCGGGATAATAGACGATATCGAGCTTCAACGTGCGCTTTTGTCGTATAATAATAGCTTTAAGCTGAGGACTGTTCATCTGCTTATGTATACCTTCACCGGTAGTAACACGAGAAAAATCGGTATGAATCTGTTCTCAGTCTCTGTTGGTTCACATGTTTTGTGTGACAAAAAAGTTCATAGATCACACAATTACCGTGGAGGTAGTAGCTAATTACAGGGTGTGGTTGGAGATTTCTTCTCATTCTCCGTTCTACCTTGAAAACAGGGCCGAAGGAATTTACAGGACTCTTTTACTGCCTTCAGAGCTGGAGGGTGAGTCGTAAATGACTCAAACAACCTCTGCATTCACTTTCATTGCTTTATTTTACTCTGAATTTGGGAATGTTGATCTCATCATGCTGTGATCTGCTTGATCGATCTGTGTACTATTTTGATTAGTTTCTTGCTCTTTTAGGCAATTTTTGACAGATTTGATCGGGACCGGAGCGGTAAGATTGATGCAATGGAATTGAGAGAGGCTCTCCTGAGTATTGGATATGCGGTAAGCCCTATGGTATTGGAATTTCTGGTCATCAAGTATGATAAGACTGGTGGAAGCCTGAGAGCTATTGAGTACGACAATTTCATCGAGTATGTTCTATCATGATTCATTTTATTACGCATTATTTCACTCTCTTTTCTCCATATATCACATAGTACTATTGGGTAGCTAATTTCTCTTCTTCCTCTTGTTTTTCTTGTTCAGATGCTGTCTCACTGTTAAGGTAGGCCATCTACAATCTGTTTATTCTCCCCTCCTCTGCTTCAGTTTTACGCCACTTTCATCATTCGTTTCGTCTTATATTTTACCAATGCATGTCGGGTGCATATATGTGTAAACAAATATGTTATACAGTCGACGTGCGTATGTTGTATGAAACATATCCATGATGAAATACAAAACTTGAACAGAAGATTAGTAGTGATTTTTTTATTTTTTATTTTAAATGATCGTCGTTTTGAGAATAACTGATGTTTGTGCAGGGACTAACTGAGAGGTTTAAGGAAAGGGACCGCGCATTAACTGGCTCGGCCACTTTCACTTATGAAGCCTTTATGCTAACTGTGTTGCCTTTCCTCATTGCATAAAGCAATGCAATTGAGATTTACTTATTTTCTGTTGTTATGTAATTTGTTCTCCTTTTCTTATTTTTTTGGTTTGTTTGGTTACAAAAACGAAAAAGTAGTGGTGACATCCTCACAAACACATTGTAAAGGATTGCACATGCGTCATGTGTGTCGGATAAGTACATATAGTTGACCTATTGTCGCCAAGAACGAAGGCTTAACCACGTAGGGATCAACACACAAGTGAGGATCATACATTTAGCATCACCAAACGTCTTGGCAAGAATTCAAACCCATATCCTGGGCATGGCGACGTTTTTTCTTTTTTTCCTTTTTGCTAGTTTATTAGTAGAGCACTTATTTCTCATACTATTTAGCACATCTTGCTAATAATTGATTTTGTGTGTGTAGCATTGTTGTAGTTCAAAGTAATTAATCTTTTTAGCATATTTGGATGGTGGGCATTTTGATTGGGAAATTTTAATTTGGGTTGATCAATTCAGCTTAATTTAGATTAGGGTATTTGGAAGAGCTTATAAATTTTTCAAAATATCTCATAAGATATTTAATAATTTATAAAATGTTGAAAGTATTTGGTAAAATTTTTAGACGAACTTATAAAATAAAAAAATAAGGTGTTAGAATTTTTTGAGCATTTCCTTTTTGAAAAAATGTAAGGAATTCTTAACTTATTTATAAGGTTTTAACAAACTCCTTCAAATTTGATTATATTAAATATTAATTACAAAATGGTCATTGCTAGCATTTTATAATTAAGTTTCATTATCTTATTTTATTCAAACACTTTAAAAATTTATTTTTAAATAAAATTTAAGATCTTATAAGCTCATACATCTTAGATATATGTATTATGAGATCCACCCTATGAGATGTCTTTACAGCTTATACGACGTCCTAAATAAGTCTAGCGAAACACTCTCTCAATTACACAATCTGGATATTGTTCTTGTTATATAATTGATATATAATTTCATAAAAATGATTAATTGTGTGATAATTACAAGAACTTTGTAATGTGATTGACTAGACGAGCTCAAATTTAATTCGAATAACCTTTTTTTTTTTTTTTTCATTTTGACGTAGACAATGAGGGATAGCAATTATAGTACTAGCACAATTTTTTCCGCGGCTGATGATTGTTATCTAAGCCATCTATTTATTAATGTCACTTTGGACTTTTTTGCAAATTATTTGTTATGAAATTGCATCATTGAATTTCATTTAAAATGGAATTTATAGTATGTGAAGGACAATGCAATGCATAAAATTGAGCAAACTGTAACAAAAACTTGCAATAGACTATGAAATATCCGTTGTATTTTACGTCTATTGTATTAGGAAGCTTGAGATAATATCAATTTTGTTGCAAATACTTGTGATGGAATTCTGGGACTAGAGACAAAATATGACGTCACTAGATTGCGACTAAATTTGCAACGATCTCGGTTATGGTAATTTTGTCACCAACGTTGCTATAAACTATTTGTGACGATTTCAATAATGGTAAATTCATAACCAACCCGAGATGGACATTGCGACATGTATCCTTTGCAAGTTTGTGATGACTTATGTAATTGTAATCGGTGTTGCAAGTAAATTATTTATTATAATAATGTAAAACACAAATATTTATGGCTACTTGAGATAGAATTTTGTGATGATTTGGCTTCAGATTTGTGACGAACTTGTTCAATATATATTTTTTAAAATTATTATTTATTTAATTAACAATAAAAATACAATTTAAATATATATGAAATACAATAAATTAGGAATTGATCATAATATGTTAGGTGAAAGAAATGATAAAAAAGGAATAAAGGAAAATAGATTTGAGACGACACTTTTATTAAAGTGATTATTGCTCACACTATAAAATTTGCTAACTAGTTTATACGGCAATTCACTTTTGAGATACAACAAGTCTCTTGAAATTTAATTGCCAATAGCAATTTCAAACACTTTCTTAAAAAACTAACAAAAAACTAAACGTATGTGAATAAAGAAACTGAAAAGTTTCAAGAATAAATACTGACATTTTGACACTGAATATTTATAAGAATTTACACCATTTTTGGAACCATTGCAATGTTTAATTTAAAGATTTCGTTTCAATCGTTGCAATGTTTCATATTTGCATTAATTAATTTGGAAAGGCTACATAATAAAGTATTTATTTCATTTGAAACACACAAGGAGATATATCTTCTTTATAAATTATTCTAGATTTATTTATTCTTTCAACGTCAAATAAGGTATACCCATTTCCATCACAATATACTGCTTCAATTCTCAAATATATAATTCCTATACATTATTTTAAATAATAATTTAAAAAATTATTGGTTGGATTACATGCCAAAAGTTTTTGTTCATCATTTTAGTTAGTTAGCAATCTACATAATATCAAGTAAATTGTGTCTTATCATGTCATATTACATATATAAAAAAAAAATTATGATACATGTTAATTAATCAATATTGTTTAATTCGACTATGAACTTTGCTTAATTTATTATTTTCATCTTTTAATCTAAATTGAAAAACAAAAAATATGGCAAATTCAGATATATATTTATATGAATAATAAGTGGAAAATTTGCAATTATTTTATTTGGATGCCAAGAAACTAGTATTTTTCATATCCCTTTTCTTATGGATAAAAGTGAAAAAGAAAAAGTACAAGGTGCCCCCATGCAGAATCGAACTACAGACCTTCAGTTTACAAGACTGACGCTCTACCACTGAGCTATAGGGGCTGTTGCTGCCTCTCCGTCGGAAGATGTTGGTAACAACTTACACAATCACATAGGAACAATTTCAATCCAATACTAGACCATATTTTTAAATGATTAGTTTTTGTCCGGTTTTATTTTTATTGTTATTTCAAAATTTTCAAGTGGAAATTTTTATTATTAATTTTCTTCAAATTTTTAAGTGGAAATAAAATGTGTTTTAGTCCGTTGATAAAGTTATATATATATATATACACATATGTTTTTATATAATTAATGATTAAAGCATAGTCAATGATTTATCCCAAACGTATTTTTACTTCTCACACAAAATTTAATACCACAATAAAAACTTTCTTGAAAATAACTATAATCGAAAAGCAAGAATGAAAAAAAAAAAGAAAAGGGCCTAGTTATAGTTTCCCAGCAAATTATTCTATCTTGTGATATGGGCAACAAAAGAATCCAACTCCAGTCTAGAAGCACCACCAGGCTCAGTCGCCTGTCTGAGGGTGGCAGCCAACTCCTCCGCCCTCTTCCGTATCTCCTCCCCTTCTTCCGACGTCATTAACCTTCTCACCACTTTCTCAATAGCCGACGCTCTCACAATCTCCGTCCTCTGATCCCATTCCCTCACAACAATCCCCATTTTCAGTACTTGTGTTACGAACATGGTGTTTCTTGGTTGGTCTGAATGCATCGGCCAGGCTGCTATCGGCACTCCCATACTAATGCTTTCTATGCATGAATTCCACCCACAGTGGCTCATAAATCCACCAGTTGATTCATGGGCCAAGATTTCCGGCTGCGGCGCCCAATCTCTCACCACCATTCCCACTTCCTTCACCCTTTCTTCGAACCCTTCCGGCAGTTCAGCCCTTCTCACGTCCCCCTCAAAGATGTCTCCTTTGTCGGCATCTCTCAGCACCCAAAGGAACTTCACTTTGCTCTGCTCCAACCCCAAAGCCAGCTCTTTTATCTGTTCATCCGACAGCGAAACCGTCGTCCCAAAACTCACATAGATGACAGATTTTGGGTCCTGTTGATCAAGCCATTCTAAGAATTTGTTTTGGCTTGCAGTTGCAGGTGAAGATAACTTGGTCGGGAGAATTGGGCCTATTGCCCAGATCTTCCTGTTCTTCCCACCAGTCTCTTCCTTTTCCAGTAAATCCAGGTAAGGGGCTTCTATCAATCTGCAGGTATTGTACAAATCTCCAGCTCTATACCCCAATGGCTCTGCGTGTACAGCAACAAATTCAAACACCTTTTCTGGTATACATCCTTCCAAAGATTGCAACTCTTTCAGGCGCTCCGCCGACGAGTCGAGCAGGCCTTCCCCAATGAAAAATGTCTGAGCAAATGCGGGAATGCAGTTGAATGCATACGACTCTGCATTATGGATTGAGGTGACATCCTGCACCACCGCAGACATCATCGGGTCGTGAACGACAACCACTCTTCTGAACTTGTGAGACATTTCCCGTAAATACGCAGCAAACGGTTGTCGTTGAGCCAAGGAGGCATCCCACGCCGGCTGCAGCTGTTCAGGGAACTTGGAGGACGAGTTGGGGTCCGGCGGAGGAGAGGCGAAAGGCGGCATAGGGATGTCGTGGAAGTGAATTTTGGCCACGTCTAGAGGGTTGAGGGCGTTGACACGAACTCTGGCCTGGCGGATGTGGGTGGCGGAGCTGATGTAGGAAACAGGCAGGCCGTATGAGGATATGAGGCAGGAGAGCTGCATCAGCTGATTCAGATGACCTTGAGCTGCAAATGGAACCATAATCACACCAACTTCACCACATTCTTCATTGCTCAACCTCCCCATTTTCAGTCTTTCACTTACTTGAGGAGTTGCTCAGTGTTCTCAGCTGATCAGTTATATAGCAGGTTGGGGAGAATGTTGTATAGTTACGAGTCGAGTCGAGTCGAATATATATAAATGTAAGAGTATATTTGAGTTTTTATCGAGCTAATCGGATTGAGTTTGAGGAGAACTTCATTACTTTTTGGAATGAGAAAATATGTATAAATTAAATTATTATATAATTGAGCCTAAGCATATCTTGAGTCCAAATTTAAATAATTTGGCAGCCCTCATGTAGACCAATTTTTGAGTTGGATACTTTTTCTTTTGTGAGTTGGACAGATTCATTTCTAAATTTTGATGTTGTTTGATTTTATTGACTCCTAAGGAGCAAATGTTTAGGTGACAGATGGGCAGAGCTGAAGAAACAAACAGGGCATCAAGACAGTGTAGTGTAGAGTTCGGTTACGTCTTCTTTTCTTGCAGGAATTTGGAATCTGTCTCAATCAACTTGATATCTGTGTATTTCATGGAAATTTCTTTTATATTTTTCTTCTTCATTATTATTTATTATTATTTTTTTCTAAAGTTTGGATCATTTTGATTCTCGTGACTAATACGAGTAGGACATGCAAGAATCATAAATAATTATCCACCAACATAATTGTTACTTAAAAAAACGACAGTTTTAAGCAGAATGATACATTCTTAACAATTTAAATAACAAGTGTTGTCTCGACCATCTTTTAGTCAGACTTCGCCACAACTGTCGACTGAATCAAAAACAGACGAGATGATGTAGATGGATTTGCCGCACTTGATGTTGAGGAAATTAGGAGAATCTTGAGACTTAGAGTTAATTGAGACTTTAGAAAATTCCACGCCTATGTAATGGTTTTGCACATGGTGCTGCACGTTGCAAATTGAGATGGACCTATCCGGCCCCTTATGCTCCCTGATGTAATTTTTGTGATAGGGAACTTCCACCCCGTGATTGATTTTTGTGGGAAGAAGAATGCCAAATAAAAATATAAATAAATAAATAAATAAAAATTCCTAACATGTGTTGTCGGGTCACTGTACGAGAAAAACTGGGCCTCAAATTGATTGATAATAAATGTTGGGCAATCACAAGGAACTGAAGTAAAAGTTTGTCAAAGTCTATGCAAAATTTAACTTGTCCTCTAATGTGGAAAATGTGTCAAATCCCCCTTCTTACTTTTCAAAATTTGGAGTGTTCAGTTGATGTTGAAAATTCAATTTATATGGACGCCATTGAGGCTTTGCTCGATTAGTAAGTCTGAAGTTTCACAATTAAAAATTATAAGTTTGAGTTTCGTGAATGTGGATGTATGTTTATTCCTATAGTAATATATTATTTTGTTATCTCCTTTGAATATATTTGTTGATTTGAATTATTGATGTATTAATTGAATTTTCGTATTTAGATGTATTGATGATGTAATAAATCAGACGGAAAAGCAAAATGAATTTTTTACAGCATTTTAAGAAAAAATTAAACCTTTTTCATAAAAGATTCAGTGACAAAAAAAGATTGGCAGGGAGCCACATAAATTATTGATTTACCCCTCATCAGACAAATTATAGACACTAAGGAGGAGTAGAAGAAGAATGTAGAATAGATCAATCAACTAGTATTTTCGCCAGCATCCCCGTCCACTACGTCGGCTACGCCACCCACATCCGCCAGGCCAAGCTCCGGGTCCACGGCTGGAACCCTTCCACAATCACTAACGTCCATACCCACCAACTCCTTTCCACAACCCTTGCATCTCTTTCTGAGACCTTACATCTCCATGACCCTGTTTACAAATTTGTAGCCCAACTTTCCAGCAATTTCAGGCGGGTTGTTGTCATATACGACTCTTTCATGTCTTACGTCGTCCAGGATATTGGTTCTTAACAAAACGCTGAATCGTATTGTTTCAGCTGTATACTTGCAGCTTTCACTCTGTATTCTTTCACTGGGAAGCCGCCGGGAGGCCTGATGAGGTACCAGCTGAAGCAGCTATGGTTCTCGAAATTCCAGGCCTGGATGGCTGCTTTTCTCCAGAGTTTGACGATTTCTCCAGGTTGTTATGAGACATCTACAATTCCAGAAGAGCAATAGAAGGTTTCCACCTGGATTTAGTTGCAGAAAGGAAGACAACTGGAACGGAGAAGCTCTTGGCTGTCATGCCCTTCAATCGGGTGGTTTTCCCTGAGAAGAAGGGTTCAAGAACCCGTCACGAATGCCTGGACTGGCTTGACAGACAGAGCCCTGACTCGGTGATTTTTGTCTCATTCGGCACAACGTCTTCGTTATTCCAATGAACAAGTTGAAGAACTGGCGTTTGGCCTGGAAAGAAGCCAGCAGAAGTTCGTATGGGTACTGAGAGACGCACACAAAGGAGATATTTTCACAGGAGAAGTCAGGAAATCCGAACTGCCAGAATGGTGGGAAGAGAGAGTGAAAGAAAGAGGCATCATTGTGAGGGATTGGGCGCCGCAGCTGGAGATTCTGGGCCATCCCTCCACTGGTGGTTTTATGAGTCACTGCGGGTGGAATTCATGCATCGAGAGCATCAGCATGGGAGTGCCGATGGAGACGTGGCCGATGCATTCGGACCAGCCGATAAACGCAGTATTCGTGACTAAAGTATTGAGGACTGGCGTGGAAGTTAAGGAGTGGGCTCGTCGGGACGAGGTTGTACCGTCGAGCACAGTGGAGAATGCTGTAAGAAGATTGATGGGATCGGGAAAAGGAGATGAGATGAGGAAAAGGGCGCAAGAAAGGAGTAATTGTGCGATGGAAGGTGGAAGTAGCAGCAAGGTGATGGATGCATTCATCACTAATAAATTCTCTCATGTGTCTTGTAGTATTTGTTACCTTTTCCAAATAATATATATTTATATATATATATATGCAGAATTTCTCTAATTTCTTAGTTAAAAATGATCATATATTCTTTTCAACGTTGAATGGGATTTTTTTTTTATATATCATGTTGTATCTTTATTTCATTTAACATATACACATTACTATAATTTTTTTTAGATAAATAAATGATGTATCGATTTTGTACACGTAATTTGTGATGCTACATGAAATAGAAGATACAAGATGATTTGGAGTATATTATCAATTTGTCTATATGTAATAATGTTTTTGATTTTGGTTTTGTTCACATGATGCGAAAGCATGTGTTTCGCTCATAAGCAATGCATTGCCCATGCTCTTATCTCTTGGTTAAGTAGGTGATGCAATTGTTTTCGGGAAAAATAAAGAAGGTGGCGCTCCTGAATGACTATGATTAGAGAGTCTGGGTTGAGAACCATTCCTAGAGGGCAATGATAATTGAAAGCAATAGAGTTGAAATATAACTTTATAAAAAGTAATATATATATATATATATATATTTTACATATAATAACGACTCAAATTTCGGACAAGAGAGGAAAGTTGGAGGTAGTGCATCAATTGACTAATTAGTCAAAATATTTGGACATATAATGTTAAATCGTGCCCAAAACCAAATATCAGAGAAGTTCTTGGAAATACTTTTAATATGTGAGGTCATAATGGCCGTTGGCCATGAACTTTTGAAACCGTATGTGTAGGTGATATCTATATTCAGTTATGATAAGTCAACTCGAACAACTTATCCCACCTATTTTGAGCCGATTATAATCACATATTTTTATCCTTTTCAAAATCGAGACTTGCATGGTTATCCTGAATTATCCTTAAATGATTGATTGGCCCGATTTGATTAAAATAAACATGGCCTAAATGAATTTTAGGTGCCTTATTCTTTTATAAAAAAGAAAGGGGGTACTTTATTGTAATTTCTAAGTCCATACTCAATTTAGTTTGTCCTTTTGAGTCATTTCACATGAAGCTGGCGGGCTAATGTGAAATATGAATAACTCTGGGGTCACTTTTGATATTATCACAAAATCCCATCAAAGACGCTACCAAAACCCTAATACCCAAACCCAAGTCTACTAGCAGCAACGTTCACCCACCCGCTGGAGGGCTATTGATCCAAATCTCCAAGACAACCACCGGCGCCACCAGAACATCCGCATCAATCAATTCCCCTGAAACGAGAAAGCTAACCAATGGCGTCGAAGTACGACTTGACGCAGCGCATAGCGCCGCAGTTGGACCGGCATCTGGTGTTTCCACTTCTTGAATTCTTGCAGGAGAGAGGTTTGTACCCTGAGGAAGATCTTTTGAAGGCGAAAATTGAGCTTCTTAACAATACGAACATGGTAGATTATGCGATGGACATTCACAAATCCCTCTACCGATCCGACGACGTTCCACAGGGTATGTTTGTCTGGGGAAGGCGCTGTTCAGTTGTTTACCGATTTATTTGAATTAACCCAGAATTTTGAGTGGTTTTTTTGGTTATATGGGTTTAACGTGCATTGTTGATTGGTTATGTGTGGTGGGGTTGCTTATGATTTATGTTCTCGGAGAGGTGACATAAGCCCACACATAGAAGCCCTAACTCCGAGAATGGGAATACGGTGTATTTAAACTTTAGATGGTGCTAATTCAACTGTCAATTTGTACCAATTCAGGTTGTCGGGAGATTTCTAGTTAAGGAGCAGCTGTTTACCTATGATGCTTCAGTAGTTCAGTTGGTTCTTCCACCTCCCGGATATTCGAGTAGTTCTGATAGTTCTTTAACCCATGCTAATCTTCAACGTAGTTTCTATTATGTGGGTCTCTAATTTTTTAGTTTGTGAAGTGTTTTCATCTCTCTTGCGGATATGTTTTCTATTAATCTGTTGTAGTGCCAATACATTTTACATAAAGTGTCATCTCAAGCGGCTTATACTAGGATATGTAGGATTGGGCTATTTGAATCCATTCGCCCTGGAGGCAGGAATGTTTTCTTGTGAAGTTTAACTGTTTGTTATCTGTGTATGGACGTGTGTTACATTATTCACTTCTAGCGTATTCTAAGCTGTTCTTTGTTTTAATGTTTGCTTTAGAAATGGTGGAAAGGAGAGCCGAAGTGGTGGGTAGGCTTAAGGCATTGGAAGAGGGAGCAGCTCCTTTGATTACATTTCTGCAGAATCCTAATGCAGTTCAGGAATTGAGGGCTGACAAACAGTACAATCTTCAGATGCTTAATGATCGATATCAGGTGTGTTTCATCAAATTTCCATGATTCATGATCGTGTTCACTTTTCAAAGATTGGAGCATGTAATGTGCTTATGAGTTGTTATTGGACTCGAGGGCAACCTAAGTGAGATCATAAGTTTATCGAGGTTGGATTTGTCATACTATTCACTTGCAAGTTTGTCTCACACGAATGAAGACCTACTTTACATGGTTAAATATAGTGCATGTTTCTTTGATGTATGTTGGGTTGGTGAATAACATAGTGATGATTATTATTACTTAGTGAAATCGACAGGCTTTATGATGTTGGAATTCTTTGCTGAACAGCTTGTCTTGCAGCTTTCAGTGAGATCTCTTATGTTGAATGGTATAACTGATTATACTTGTTTAATGTTGCTGTCCAGATTGGTCCAGAACAGATAGAAGCGTTGTATCAATATGCCAAATTCCAGTTTGAATGTGGAAACTACTCTGGTGCTGCTGATTACTTGTATCAGTACAGGGCCTTGTGCACCAACAACGAAAGGAATTTGAGTGCATTATGGGGAAAACTAGCAGCAGAGATATTGATGCAAAATTGGGATATAGCACTAGAGGAGCTTAACCGCTTGAAGGAAATTATTGACTCTAAGGTCAATCTCGACACACGTTTGTTTAACTAACTTGTGCTATTCTCTTATTTATTACATGAGTACTAATAATAATATACATCCTGCAGAGTTTCTCTTCTCCGTTGAATCAAGTGCAGAGTAGAATATGGCTAATGCATTGGAGTTTGTTTATCTTCTTCAACCATGACAATGGAAGAACACAGATTATTGACTTGTTTAATCAGGACAAGTACGGCTCCACAATGAATCTATTTCATTTACGCATTTCTTCATCTGGTCAACTGATGAAATAGATGATTGTGTTTTTAGCCTAAGTAAATTCCCTTTCAATTGTAACACTAGATGTTATTACTTATCTCATTAGGTCGTCTCTCTCCCTTTCTCTCTCTCTCTCTCCTTTTCTCCCTCTTTCTTGTGCCACAAGGACTGAGGGTCAGATGGTTGTTTGTGTTGGTAATACCTTGGCATCTGAATAGAAAAAAAGCATTAAATCATTTTGAAGATCTCAATTCTTGTCTACGAGATTGCATGTAATTCATTATACTTCCTGCTCATCTTGCAAACTCCTTTTTCCGTTTAATATGATGCATCTGTTGATAGTAATTGCAATTATTTGCTAGTTTTCTTTTGAATAAGTACCTTGTTGACCATAGTTTGAAAATTTAAATAAATTTCAGGTATCTGAATGCAATTCAAACAAATGCACCCCATCTATTACGTTACCTGGCTACTGCGTTTGTCGTCAACAAAAGGAGGCGGCCTCAATTTAAGGAATTTATAAAGGTGATTCAGCAAGAGCAGTACTCTTATGAAGACCCCATTACCGAGTTTTTGGCTTGTCTGTACGTCAACTATGATTTTGATGGGGCTCATAAAAAGATGAAAGAATGTGAAGAAGTAAGCTGTAACTCCAAATTGTTCCTCACTCACATTCGCTCAAAGTCGTAGCCTCACTTCTAAACCAACTTACATTGACGCAGGTGATATTGAATGACCCGTTTCTTGGGAAGCGAGTCGAGGAAGGAAACTTTACCACCATACCATTGAGAGATGAGTTCCTTGAAAATGCGCGCCTTTTCATCTTTGAGACCTACTGCCGTATTCATCAGCGCATTGACATGAGGTAAGTCCCTGAAATTGTTCCTTAAATACCTAATTTCTTCTTAGCTCTGGCAAAGTTGCTGTTCTCCCTGCTAAAAATGCACATGCTGCTAAAAACATACTCCAGCTTGACATCCTAGTTACACGCATGAATTCAACTGATACCTGAAAAATAAGTGGTATCCTTGTTGAACTTTCTTCATATTACATCAATATGTGTTAGTTATGGGGTCTTCTTGACAGTGTGCTTGCGGAGAAACTGAATTTGAATTATGAGGAGGCAGAAAGATGGATAGTGAATCTTATAAGGACCTCAAAGCTGGAAGCTAAGATTGATTCAAAGACAGGAACAATTTTAATGGAGCCCAGTCATCCCGATGTGTAAGTTTTGCTGATATATCATGTTTAGATTATAACTCTTTGGGCATCCCATTTTTCCTTGCTAATTGCCTGTGCCCGAATCCTTTTCCCCCTTTATCTAATTTGTGGGCTTCTTTGTTGGTTACCAGGTATGAACAGCTTATTGATCACACAAAATCACTTTCTGGCCGCACTTACAAATTAGTCAGCCAGCTTCTAGAACATGCTCAGCCGCAGGCTACCCGGTAGATTTTGTAGTAGTAGTGCTCGACTGAAATTGATGAATTAGTTTTATCCTTGCAAATTTTGGATTAAGAGCAACTACAAGTGATGTATTTTATATAGATTTCATGCCTTATTACAAGAAATGTAACAATTCCTAGATTGTATGGTGCTGTAATATGCTGATGTAAGATTAACATCAATATTTGGATCAATTGATTTAAGATTGAGGAGGGTATGTAAAGATCGGAATGAGCCTATAACTATTGATTAAAACTTTCACCCACATACAATTCTATTACAAATGCTGTTCATTTCTTGGTAAACCTGTTCAAAACTGGGAAAATGATCTTGACATGAAAATGGATACAGTGGACATGATCTTGAAGCAGAACATACCATTGAACTAAACTGATACCATGTACTCCATCTGTTTGTCATTTTCATGGTACAAACAAATAACTGCTGAATGTCAGATTTATGCACCTTTTACAACCCTTACATCGTGGGATATTATAATTTTGATATAATGATATTCTCCAGGTTGGAATGCAGAGCCTAATTGTTTCATTTGTAACAGAAACATAGAATCATAATTCCTTTCTCCAGTAAAAGAGGCTATGATGAGACCTATGTGAAGGAACTCTAACCATAATACAAAATGTGGAGATCCTTCTACCTATGTTTGTATACAACGACACTTGTGAGTTTGTGACCAAGACAATAAATTGTGACAAATATGCCTAATCATCAAACTTCAGAAAACCATGGCTGAAAGGGTTTGTGCACTGTTGAGACTCGGTCGACCCAGCCTAGAAAGCACCTCGACCTAGAAAGCACCTGTATATTATCTAGGCATGACGGCCGCCTCCATGGTTGGGACCCTCCAGCATCTTCTTCTGAAATTCTAGCTCACACCAGCTTCAATAAAAAACGAGTAAGTTTACACAACGACTGCACTATAAGCAGACAGTCTAATGAGAACGATCAATCACATAATAAGTGTGATGATGCCTGCCATGTGATCTGTTGAATTTGGATGAACTTGGTTTGAGTAAAAAATTTCCACATTTCTTGCATCTATCCTACTTATTGGATTGTAGCATTTCCAGCACTGGCTCGAAAAATGTGGCTGATGTCTTCATGCTGCTTTTAAGATGTGAATTTGAACTTTTCCGTGTACTTGTGATGGTAAGTTTCTGTAAACACTAAAGAAGGCATTGCGCATCAAAAGTTGATACTTGATAGTGAAATTTTGAAATCTGATATTTCTCTGTGCTTTCTAATGGAAAGATTCCCCGAGTGGAAAACGCGTAAATTTCTACAATTATGTGCATGTAATAGGCTTCATGTATGTGCCTTGTGCATTATTCAGTGAGTGATTTTCCAGTGTCACTGTTGTCCGAAGGCATGGGATCTTCTGAAAATTCTCTGTCCAGGAGCTAACATTGCAAGGGGATCATAACTCAGTTTCCTCCTGGAGAAAACATCCCATTGAGTGCCAAAATGAGCTCTCCACTCTTCTGTAGTGCTGTAGTGGGGCAAATACTGTTTGATTCCAAGATGGGGCCTTCCACAAAAATCAAGAATTCTGTCGTTCCGGGTTAGAATCGATTCCAGGCCGTCTTTCCCTGTCGAAGATGGTATTGCTGATGATAGAAAGGCAACCAGGTAAAAGACATCCTCCTCAGGTGTTACCAATGATGTCCTGTTTTTCCACCTGTCATGCAAGAATGTTATGAACATCAGACCAAGAATCGTATCTTCTTGTTTCTTTCTTCTTTCTGACTGTCAGTCTTAGTACCTGGATTTGTCGACTGGGTAGATCAGGACAGGGCCATGGCTGGTGTCTTTGACAATGTTGCCAAAAACTTCTTGAGCAAACTCATGAATGCTACTCCTTGGAACAAGAAGATTCAGCCACGGATGCGGCACCTCCCACAACCCTTTCTCCCGGAGTTTCATTTCAGAGACATGTACTCTATCCAGGAAATCGACATAAGTGACCTCTGACAGGAAGAGGGTCGAGCCAATGTAATTCAGCCCCGTTAACAAGTTATCAACGTCCTGCGTGACCGTTGACAAAGGTGAAGAAGCCTTGAGCAGGCAGAACTCTTGAGTTGCAAGAGACTAATATGGATCAGAAAGGCTCACCTCATCAATGTGATCGGCCTCTTCTGGAGTGAAATACTTTGCAACTTCTAGGCAAAACAGAATCCTATCTTCAGAAGTGAACTGACTGGCTTGGACCGGATCTTTGGGATTGAAAGACGATCTCCAGTTGTTCAATAGACCAGTTCGGTTTATAATGACGAACCCTTCAATGTAATCAAAAGAGTTAGCTGAAGATATGAGGTGCTCTTGGTCATTGGTGAACATCGAAAAGTCCGAGTAAAGTGCTCTTATCCATTTAACCTGTTAGAAAACAGACAGGTTGTAAGTTCTCTGTGAAGTGATTTATGTCCTGGTGAAATGTAGTTGAAAAAGGTAATGACCATTCTTGGGGCTGGCTCTAGAGCAATTGCAGCCTTGGTGATTATGCCAAATTGTCCTAATCCACCAAGAACAGCGTGGAAAAGATCGGCATTCTCCTCTTCCGAACAGGTTACCATTTGTCCTCTGCCTGCACAGAATATTTGATACTTACGCATCTTGTACACCAACAAAAAACAAAACTTACACAAGGCATCTTGCAACACAGAAAGAATTACTATTTCTACGGTTGTGCACAGTAGTATTTTACTTTATAACATCATATCTAACAGTTCATGAAATTATACACATGTGGGATAAGTGATGATCAACCTGTGACAACTTGCAGTTGGTAGACATTGTCGATCTGGGGTCCATGTCGAAAAGCTTGCCCACTAATTCCAGCATTCGACAAAGTCCCTCCAACCGTGAGATGAAGATAATCGGTCCATGATTTCGGTGCTAGTCCCCGTTTAAGACTCTCATGCAGAATATTTATCCAAAGTTCTCCTGCTGATACTTCAACAAACGGGTGGTGTTCTCCAATGTGAAAGCTCATTTCCGGCTCCCGTAGTGATTCCATATCGATAACGACACCTTGATACGCCTGTGATTGGCCTTGCAACGAGTGGCCATGGCCTCTAGCAGCAACAGTAAGCTCCGAGGTTAAGCCCAAGTCAAAAACATATCTTATGATGTTAGAAATATCAGAAACAGATTTGGGGTGTAAAACTGCTGATGGCATGAGATGGTATCTGTTGCCAAAGTCCTTTGCTGCATTTTCAACGTCGTCGAAACTTAAGTGCCCGTCAAACGTCATCGTCGCCATCGACGAACGTAATGATGATGGAGCCGAGCTATGGTATATTGTAGGGGTGGTGAAAGGGTGGTCAGAACAAAGGTAGTCTCTATTGATTGTGAATCCAAGTAGGAAAACTAGCACAAGTGTTAGAACTCTAGCTTTCTGCCTGAAGATGGTATGAGATTGTGAGATGAACATATCTTATGAGAGGAAATGAATGAATTTTCTTCCTTCCTAATCCTTCTCTTTCTTTGTTGATAGAGTGGTGAAGAAAAGACTCAGAACTGCATGATATGGAAGACAATTTAAAGGGAAGGTGGGTGGGGGGTGGGGGGGTTTGAGACTCTGAATAGATTCTTGAAAGTGCATATGATGTGCTATCTTGTTTGAAATGGGGTGATTGAGGATTTCTTTTAGCCCACCTTCTTGTTCTTCTTGGAGGTTATATATCAGGGAGAAACAACAACAATAATAGAGATATGAGTGGATTACAACCAGCTCTTCTAAAATTTAACATAATTATAAATACACCCTCATTGTTTGAAAAATTATTAATATTATTTTGATTTTAACGGTCGTTCAATAACTAGCCCAATCCGTTAGTTTTTTGATAGGTTTCTATTCATTTGTTTGTGGTGAATAATTTTGTTTATTTTTTTTTGGGACAAAGTGAACAATTTTTTCATCCACCTCGTCCAATTCTCTTACAACTTTTTTAATAGTATTTTTTCTAAAAAAATACTGTAAAGGCAAAGTTGACAATTCTAAGTTTTCATTAAAAGATTATATAAATTTTTTAAACATCAAGAGTTTATTAATTTTTCAAACAATGAAGAGTATTTATAATTATATCAAATATCAGTAGCGGTCGTTGTAGTTTACCCTAATAATAAAGACATTGATTTAATTGACATGTTTATTAAACTATTTGTAGCAAATATATTAGTAAACCAAGAGACTTTCTTCACACTTTGGGAACTCTATGCCTTCAGTTTTTGGCACAACCATCATTCTCTCACTATAAAAAAAATTAATTATTCCTTACACTATAATTATTACGGCTTAAAATCATAATAAATAAATAATATCTACCATAGTTAAACAAAATCAATGCAAAAACATAAATTTTGACCATGGTTAATCAACATTTGCTATGATTTTATCTATAGCCAAAATATTTGTTACGGTTTTTCGCTGTAGTAAATATTTTGGCCTCGCTTTTAGGTTATTGAATAATGAATGTTTATGGTACAGTAGTTCTCCATCAGGACCCCCACTAAACTGAGTGATTATTTCGTGGCAATGAGCCATCAATTTTCTCTTGTTGTTTTCACTCTTGTGATAGGTATTCAACAGGAAGGATGCCCTGAAAGGCTTGTTTGGCGGCGTCGAAATCTCTCTTCACATGTTGTTACCTACGTTATTTTTCTCAACCAGCCACTCTACACATAAAGCAAGAAAACAGTTGCCAAAATTCTGTGCTGGCCCCTACCAAATTCTCCATTCAGACACTGATGAATGAAGCACAAAAAGTCACAGTTTCTTGTTTTACCTCTTACCCTCTTTTGCCATTATACGTACTACTGTAATAAGTTTGGCTAACCTAGTCTGCTGTCTGCCTGCCTAATGTTTTTGTTCTTTTCCTCTTGATAAGTAACTGTTAAGACAACAAATGTCTTCTGGGATTGAGTTAGACACTCATGTTTCTTTTATCATCAAAATACTTTTGGTCCAGTTACATATATGCAATTATTTGTCTTGCCAATCTCTCTACTTAATTTGACTGAATTATTATGTTGTTGAAGTCCCTTTTCAAAAAATACATCACGGGCCGCTCATATTTGTGAATGCAGATATAATTTCATGTTTGATTTGATGCAATTTCAGTACAAGACGGTCTGATCATGTTTGTGTTTGTAGGCATGATCGCGTATATAATTTTATGCGATATTTGTATTTGAAGACTTCACGAATGAATGAAATCATCTTGAAAATTATGTTGATATTGGTACTTGACATGGAAAATTAGGGTCCATCTACTTTATGCTCTTATAAAGACTGATCAAGTAGGTTTTTTTGTCCATGATATGGAAGTTTAAAGATCAAATCTTGACAGGAGATATCAAGCTAGCAATTTATGGCCACCGGACGATGATTTATGCATATTTTCAAGCCTTATTTTTTCTTTCCCTCATGTCTCTCTCAAAAACTCCCTTATGGTTTTAATCAATTAATTTGTGTGTTTTTTGATGTGGCTTGAGATATGAGGATGTAATGCTTTGGACAACGACGTAATATGTCAAGATTCGCGCGTTATTTCAATAAAATCTATGATTTATTCATGTTTGTGTTTGTTGAAATAATTGTGTTTTGGTGGGGGGAAGAAACATGGAATAAGATGGGATTATAACACTAAACAAAGCTACCAACATTTTGACAAGTATAATATTGATTCCCCAATTTATAATACTTTGTAATATTATTTCAGTGCGATTGCTTGTCTTTGGCAAACAAACTGGATGGTTTCATGCCAAACAACTAAATAATTTCATAAAAACTAGATCATGCCACCAAAACGTGTTTCAGTTGACATCTTGCCGTTCTACTTAAATAGTATGAACCACGAATGAGTATGTGCAGATGTGTAATGATTCACAACTTATTTGAATACAAAAATTAGAAGCAAAAGTAAACACAAAAAGATATAAATTTTAGGAAAAGCAACAATTTTGGTCCCGTAATTTTTCATAAGTAGCACATTGGTGTCATGACATCTTTCTTTTGGATATTATAATAGAAAATGTCACGCGCTTAGCACGTGCATTAAGCTCTTTAACACTTTTGGTCCCATTGGTTGCGGGATTCTCTCATTTGGTCCCTTAACTATCAAAAAGTAGCATTTTTGGTCCAATGCACTTACAACCACGTGGCCTTTTCCGTTAGATATTTAGCGAAAACGTGCCATGGGACTAGAAATACTATTTTCTAAAGGTTACAGGACCAAAAGTGAGAATCTCGTAACCAATAAGATCAACAGTGGAAAGGCCTTATATGAATTACGTGGCAAAAAAATGCAATTTCCCCTAATTTTTTCATGGTCTGCAAAACATTCATACATTTGTGTTATCACTTACATTTCTTTTAAAAGGATAGAATTTCATAGAGTATGTTAGAAAGATAGCCATAAGCTATTATATTAGAATGTTAAACATTAAATAAATTTATCTTCAATAATAAAATGTATGCCAAAAATGTTTTTGACGGTCTAATCCTTTGAAACCTACCATTCGAGGGCGTTGCTCCTCGCAACCCTTGATAACTTACAATAGAATTGAATATGAATATCTAAGACATAGTATAACGTTAGGTGATGCTTCACACTACAATATGTACCTTGAAAAGTGTTTCTGCATTTGCTTGGAATTTTCAACACTCGACAAATATGTGTCAACAATTAATATGGATGAGAATAAAATTATCTTATGTTTTTTTCTTTGTTTTTTTTGCCCTTTCATTTGTCTATCAACTTATATATGACTGTGCTCGTGTCCCCATACACATACACAAGCATAGTAAACCACATAAATGAAGACAAGGATGTTTTCTTTTAGTTGGATGAAGTAAAATCTTCTTGATAGCACAAGTGTTTGATGATATGCCATATCTACTTTTTAGATGTAAAAGTTGAAATTCAAGAGATAACGTACGTACTAAAAGATAAGTCTATGCAAAGGGAGATACTTAAAAGTGTATTGCGTGCTACTAGACGTGGATATATATATATATATATATATATATGCTCATCATGTGCACATATGTGAATGAGCCGTATTTATTAATAGACGTGAAGTCGTTACTAATCATTCTATTCTAATCTAACTGTTTTTACATACTAGTAACGAGTCTGAACTCGTTATTTTCTTATAGAAAGTTAGTTTACATGAATTGGTAATTTGCTTGCTGATGGTTACGTGCATAGTAAATACATGCAAATATGTAAACAAGTATATAAGTGCTTAATTAACCTCTCGTAATATATGGGGGGCAACATGTCAAGTAAGAACGTTGAATAAATTTAAAATATATGTACAGTGATCTAGCATAAACCTAATTAAACTGATTTGGTGTTTTTTCACTAAAAGAGTCGTGAATGGTCAATGAAGTTTAAAAATAAGTCGTGTGCTAACTATATATGAAACATATGCCATAAGTCATACGTCTCATAGGAACAAAAAGTGTTTGTATGTTTTTGTATCATCCGACATATCTTTTCAACGTAATTAATGGTGGCAAATAAGTATGTTGGAAAAAAAATTATATTTAACTAAAACGAAAAAGGATGTCGTGCACTCAATTTTGGGATCAATTTATGTAGTCAAATGACAGGGAATGAGAAATACACTAGGGGTTTGGACACGTAATGTCCGTACTCAATTGTTAAATACAAACTTTAATAGATTATCGACAAGTATTTCTTAAAAAAATGCGTCACTAACTTTCAATGACAAAACTTTCAAGAGAGAGTATCATTGCAGCATAATACTAAATTATCTACAAAAGTTTGTAAAGTGATTTGTCTAGTAATTATAGTACAAGGATACCATGATGCTTTATGTTTGTAATTGTATACACAAACATTATAATCTAATCTTATGATTGAGCTTTTGGACTTTTTTTTACCATAAACTTTGCCTCATTACAGTGAGATTCTGAGCAACAAACATCAATGCAAAAATTTGGACCACCACAATAAAATATTTAATGTATTATAAAGACTAGTAGCTTGCTAAGAGTATATATAGCTAGTCTAGTAAGAAACCACAAAAATCAATTGTCCCAAATTGCAGCACTAAAGTAGACCAATATGATTTCAACTAAATGTTAACATATTTGCAAAAGTTCCCCAAGTGGGTAGCAATAGGCATCAATAGGTATGCTTAATTTTAAGTTTTTAAAGCCATTTTTTGAGGGGTTTCACACATTATTGTGTATGTATAAATATATATTCTCTATATTCATATAATCGACATAAATTACTTTTTAGTTTTTCTATATTTGAAATATAGGATCTTTTTTCGCAATTATTGTATCTGGAAAATTTTACTAGTTCAAAAGAAAGTTACAATCTGTAACGATAAATATGTATACGTCATCTAATTATATGTGCATTGTTTGATTTGAAATTATAGATTTCGCATTGACTTATTCAAGGGAGCTTGGTTAATAATATCTATATTCATTTAGATATTTAAATTTGAAAAATGAACTTTAGTATATTAATTTTTTATGGGATGTTAATTTAATTTTTTAATTTAAATTATAAAAAATTGAAGATATGATATATATACTTTTATAGTATTTTGATATTTAAATAAATATAGGTAAAAAAAGAATTATTTACCTTTCTAGGAGGGCAAAAAATACGGAAAAACCCTCAAAATAATAAAAAAAAAACAAAAGAGGGTAATTTTATAAGATCAAGAAAGATATTATAGTCAAATTGAGTCCAAAAACAGGGTTTTTCAAAACACGGGGTGTTTTTAGCCTAATTTTAAAACACAGGGAATTTTAACTTTTTTTTTTTTTTTTTTTAAAATATAGGGGGTAAAATAAAATTTAACCATTTATTGGTTACTTCAGTAGTCGTTGACTAACGACACATGACCCAACACATGTCTTTGCCGTTAACACTTACGTACACATGACCAATAGTATTAAAAGTTTAAGGTTTTGGAACAATAAGTTTCGACACGTAAGCGAAAAATAAAAAATGAGAATAACCCTGTCTAGTACAACCAAATATGTGATTTTGCCCGAATATTATAATGTTTTCCCTCTAGACAAGTAGTCTTTGTTGCCCTAATCTGAATGTTAAGAGGCAAGGCATGGTATGTGGCTGTCATTTGTCAATATCTTTTTCTATTTTGGTAACCTTCCCTGTCAATCTCTAAAGATCCATATTTGGGAAAAAATAGCCAATTATTTTCATAATATTTGCACCTTACATCTTATCAAACATATACAACTTGATTATTGTAGTTTCATAATTTCTTACAAGAAAATAGGGACACATGCAAGTTGTGAGCAAAAAATTCATTATTTCTCTCGAGATGTTTCCGATTTTGGTGAATCGATTTGATTGATTTATTGCACGCATTTATTACTTTAATTGGTAAGACACCAATGTCCACTAAATCTCATTTATCTAAGTAAATTCAGACAAAATTTTCTGTTATAAAATAGTGTTGTATCTAGTATTCAAATAATATATTTATATATATACAGGGTAATTTACGTTGAGCTCTCATAATGTTTGATACAATTATAAATAATCTCTTGTTGGTTGGAAAATTACCCTTACCCCTTTGATAATAACGTCCGTCCAACAATTGACTCATCCCATCAGCTTTCGTTAGAATTTTGTTGAATTGGCCAAAGTACCCTTTTGGACCCTAAATTCAAGAAATATTTTATACATATATTATATAAATATTAAATGATGAAATATGAGATGCAATACTATTTAGCAATAAAAACTTTGAACTGAAATATATTAATCACACCATGGAATCTATATATATGTCTTAATTAGTATATTTTTGTGTAGACAACTTCATATGTACCATCAAGTTTCATAATCCACCAAAAAATTGAAAAGGGAGAATAAATAAAAGTATAATGTCTCATTCACTACTTTTGCAGCACAATAAAATGTGTGATTGTGCCTAATACTTTTTTCATTGAAGTAGACTCTCCATTAAAGATAGATTCCTTTTGTTCAACAAAAGAATGAGGAGTCAATAACATAGATTTTGATATGTGAGCTCATAATAGTCATTCCTTTTCTTTATTTTCTTTTTATTTATTAGGAGTTTAAATTTTTCCTTTATAAAAAGATGATTCTTTACTAAATAAAAGATTGTGATAGTCATATAATTTTGATTTTATAGCTTAATGTTATATAAATAAGGAAAATTTCATTATACTCACTCAAGTGCTTCGGTATCATGTGCACGATAATCATAAAATAAAATGTTGATATTATTATTGTATAGTTCAGTTACTAACAATCGACATGATTAGTATTGAACTCAACATGACATCTAGTGAGCCCAAAAATACATATAAAGACATATGTAAGAATAACATTTACGTAAGTTAGTACCACTTTAAAAAGGAGAATATATAATGAAATATTAGTGATAAAATATTAAAGACAATGTTAAAATTGTCACTACTTCTTTATGAACAGATAAATTTTTATAAGTTCAATAATTGGTGAAACAATAATTATGTATAGATTGTTATGATATATTGAAAATTCTTATGTTCGTAGGGTAAGAGACTTAGTAACAGTAAAAATTATTAAAATGTTTATGTGGTTGTATTTGTATTGTAACTATATATGTGTCATGTATTAAATTGCGGATGACAATTCAAACACAATTTTATCATATTAAGTTCATGAAAATCATTATTACAACAAAATAATATATGTATATATATTTATATAAATGTTTCTCTACTTGTCTGTCTCACTGCATTGCTGAAAGGAAAAAGAAAGAGCAAGTTGAATGGAACATAATCGCACTAGATATACAGTATGTCAACCATGTTGGTGAACATATGATTTTTGTAGCTCTTGATTGGTTGTGGGCTGTGCACAAACAACCAATCATTAAGAACATGAATTTCGATTGTAATGAATAATTTTTTGGTTTGTGTATGTCATAAATATGTGTACAGTAAAATATTTGATGTAGCGTCAAAAATATAAAGGCCCCGTTAGGTCAATTATATTTTGGGTCAGCATGCAATACAAACACACATCATAGAGGCGTCGAAAGATTTTTCAACAACCCTCTAACGCTTGAACTATGTACTTTTTTAATGATGGAATGATGTGGTAATTATAGTGTTTCTTTTTTTTTTTTTAAATATATATTTGTAAATATGACTATTTTACAATTTTCCCATTATTCTTATTGAATAGGTTAATTGAAAAATATGTTTAAAGAATATTTAGAAAATTATATGTTTGTCATTAGTAAATATATATATATTTTATAATTGTTGCTATTACTTGCAATGTGCTTCTATATTTAAAATGTGTATAATTGTAGCCACAACATCTCTACTATATTGACCAAATAATTAAATTATCTTTGCACAATAAAATATATGCAATGAGGCCGTATTAGCATGCAGCTAATTGGTCTAAACCCCATGGTGGAAATCAAACCATTATTGCAATATATCATGCATAAGGATAATTCTTACATCGCCTCGTGGTCCATTACTATTGCAAAAGATGGGATCGAATCCATGTCAAATTGAACTATATGGTTGAATTTTTGGTTGGTAATTTACATCGAAATGATATATATATATATATATATATATATATAGAATAATTTAGGGATCACATCACATTTGATTATATGTTATATAACTGCATAAAATTCGATTGATATGTCTCGTACCTAAGTCATTAAATCATATTAGAGTGTAATTCACTTAATTATCTTTTCAATTAGGTCGACATATTTATTGAATGATACTTTATGTTAAAATTAGAACACGTACGTGAAATCTTTAGATATTGTTGATTTAATAATAACGCTTCATTCATACAATGTTTAAAGAAAATCAATATGATTAATAATTATAAACATTCCGAGATTTGAAACCTTAAAACATCTTAAAAATGATCTGTCGATCGTTCAGACACGACATGAGGGTAATTGTGAAACCCAGAATATTAAAAGTAACACGAATAACTCATCCGATGTTTCCAATCCTAATTTATCCAAAATAAAAAAGAAGCTGTCTCCTATCCTAGTTACATTCTACTCTAATCATGTTCCTTTGTTACTTTTTAACCTTTACACATGTAAGAGTTAGGATTATTTGTATGTCTTTATCTCTTTTATCCATTGCCTGTTTTTTCAACATTTTGTGGTTCTTTCTGTCATTCTTGTTTGTCTCCATAAAAGTATTCCATTCTTTAAATATTTGAGGCAAATTTCACTTTTCCCCTTACACTACATATATATAATTCGGTTCATATTGATTAATTTGAGAAAATATAAGTGATATAAAAACATATTACTTGATTGCCCTTTGCAATTTTACGCAAAGTCCAAATTAATAATTCTTTACTTTCTATTCCACAAAAACAGTGAGTTTTAAATGGGCTCATTTACGTCGAGGAGGCCTAGCTTAGTTGGCGAAATTAAGGCCCCATGACCCTAGAGATCATGGGTTCGAACCCCTGCGTGGTTGATATTATTTCTACTGTATAGTAGCTAGGTATGATTTGCTGCTGTAATAGTTAGGTGTTAGTTTATGTGATATTATTAATTTGATTGTTTGTAACTGTCTCTATTCAATGTTGATAGCCGACAAGACTGAATTTCATCGTTTTCATTTAAAAAAAAAATGGGCTCATTTACTTGCTAATTAGTAGAATTCAAGTAAAGTTAATATGTACATCTCCAAGTCCAATTTCCCCATACCTTTATATAAATACCGCACTAGATTAATAAAATTTTCCAAGTAGAGATACTATCATATATATATATATACATATTTTCTGTTTCAAATTTGTATATAACCCTTATGATGAGACCAAAGAATACTAGGAGGAGTGCCACAAATAAGAAGCTTTAATTATTTGCTAATATTATAATTCCATTAGTGGTGATTAATTGTGATTGTCATTACTAAAAAATAATGCTATTATTTATGATTGTGTTTCTTGAATTTGCTCCAAACCAAAAGTTCACATCCATCATTAGTTCATACTCCACTCTTAGTGAAGAGGAATTAGGACATAATTAAGCTAAAAAGGAATCATTTACTTGTTAATTAGTTGGATACTAATTTTTTTCATGGTTATTGAGCTATTTTGTTGTAGTGTTACATATATATATATATTACCAATAAATAAGTATGCTCTATTTGTTTTCGACGGTGATAATGATTTTAGACAAAAGTGCAAAAAAAGAGCCCTATATATAGCTTGTACCCCTAATCTAATTTGACCAATTAAATGTTCAATAAACCATAATGAATGAATCACACTTGTCATGCAATTGATGTACAATTTAAAAAAAATAACTACTCACAAGACAAATATAGTGATACCTGCAATATAATTAATTTGATGCGACCAAATTTAATTCCGATCAGAACTTCCCGTTCACCGATTGAGTTGTTGTTTTCTTTCATTTTCAATTTGAGAAAGAAAAGTGACCTGAATGAAATTTGATCCCATGTGCTTGTAAACTGGCTTTTGTGCTACCATTATTATGTATATGTTGTTGTAACAAAGTGCAACTTGGTGAGCTTATTTATATATCAAGTATCATTTTTAGTAGTTCTTGATTGATCCCTTAGACTTATTCCCTGCCATTAATTAATCATCTGGTGTGAATTGCATTTTTTTTGTGTCTTTACCATGTGTGCGCACGCTCGTGTGAAAGAGATATTTCAGGAAAAGCTGAGAAAGATACATGCACTATGTTTGGTTTTGTTTTCAACCCGTACATGAGATGGACCGAAACAAAACCAAACATGGTCTACCTAAAGCACCTTCACTGGGTGTTTTGGTGGTTTTGACCCGATTCCCCAGAAAGTATCATTTTACATACAAATATACACACAAGAATACACTATCACAACTCTTGAAGTATACGTTAGTTGTACTGTACTTGTAAACTAACGTATTGCATCGATTTATAACAGGTTTTCTAAGTCATAATTCCAGAAACCTGTCGAGAAATGGCTCAACGATAGCACAGCAATATCGGTATTACTGCTCAAAACTACATGGAAGCACAAAAATGCATTCAAGTTAGTGCCAATTACTCGAACTGGGCAACAGCATCACATTTTATTTAGGCAGGTTTCTGATAACAAACTCCTCATAACATTTTCGTTAAGCTACGATTTTATAATCTATATCCTGAGATCTTAATATGTGAAGAACGGAGAAATGTAATCTCAATCGCGTACAAACTCACCTCCACTGGTAAAAGAGAGAGTTTTCTGAGTGAACCTGAGGATTGTGTCGTTTTGTCTACTGGAGACCTAAGACGACGCAACGGGTGTGGAAGTCTTCAACTTCTTTGGCGGAGGGTTACCTCCGGATATCACCACGTAAGAGTAGAAGCAAAGCATTGCGGCACTAAGACATTTAAGCAATGGAAGAATGTTACAAGATAGATACGGAAAAAAGTTGGAAGTATTCGGTAAATGTGGAGCAGTAAAATGATGTTGCAGTTACCTGGTGACAATATTAAAGCCTGTGGGGAAGAGTTTTTTGGTCTGCAATAATGCCGATGTTTCACGTTTAGTTGTAGAATATAATGGGCAGCAGGAGAGCGGAAAGTTTATTTTTCTTGAAATTAATATTAAGTAATGGAAACTTTAGTCAGGTACACGTATTACCAATGAATAGGCCTGAAAATTCTTCCAGAGGAGGGCGACGGAGAGTACTGCAAATCAGAAAGTGGGAGGATTAATTGTTTGAGGCTACCCGGAAAAAGAAAGAAAAAACCATGATCAATTTATTTCAATACTGAAAATAATTATTATAATCCATCTTAGATATATAACAATATGAACATGTATAGACATATATATAGTCATATATATTGCCAATTATCTTGAAACACTCCAAAGAACATTATATCTCCTTATCCTACAGATGCATATCACGTTGGAAAAATCACAGGATGAACCTCGATTAGCATTATTACCAAACCACGGCATTTTCAACACAGACAGCATTAGCTACCATTTTACTCATTGAAAGGAGCTCTGGTGAAAATGACGAACCCCGAGTATATTAGTTTATGGGATGTTCGGAAGGAAATAATTTCTGAAAAGGATAAAGTGATCACCTGCTTGACCGAGTATGAAGGGGAAGCTGGAATTTCCTTGTCTCCAGACCTTCAAACTAAGAGTGCTGAGGGCCAGAAGAGCACCTCCAAAGAGCACACCAGTGGTTAAAGTAACAGGGCTTCTTGAGAAAATAAAGCCAACAAGCCCCCCACCGAAGACAAGCCCACCTGTCTTAAAACAATCAAATTTAGAGCGACAAACTTTAATATCAATGATTTCGAACATTGAAACAACTAGTATGTAATTGTCCTCCGATCTTTTTAAACACAGAGAATGTTTCGTTTTGGGGCATACGGAAATTTCAAAAACTATTTGACTACTCAGTTTCACAATTCATTGTTGAATATGCTATATTATTTCAGCACCATTATGTCAACGTAAATTTTCCCTAACACCCTCAGTTTGTACTTCCTAGATGCTTCTACATTAAAAGTCTGAGCGGGACCACCTAATGTCGAGTTCATTATAATACTAACTGCATCGTGTTAGTTGAGATATTTCTTACTTGAACTTCACAGCCACTATTTTCGTATAGATTCTTTTCAAGGAATATGCCTCTTATGTTTTCAGTCATCGTGCCACCTAAGGTACAAGAATGCTTAAGAACCCCATGAAAACATAGTTTCCAGAAAATTTCTTTGACAGACACTCAACTCAGCGAGCCAAAAGAAGTCAGAGATGCAGGTAATAAAGCCAAGGGCAGAGAGTCTGCAGTTCTTCTTCAGGGAAACGAAACTCTAGGTCGAGAAATACTCACCGAACGGAATTCCAAGACAAAAGTCGTGAATCTTTGCTGCCCTCTTCGGTTGGCTGACAACCTCTTCCTTTACATGCCCATTCGATGCTTCTCCAAACAACAAAACCTTCCGAAACAGGATGTGGTTGTTACGAGCTTCCAGTATGCATTGTGATGCATCGTTTAAGTAACTTGGGGTAGTCTTTTTCTCCAAGTCGGATAATTTTGTGCCATGTCCATCACTGTTCATAACATTCAACACCTAAAGGGAAACACATCTGAAGTTGACATCATCTTCAAGTGATCAAGATATAGCAGAAACCTACGAAAACGAGAAGCTCCATAGGTGCCAGACCTACTCCAAATTCTTCCCAAAGCTAAGGCAAGATTGGATACATCTTAAGCGTTTTTCAATACCAAAAAGTTGGAGAGAAAGGGATGCAAAATTTCAAAATTCCAGAGTTTCAACATTATCAATTTCATTTTCACCCTGCAGTCCTCCAGAAACAATCACATTAAAATTTCATGACATCGGAACATCTCTCTCTACTTCTTCAACATTTCCTCAGAATCCCCAAATGCAAAACTAAACGACATAAAATCTTGAACTAAATTAAGTTCAATTCAACAACTAACCAGGAAACGAAACTAACTAGAAATTGATTTCTCAATACAGCATACAGAGATAAACTGAAACCAAATTCACCAAACCCTCTTCATATTTTCACTTATGAAACAAGAAAAACGACAAACGCCCACAAGAATTCCAGGTTTCTTGAGAAATAAAACTGAAGAAAAAGGATCAAGACTGTACCTTTCCAGGTTGAAATTTGGTGGGGTAGGGGTAGGGTGTGGGGTGGAGCTGCCGCCGGCGGTTGTTAACTACGGAGGAGAAGAGTGAGAGCTGAAGAATCGCCGACGACATGGTTCTTGTTTTACTAATGCCAGAATTTTAATTAATTTTTCTTTTGTGTATTTTGTGAAGTGATATGAAAGAGTAACAGATGAAGAAGAGGAAAGTGTTCAGCATTTGACTTTTACCCTAAGCTTTTGACCGTATATGGGGCGTGTCTGTAGTAATTTTCGTATATGGGGTGTGTCTGTAGTAATTTTCAGCTTCTGGCTTTTAAAAAAAATAAGTTCGAACGTCAATTTTTGCTTCTAACTGTTTCAACATTTTTATAAATAAATTCGTCTTTCATTTCACAACTTTATATTCGTTATAATAATCTTACTTAAAATTGAACTTTTTTAGTTTATTTTCAAATTGTAAGTCTAAAGTAGATATTAAAAGTTTCAAATAATTCAATAATTTAACATTAATAAATTGATATATCATAACTCAAGTCAACCAGATTTTGTATTATAAATAATATTAGAGACCTCGTTCTGTATTTTATTAAATACATGTATTTGTGTATACAAACTTTGTTCTTAAACATATAAGCATGAGATTTTTTCTTTTTGATCCGTCAAACGTTCCATTAAAGCTTGTAAAGTTCAAGAGAAGATGGTCCCTTGTCACAAGATACATTTTCTTATATATATAAATAAATAAAATAAAATTCTATGTATCTGTATACACGTGAATTGTAATACGAGATACAATGTTGATTTACAATAGAATATTCGAACGGTAAAGGATTGATTAAGCAAAAAATTGCTTACTTTCACAAAATTCTTCCCCACAAAGCACAAAAAAACAAAATAAAATTTCGTATTTGAGAAATATACTGAAAATGGGATTTATGATGGGATTTATTTCCAAAATGCATTTGGACTATACTTGAGGTTTCTTTAATGTAATTATCAAATCAGAATGTTTAAATGTGATTCTAGCTTATGAAAAATGGCAAATCACAATAAACATTTGTGTATTATGTTGAAATGAGGCTTGTCATTTTCTGACTATAAAATGAGGTTTGAGTATGCATACAAGATTGTCATAACTGTCTCTTTGTCAGAATTATTACAATGGCGAAGCAATGTTTCAAGAATGCTGCATTTCCTAGAATGCTGATAACTGTATTATCAGTGATTTGCTTACACACAGCAGGTCCCTTCTTCCCTTTTCACCTTTTCTCTTTCAATCTTTCTCTGATGGAGTCTGACTGAACGTTACGTAAGAGCTTACGTTCAGGAGTAATAAATATATGTTTGTACACGTTCTAATATAAATAGTTGATAAGTAGACATAGGTGCAATCTTCCGACATTGTTACTTGCGATATTTCATGATCTGTCTTGCAATTTCTTAGTATTTTACGCTGAATGATGCAAGAAGAAATCTTTTGACTCGACAAGAACTGATAATATTTTTTGCTAAAACAAATATGCAGATGCTCAGACAGGAGCTTCTTATGGCACTATTGGCGATAATCTACCACCAGCAACAGAAGTGGTTGCTCTCTGCAAGCAATCCAACATTCAGAGGCTCCGTCTCTACAATCCGAACCTGTCCGTTCTCCAGGCTCTTAACGGCACCAACATTTCAGTCATAGTAGGTGTTGCAAATGAGGACATCATAGGGATAGCATCAGATGCCAGACTTGCAAGATCTTGGGTTCAGAACAACATTCTCAGGTATGGGAATGTGAACTTCAGATACACAGCAGTCGGAAATGAGATCAGCCCATTAGACGGTGGGAGTGCTGGTATTGCACCAAGTGTTGTCCCGGCCATGCAGAATATCTACAACGCTGTTTCTGCAGCTGGGCTTGGGGGAAGATGAAGGTTTCTACTGCCTTAAGCTTTGGAGTTCTTGGAACGTCCTATCCTCCGTCTGCAGGGGCGTTCAGACCTGAAATCCAATCGTCGTTTATCATCCCTATAGTTCAGTTTCTTGCAAAAACCCGGGGGCCTTTTCTTGTCAATGTGTACCCTTACTTTGCATATGTCAGTAACCCGAGTGACATTCGTCTGGATTATGCACTATTCACGTCTCCTTCGACTGTTGTGACAGACGGGCCGTACCAGTACCAGAATCTGTTTGATGCTATGGTGGATGCATCCAATGCAGCATTGCAGAAGGTCGGTGGAGACGTGGAAGTTGTTGTATCAGAAACTGGATGGCCATCGGCTGGTGGAACAGCAACAACTGTCGACAATGAAAGGAGTTACAACTCAAATTTGATCAAGAGCGCCAGAAACGGTACCCCAAGAAAGCCTGGAAAGCCGATTGAAACTTACATCTTTGACCTGATTGATGAGAACCAAAAGAGCCCCGAAGTTGAGAAGCATTGGGGACTGTTTCTTCCCAACAAACAACTTAAATATCCCATCGCATTTGCTAAATAGGACAATGAGTCTATTGTAGAATCACACAGTGGGACTTATTTATGATCCCCTTTAAATTCATTCTGGAAAGGAAAGCATCAAAACTTTGAGAGATAATTACTTATTGGTAAAAAATGCTTCTTCAACTTCACTGGCTTTTGCAATCGCAGGAAACTATAACACAAACTATATTTGAAGGATCGACAATTTTCTTGATTAGTTACAAGTATCAGTAGTACAGACAAACTAATCCACAACACCTGAAAAGTTATCAAAGATATTCAAGCATTTTGCTCGTAGAGTACTTGGAGCAAGCTCAGAGAGCTGAAACTCCGAAAAGATGCCATGAAAAGCACTAATGGATATGGCATTTGCACAAAATTTCATCAGTAAATCTTTATGTCACCTAGTGTATCATGCAACACCTAAAGGGAAACACATCTGAAGTTTACATCAATTTTCAAGTGATCAAGATATAGCAGAAACCAAGAAAACGAGAAGCTCCATCGGTTCCAAACCTACTCCAAATTCTTTCCAAAGCTAAGGCAAGATTGGATACATCTTAAGTGTTTGAATACCAAAAAGTTTGGAGAGAACGGATGCAAAATTTCAAAATTCCATAGTTTCAGCATAATCAATTTCATTTCCACCCTGCAGCCCTCCAGAAACTATCACATTAAAATTTCATGGCATCAAAACATATCTACTCTACTTGTTCAACATTTCCTAAGAACCCCCAAATGCAGAACTAAATTAAATTCAGTTCAGCGAACCAGGAAAAAGAACTAAACAGGAACAGATTTCTCAATACAGCAAACAGAGATAAACTAAAATCAAATCCACCAAACCCTCTTCATATTTTCACTAATCAAATAAGCAAAACGACAAAAGCCCACAAAATTCCAGGTTTCTTGAGAAATAAAACTGGAGAAATAGGAGCAAGACTGTACCTTTCCAGGTCGAAATTTGTTGGGGCGACAGTAGGTCTGGTGCGAGAGCTGCCACCGGCGGTTGTTACCTACGTAAGAGAAGCATGAGAGCTGAAGAATCGGCGACGACATGGTTCTTGTTCCTTAGGTGTTCTTAAATAGGTCTTGGAATAGTTTTCTTACATTTCTGGTCTGCATGCTAATCCGGCCAAAAGTCAAGTTATTATCTCCAAAGCAGTAGGGGAGATCAAACAAGAATTTACTTGCAGTCTTGGAAATTTCAGGAGGGGGGCTTGCCTTTCAAATATTTAGGATTGCCTCTTACATCATCTGGGATCACTATTGCTGACTGTAAGCCTCTCATTCTAAAATTTGACAAAAGAATAGCTGGTTCAAGCAATGTTAGTTTGTCAAATATTTTGTGGAAAGGCTGACCACCTTGGATAAGCCACGGATGCAGCAGGCCGATAGATATTTCGTATTGTGTGATGAACATGAGATTGAAACACATTGCCATTTGTTTTTCCGATGTAGGTTTTGTAGACAATGCATGGCATGTCTGCCGGACATGCAATGGCAACAAGGGATTCAATGGGCTCTAGCTGTAGGTGGAGGGATAAACACATTCTGAATACAGCCTTCAGAGCCTTACTCCTTGGTATATCACATTGGAGGAATTGAAAGAAGCATGAGGAGATTTCAGAACACCAATACTATGCTGGAACATATTGCAAGAATGGTGGTGGAGCAAGTCCGTTTGAGGATTCCTAGTGATGAACTTCAGCAGAATTTACAAACATTTGTTTTATATAATTTGGATGATCATAATGTTATAGATAGAGTGGGCTATTTTCAGCTTTCTTCGAGACACGACTGTTTGTTGGTCGTGTCTTGGGCTTGATTTTGGTTGTGCTGAATTCTTGTATCTCTTGTATACTGATTTTTTACTTCAATGTAATTTACGTCTACCCAAAAAAAAAATTCATGTATATGTACGGTAGGATTCGAATTCATGATCTTGAATTTGTTCTATGTAAAGTCAGACTTAACTGCTCTTTGAAATAGTAAACCACTCATGTTTTTTGTCAAAATAAAATACTAAATCAATATTACAACTCAAAGGTTGAGTTCTATGACCAGCTCATGCAAATACAATTTTATTTCCAGACATTCTATGCAAGAATCTTCTCAAAATAGTTTCAGAAAACATTTTTCCAGAATCTTTTTTCTGAAAATGATTCCAAGCATTGTCTTTCCTGTTTACAATGATCAACCAGCAATGATTAAAACACTCGACACACGACAACATTTTCTGTATAAATTTGACAGCAAATCATATTCATGCTCAGGACAACGTAGTAAAAAGAAACTAAAACCTTCAGTTCAGGTTTCTTTTATGTAATTATCAAGTCAGAATGTGTAGATGTGTGCGTATAAGAGCATCTGAGAAATGGAAAATGACAATGAATATTTGTGTATTCTGTTGAAATGAGGCTTGTCATTTTCTGACTATATAAAGATGCCCTAAGTCTGGATACAAGATTGTCTTAGCTGCCTCCTCATAAGAATTATTACAATGGCGAAGCAATGTTTCAAGAATGCTGCATTTGTTAGAATGCTGATAACTGTATTACCAGTGATGTGCTTACACACAGCAGGTCCTTTCCCTTTTCAATCTCTCTCTGATACATTGTCCGAAACAATTCTATTATGGAGTCTGACTGAACGTTACACTTGCAGTAATGTTTGTACACGCTCTAATATAAATAATTTATAAGCGCTGGCCGTTGAAGCAGACGCAGGGTATTATTCTTCCAACTATGTAAAATTTATGTCTCCTCGCGTCTGTTTTCATCTTGTTTACACAAATGTTTTGCGATTTGTCTTGCAATATCTTAATATTACGCCCAATGATGCAAGAAGAAATCTTTTGACTCCCACAAGAGCTGATCGTTCTTGTCAAAACAAATGTGCAGATGCTCAGACAGGAGCTTGTTATGGCACTATTGGCGATAATCTACCACCAGCAACAGAAGTGGTTGCTCTCTGCAACCAATACAACATTCGGCAGATCCGTCTCTTCAATGCGAACCCGTCAGTTCTCCAAGCCCTTCAAGGCAACACCAACATTTCAGTCATAGTAGGTGTTGCAAATGAGGACATTATAGGGATAGCATCAGATGCCAATCTTGCAAGATCTTGGGTTCAGAACAACATTCTCAAGTATGGGAATGTGAACTTCAGATACATAGCAGTTGGAAATGAGATCAGCCCATTAGACGGTGGAAGTGCTGGAATTGCACCAAGTGTTGCTCCAGCCATGCAGAATATCTACAACGCCGTCTCAGCATCCGGGCTTGGGGGAAGAGTGAAAGTTTCTACTGCCTTAAGCTTCGGAGTTCTTGGAACGTCTTATCCTCCGTCTGCAGGGGCGTTCATACCTGAAATCCAGTCATCGTTTATCAATCCTATAGTTCAGTTTCTTGTGAAAACTCAGGGCCCTTTGCTTGTCAATGTGTACCCTTACTTTGCATATGCAAGTAACACGAAGGACGTTCGTCTGGATTATGCACTCTTTACGTCTCCTTCGACTGTTGTGAGAGACGGGCAGTACCAGTACCAGAATCTGTTTGATGCAATGGTGGATGCAGCCTATGCAGCATTGCAGAAGGTCGGCGGAGCAGACGTGGAAGTTGTTGTATCAGAAACTGGATGGCCGACGGCTGGTGGAACAGCAACAACTGTTGACAATGCAAGGAGTTACAATTCAAATTTGATCAAGAGTGTCCGAAACGGTACCCCAAGAAAGCCTGGAAAGCCTATAGAAACTTACATCTTCGACTTGATTGATGAGAACCAAAAGAGCCCTGAAATTGAGAAGCATTGGGGACTGTTTCTTCCCAACAAACAACCTAAATATCCCATATCATTTTCTAAATAAGACACCGAGTCTACTGTAGAATCACAGAGTGATGTACTTGTTTATGATCCCCGATAAAATCATTCTGGAACGAAAAGCATCAAAACTTTGAGAGAGAATGACTTACGGTAAAAAATGCTTCTTCAACTTCAATGTCTTTTCCAATTGCAGGAAACTACAACACAAACTACATTTGCACGATCGGCTATTGACAGGGGTGTACCCATTTTTCTAGAAAAGACAAAAATAGTCTTGAAAAAGGAGCTAAAATTGCATACTCGGCTGAGAATTCACCCACAGTCTAGTCGGGTCGGGTAACCCGCTTCATGGACCCATAATCTAGACCATAGATTATGGGACAGCCCATGCATTGAGATGATGTCACGTAAACCAGCCAAGTGGGCACATTTGGCTTATAAATACACCCTCCATGCCTCATTTATGGTAACACTTATTCTTTACTTTCCACTTCATTTACTACTTGAGATCGCATATTATCATTTCGATCTTGGGCTGACTTAAGTATAGGAGGATTTTCGCTGGAGACCATCCCGGCTAGCCTAACGTGCTTTCCTCTTCTCATGAATCATATCGCATTTGGATGAATACTCGAGATCGCTACTTTGGACCTCCAGGAAATAGTTATTTTCTATCTGGATCAACTACTTTCTTGATTACTAACAAGGATTAATGTGCACCCAAACTAATCCACAAAACCTGAAAAGCTATCACAGATATTCAAGGGTCAAGTATTACAACAAGCATAAAAAGCTAAAAGACTTCACTTATATTGCATCATGATCATATTCATATTGCTATGTTTGTGTAGGTGTATTATAAACAGAATAATAAGATATAAATAAGATTTTATTAATATTTTAGATAACTAATATATATATGTGTGTGTTTTAAATAAAATATAATAAGAATATCAATTTAGTATTGAGAAATAGAGCAACCTTTGTATAAGGTAGAGCTACACATAAAAAGCAGCCGTAAAAAATAAAGAGACATACCTAAAATCTAAGCAAAACTTGAACAAATTCCATCTGTTTTGTGCTTATAAAAATTTATATTAATAATATTTAGTAGATAATAAGAGTTTTTATTTAGTTTTATTGCAGTTTGCTACCTTGATATTATCTCTTTATCAGCTTCTTGTCTCTATCTACTAGTCTCTGTGTGTGTGTGTGTGTGTGTGAGAGAGAGAGAGAGAGAGAGAGAGAGAGCTGATGGCGAGTTCGTCGTCGGATGACTTCTCCGTGATGGTTTTGGCCTCGGATCTGGGCATAGACGCTCGGCCCTTTTTGTCTCACCCGCCGCAGCCGCCGGAGGAAGACAACTGGCATGACTGCCCTTCCTATCTTCCCTCCGCCGACGATCAAAACTTAGATTTTTCCGACCTTGATGCCCTGCAGTTCTTGCGCCTCGAGCGTGGTTCTGATAAGGCGGGCAACCGTATCTTGCGCGTCGTCGGGAAGTATTTCCCTGGTAATTCTCGCTATATTATGTTCTTGTTTCCCGGAGTTTCTTGTTTACTATTTTCTTTATACCCAAAGAAGAGGAAAAAAAATGGAACTGAATGGTTTCAATTTCTTAGTTTTAGGTTTTTAAGTTATTTGTAGCTCAAAACTGCAACATGAGTTTTGAAAAAGTTACACTCTTTTTGTCTATCGTATACACTGATAGATGGAAGATTGATCTTTCTTGCTTTAAGGACGGAAAATGGGCTGGGAATTTTGAAGCAGTAAAATAATGAATTGGGATTGTGTTATGCTGGTTATATAGCCATATTATTGAGGAGGATGACTGAAGTGTAGCTTATCGCCCTGGAGAAAGATGAAATTTTTATCCCTTGAACATCATAGATAGCAGTAAGAGATTGTGCCAAGGTGCTATTTTCTAGGGGAGAGGGGGTTTTTGTGTGTGTGTGTGTCGAAGTTTATGAACGGAAGGGTCGACAGGATTTTGGTATTTTTCCTGTGGGATTCGGTTGAACTGGTTCTTGTGATAAACGAATTAGTAGAGAGGCAAGTTGGAATTTTCGATGGGTTATAACTTGATATTGTTGAAAACTTTCCTCTTAAAAACGGGGATGGACTTGCTTACCTTTAATAAGACGGATTTCTTGTCCGTGTAATCCAGTTCAAGTTTGCCTCTCAGCTAGAATTGTATTCTTGAGATTGTGTTTGTGCAACAATCAGTCGTGCAAGGACTTGGAAGGATTGATGGGTACAATGGGAGATTTAAGAAGTGAAATGTAGTTGTTAAAAGGCTTCTTGCAGTCTGGTAATGCAGATAATTATAGGTATAATAGCGTTTAACGACCTAAAACAATGTAATTGCATTCTTAATACTATTAAAATTGTTACTGATTGGTCTTCGATCCTTGTTTTTATGTTGTTATGATCCTTTACGTAAATCCAGCTCCTGTAATCACTGGAGAAAGGCTGAAAAAGTATGTCTTCCATAAGATTTTCAAGGAGGTCCCAGAAGGGCCATTCTGTATCGTATACATGCATAGTACTGTGCAGAAGGAGGACAACTCACCTGGCCTCACAATCCTTAGATGGATATATGAAGACTTACCGGACGACTACAAAGATAGGCTTCAAGTTGTGTACTTCATTCATCCTGGACTGCGGTCAAGGCTCGTCTTCGCGACACTTGGGAGATTTCTTTTGAGTGGAGGGTAAGTCGTTTCATAATAATTTTATTTACTACGAGTTATCATAAAATCCATGTAATCTGTAAACTATGTGGTCTAAAGGCCATTATGACTGTTGACATGATCCTTTGCCATTTCTTCTTCAAGAAACTCCGATTGAATACTGAGTAGCTATAATTTTGAACGAAGTCTTTTAACTAGTAGTCACCAAGCATGCGTTCTTAAACATAAAACTCTCTTGTTTCACATTGCAAATCAAAAGAATTATGCATGTGCCCAAAATGAAAGGAGATGATATCAGAGGATGTCCTCATGTTCTCGTTTGGCTGCTTCTGAATAATGTTGGTAATGATTTATAGCAAATTGAATCTGTTATTGGTGGTATTCTGCTGATGTTATTCATTTATTGGATTACATTATGATCAATGTCTTGAATTTTCAAAACACGGCAATATGATGAGGGCATTAGTCGTGGTGATTCTTCAGTGCTCACTGCTTTTCTGTTTCAATTTCAGCTTATACTGGAAAATTAAATACGTAAGCCGCCTTCAATACCTCTGGCAAGACATAAAGAAGGGAGAAGTCGAGATTCCTGAATTTGTTAAAGAACACGACGATATCCTAGAACACAGACCGCTGACAGATTATGGCATTGAACCAGATCCTCTCCATTTGATGGAGGTTCCATCAACAGCCTACTCGCTGGGGAGGTATGAAGCAGAGTGGGCATCGAGAGAGTGCAGGTCTTAGTCGGTTGTCGTTTAATGTACAAAAACATAAATATAGCATAGAGCCACATGAAAGCCACATCAACTGTTGGGTAAATGTATGTGATAACTGCACTGTATTGTAATACTATGAGGGCATGTGTGCTCTATGCTTTGCCCTGACTGTTTCTATTTGGTATATTTTTATGCAGAAGTTTACCTCATTTATGGTTGGCTTCTTACAAACATGTAGTTCAAATAGCTTTATTGTAATAGTGAGGACATTTAGTTGCATAGTCCTGAAGACAGAAACATGCACCAGAAGGAACTAAAGACTAACACAACTATACATCTAAGAGCCAACCAAGTAGACCTACGGCCGAGTGTTCCAAAATCACAGACGTATGCGTTGAGCAGCATTTCCGGGATCTAGTCAAAAGCATGCTTCACAAAGCCAGCAGCAGCACAGAGCGAACAGGCTGCAAGAACCGAAGCAACCTTAATAATCAATATGAGTCGAAATCAAGAAAAACAAGACACTGTTTAAAGTTATGTGTGCAAGAACCGAAGCAACCTTAATAATCAATATGAGTCGAAATCAAGAAAAACAAGACACTGTTTAAAGTTATGTGTGTTGTTCGATGATCGATCTTAAGGTGGCCTTTTTAGTTATATGTTGACATGAAATAGGAATTGGAAACTGTTACCATCCCTCAATGAAGCCCCTATCTCCTTTGGTCTTGGTTCTTGGCCACCACTTGATCTCCTTCTTCCCAGTTGCAGTATTCTCAGTTGGATAACCTGCTGCCCAAAATTTCACAAGGGTTAGTTCATGTGTTGTCTCCCCTTTGTGTGTGTGTGTGTGTGTGTGTGAGAGAGAGAGAGAGAGAGAGAGAGAGAGAGAGAGACACCAAGAGGAGGTTGGGTTGGCTGGGTTTGCATTTTGGAAGAACAGCTGAAGCTTCAACTTTCAATTGCTATGGACATAAAGCCACTCTCTATATATAAACACGAAAAAACTTCTTTCATCCTACTTAACTAATCACATAAACTTTCCAGGAATTCACTGCGCCCGTGATTTTTAGGCTACATTTGGATTGATGGATTTGGTATCATAGATTTCAAATCTCTAGTTATACGTACTTTGAATTTGTTCCGATACTTCTGAATTCATATTCAAATTGTTCACCTCTAAAGTTGAACTATATTTTGTTGAACACTGACTGAATTCTTTTAATATCGAGTCATTTGAAATCATTTTTCCAATATATTCTCTCAAATTCAGATGCAGCCTTACCGATATTAATTTAATCACTTGCTATTGGGATTGTTTTTTGTTATCAAATGCCTAATTACATTATAAATTATCCTTTTTATTCAAGCTTTTTCAATCATCTAACCTTTATTCACTGCTTTTCAGTTGTTAGATTCCATGCTTTGGTCTCTCCCAACTGTAAGTCGCTTGCTACAGTACTCCAATACAGTTTTTACATCGATAGAAAGAATCAATTCTATGATATATTGGTAGAAAATACTATGTTTTTATTGCAACACGACTTAGATTCGTTGTTACATTTTTCTTGATAAACGTAGAATGCATATAAAATAAGGAAATCTAAGTCTTAGGAATATATTCCCTAATCGCATATCCAAAAGTAATGTCTGAATTAATTACTTAGAGATGGAGGGAGATATTATGTTAATTAGGTTAAGATTAGAGCTCTGTTTGGCTGCCTTAATTAGTTTCTTATAATAATCCATAATCAATTAGTTTTGTGGGTATTGGATCACTGACCTAATTTCTAATTACAAGACTTTGGGTAGATTTTATGTTAAAAATAAATTTTTAAAGCATCTAAATTAAATAAGATTACAGAATTTATTGTATGTTAATAATGTTAATTTTATAATTATTATGATCAAAATTAAAAAAAAATGTAAAAACTTTAAAAATAAGTTGGAAACTATTTATATATATATATAAATAAAAAATTATAAGCTCGTAACAATTTATTTATATATATAGATTTTTTTTTTCAGTTTCGTGATTACGATACCCATTCTGAGAGATTATTGGCCCAGTAACATAATGGGCTTGGCCCAATATTAAACATTTGGGCCCAACTACGGAATGATTTTATGAAATTCAACACTATGGCATTCGACACTCTTGACATATATATTAGAAGTAATTAATATTAATAAAAAATGAATTATATATGCAGTAGAAAAGTATAAAGATATGTAAAAATTATTATAAATTTCATTATGAATTATTTATAGAGCGATATATTCTTATTTACAATGTACCATTTCAGTGAATTTAATTTACATATATACAACACATTGCTTAATTTGCTTGTTAGCATGATATAATTTGATTTCGCACAAATTAAATAAAAGATAATATATCCTTATAATATTTTTTAACCTAAACAAATTGAAATTATTTTTAGTTGACATATATCCACAGCTGTATCGTATTTTATATTTTTCATATTTATTATATTGATACCAAATTTAATTCAATAATTCTTCATTTGCTTCTCCAATTACAAATAATAATAAAGTAATGAATTATAATAAATTCTTATAGAATAAAGCAAGTACTCATATATGTCGTTTACGAAATCTTAGTTTTAACTGTATCTATTAACGAGGTCTAACTAAGTTGACGAAATGGAGGCCCTATGACTAAGAGGTCATGAATTCGAGTCTCACTAATATGTAAGTATCGACCTACTTTAATTATAATTTTTGATATACTCTAATAGTATTTATTTATTAATTATACATATTTGCTATCGGTATTGGTGTATAATGATTATTTATGATTAAAATTAATAATGTAACTATAATCGATTTACTCAAAAATTTATCACACAATGCCTCATCAACGATAAATCTTTCATTTTAATAAGAAGTAAATAAGCTTATAATCACCAATTCGTATTTTTCCAGTAAAAATCGCAAAGCTCGATTGAAGACCTCTTGTGTGTATGCAAAACGTAAACTTTCTATTTAATCAATCAAATATTTTTATAACTTGTAATATCACATTACGCAAAATTACACTTTTAATTTCATAGGATAGAGGTTTAACACATTTAATCCTCTGCTTTAGAAGATTTATGGGCTAAATGTGTCGAGTTTTCTCAATTTTAAAACTATTTTGAAAATCCCTTAAAACATATGATTAAATATGTTGAGTTTTCTTAATTTTGATGTTCATTTTAAAAATCTCGTAAGACAGAGAATTGAAAGTATTGAACCTCTATTTTATGGGATTAAAAGTGTTAATTTCCCTTTATTATATTGTTTTATCAATTGTTATTTCAACTTTGGAATTGTACGAAGTGATAAAAGAAGAGATGAATCTATATTATTGATTAATGATGATTCCACCTCTATTTATAGTGATGGAATTTAAGGATAACTACACCTATAGAAGAGACCTACTTGAAGTAAAACTACACCTATAGAAGAGACCTACTTGAAGTAAAATAGGAAAAGATAAGAACAAATTTAAATATTCTAACACTCCCCCTCAAGCTGGAGCAAATATATCAATCATGCCCAGCTTGTTACACATAATATTAAATTGTTTTTGTTCCTAAAGCCTTGGTAAAAACATCTGCTCTTTGCTCTGAAGAAGGAGTAAAGGGAGTGCAAATTTTCTGACTCATGACAGCCTCACGAATGAAGTGACAATCAACCTCAATATGCTTTGTCCTCTCATGGAAAATAGGATTACTGGCAATATGAATAGCTGCTTGATTGTCACAGTGCATAGGTACAGGATCATTGTTCGTAAAACCTAACTCTTTCAAAAGATTCTTTAACCACAAAACTTCACTAGTGGTGTGAGCCATAGCCCGATATTCAGCTTCTGCGCTTGACCTAGCAAACTGTAGTTTGTTTTTTGCTACGCCAAGTCACAAGGTTCCCACCAACATAGGTGCAATATCCAGAAGTAGATTTTCTATCATCCTTCGACCCTGCATAGTCTGCATCAGAATAGGCTTCTATCTTTGTGTGTCCATGCTGTTGGAAGAATAATCCTTTTCCCGGGGATGCCTTTATATATTTCAAGATCCTTAGAACAGCTTCCCAATGAACTGATCGTGGCTTATCCATAAACTGACTAACTAGGCCAACTGCAAAGGAGATATCAGGTCTGTTACGGTTAAGTAGATTAGCTTGCCAACAAGTCTTCTATACTTTGCCTTGTCCTCCAAATAGTTACTATCATCATTCCAAAAATCAGGATTAAATTCCATAGGAGTGTCCACCGGTTTAGTGCCGAGTAAACCTGCTTTCTGAAGGAGATCACAGGCATATTTTTCTCTGAGATAGAGAGATCCCATGCTTGCTATGAGCAATTTCAATCCCCAAAAAATACTTCGGCCTCCCCAAATCTTTAGTGACGAAGTGCTTCCTTAGGTATGTCTTGGCTTCTTCTATCCCGGAAACATCACTACCGGTGATTAAGATATCATCAACATAGACTGCTAGAATAACCGTACCTGATTCCTTAATTCGAACAAAGACTGAATGATCTGCTTGGCACCGTGAAAATCCAAACTCACCAATAATAGTACTGAATTTATCAAACCATGCCTTGGACTTTGTTTAAGACCGTAGATCGCTTTCTTCAATCTGCACACCATTCGTTGCTTCTCCCCCTGAGCAACATAACCTGGAGGTTGCTCCATATAGACAATTTCCTTCAAGTCACCATATAAGAAAGCATTTTTGATGTCCATCTGATGCATTGGCCAACTGAGATTAACTGCCAAGGAAAACAAAACTCTAATAGAGTTAAGACGAGCAACAGGGGAGAATGTTTCAAAATAATCTACCCCATATGTCTGAGTAAAGCCCTTGGCAACCAGGCGAGCTTTATATATCGGTCTAGGGACCCGTCAGCATGAAACTTGAGGGCGAACACCCCATCGACAAGCGACGACGTCGACGTTAGGAGGTGGATGGACAAGCTCCCAGGTTCCCCGGGAAAGGAGAGCCGACATCTCCTCATCCATCGCCGCCTTCCACTCCGAATGCGAAAGTGCCTCATAATAAGAATTAGGGATAGAAACAGATGATAGAGAGACAGAGAAAGCACGATAAACAGGACTAAGACATTTATAGGAAAGGGAATGAGCCAATGGATGAGCAGTGCAAGACCTTTTACCTTTGCGAAGGGCAATGGGAAGATCCTCCGCAGACATAGGGGTCGGAGTGCCAGGAGCTGCAGCAAGAGGAAGACTTGGCGGATCAACAGGCATGGTAGTCGTAGAATGAGTACGCCTGCAATACACCTGTAAAGGTCGTGTAGGTGGTTCGGTATGGGGAGGATGTGAGAGTGCCGGGACCGGTAAGGGAAGAGATGGAAGAGGAACATAAGGGGAAGGGGTCTTAGAGTAATAAGCAGTGGACTCAAAGAAAGTAACATCGGCAGAGGTAAATGACCGGTGAGATATAGGATCATAACACCGATACCCTTTTTGTGCTCGTGAATACCCCAAAAATATACATTTAACAGAACGAGGTGACAGTTTATCGAGGTTAGGAGAATGGAGATGAACAAAGCACACACACCCAAAGACTCGAGGAGTTAACCCAAAGAGAGGCTTACCAGGGAAAAGACAAGAATACGGAATATCCCCACTGAGAACACTAGAAGGCATACGGTTAATGAGATAACAAGCTGTGAGAATAGCATCCCCCCAATAGGATTTTGGAACATGCGTATGAGCCAAAATAGTGCGAGCAACATCGAGAAGGTGGCGATGTTTGCGTTCGGCGACACCATTTTGTTGAGAGGTATACGAGCAAGAAGATTGATGTAAAATGCCATGAGAATCACAGAAGTTAGAAACTGCTTTTTGGACATATTCAAGAGCATTATCAGTACGGAAAATACGAATATTAACAGAGAACTGAGTTTTTATTTCATTATAAAAGGAAGTGATTATACTAGGTACTTGAGACCTATCCTTGAGTAAATAGACCCAAGTCATTCTTGAGTAATCATCAACAAAGGTAAGAAAGTACCTAAACCCACCAATAGACTCAATACGACACGGACCCCAAATATCAGAATGAACTAAACTAAAAGGAGAGGAACTACGGTTGTCAAGACGAGGTGGAAAGCTAGCACGATGGTGCTTTCCCAACTGACAAGACTCACAATCCAAGCGTGTAGACTGAATAGGTAAAACCTTCTTTAGATTAGGTAAGGATGGATGACCAAGACGACAATGCCACTGAAGAGGGGAGACAGAGGCAGAAAGAGCACGAGCATCTACAGGTGTAGTATGATCTAGAAAGTAGAGACCACCACGCTCATGACCGCCACCAATCGTCCTCTGTGTTTGCAGATCCTGGAACACACAGTAAGAAGGAAAAAAAGTTACCGAGCAGTTGTGGACTTTTGTAAGTTGACTAATAGAGAGGAGACTAACAGGAAACTTTGGTGCATACAAGACATTATTAAGGGTAAGTTGGTGTGTGGGATGAACAGTACCAGAGCCATATATGGGAGAGTAGGATCCATCAGCGAGGCGAACGAAGGGAGAGGTATGAGAAGGAGAGAGGGAGTAAAAAAGAGAGCGATTACCAGTGAGGTGTGTAGTAGCACCTGAATCTAGCATCCAAGACTCACCAGGAGTTGCAGCAAAGGCACCCGGAGTGGAAGCTGTGGCAGGGGCAGTGGAATTAGCCACAGGGCGATGGAGGAGCTGTTCATATTCTTCACGGCTAAGGGTAACCAAATCAGATTCATTAGCAGAAGGTTCCGATGTTGTAGGTTCACCATCACCTTTAACTGTATTGGCCCATCCGGTTTGCCATATTTGAGCCAACATTTTTCCACAACATGATTAGTTCGACCACAATGGGTGCAGTAACGGGAGTTAGTAGAAGCATTGGAGCCTCGACCACGACCACCACGGCCTCGGGAGGAGTTTCGACCGCGACCACGAACTGCCATGGCTGAGGACTCGGTGGTTGGACCAGATGAAGAGTCAGAGGATATAGTAGCCACGCGGAGGACACGAGACAGAGCATTGGATAACGTAGGCACAGAGTCACTGGCTAGGAGGTGATCACGAACCGATTTCAAATTGTTGTTCGAGGCCGGACAGGAACTTCGCCACCAAAAAATCTTCCCACTGAGTCTTGCGAGTCTGAGCATCACAACTCAAGGGGTGATATAGCAAAATTTCATCAGATGTGCCCTTCAAGGAGGCAAAATAGTCGGCTACTGTACGGCCATCCTGTTTGAGGGAAAAAAGTCTCTCATACAGTTCAAATACCCGAGAAACGTTCTTTTCCTGAGAATACATGTCATGTAAAGTATCCCACATTGTTTTAGCAGAAGTGAGAAACATAACATTGGAACCGACAGTTTCCTCCATACTATTCAGAAGCCAAGTCATAACCGAGTAATCAGCTTGTTGCCAAGTCGAAAAATTAGCATCAGTAGAGGTTGGTGGAGGAGCCAAAATATGATTAAGCTTATTTTGAGACCCAAGAAACAACCGAAAGGCTTGGGACCAGAGGATATAATTCTGGCCATTCAACTTGACAGTGGTGCCAAGAGCACCTTTATGTTCAACGGTAGCCATGATCAAGGGGGGATAGACAGACAGATAGATAGGACAGCAGCAGCAGGGAGAGCAGTCAGCAACGAAAAGCTGATTCAGGTGAGCATCTCAGATCGGGCGCGGCGCAAGGTGCAACGCCGGAGGCGGGCGTCGCGAGCAGAAGTGGCGGAAGGGCGGGGCGGCGCAAGAAGAAGGCGCGGCGCCGCGAACAGAGGCGCCGGAGGCGCGAGAGAAAGCGGCGACGGCGGCGACCGACGGGTGTGAACGCAAGGTGAGGGGTCGACGGCCGCGGCGGCCGAGTGACCTGCGGCGGCGGAAGGGGGTGGCGGTGGGTGGCAAAAAAACTAGGGTTAGGTTTTTCTCTCTTGTTTTTTTTTTTTTTTTTTTTTTTCAGAAATATATATAAATATATATATATATACAACTTCTTTCTCACTTTTTCTGAACCTGCTCTTATACCATGTACGAAGTGATAAAAGAAGAGATGAATCTATATTATTGATTAATGATGATTCCACCTCTATTTATAGTGATGGAATTTAAGGATAACTACACCTATAGAAGAGACCTACTTGAAGTAAAACTACACCTATAGAAGAGACCTACTTGAAGTAAAATAGGAAAAGATAAGAACAAATTTAAATATTCTAACAGGAATATTTTGTTTTACAAAATTTGTTGATTGTGAAAAGAATTATAAAGGACAAAGGCAACTTAGGTCATGTCCAAAAACATCTTTATTTTTCACTACAAACAACTTAGGTCAAATCTTCTTTCTTTTTCATTATTTCACGTTTTCTTCTTGTTTTTAGCTTTAAAAAAGTGTAATTAGGTAAGGACATATAAAGAAAAATTATTTTTCGTCCCCATAACTCAAGTAATGCATGTACATTTCTTTAGTCCCATTGTTTATGAAATTTTCGAAAATAGTCTAATAACACTAAAAAATTCTCAATTTCAGTTTTTCTACCAATTCCATCAGGAGATTGACGGAAAAAATCACGTGATCGTTTTCCTCCATTTTGAAAAATAACGGCTATATAACTTGGACGTGGTTTTTTCATTAGTTTTCCTAATAGGAGTTGGCAGAAGGACTGAAAATGAAACTTTTTACAGGTTGTGAAACTATTTTTAGAAATTTCGTACTCAATGAGACTGAAATGTATTGAGTTTGAGTTATGAGACAAAAAATATAGTTTTCGCCAAAGTGCAGAAATTAATAAATGACTTGACTATATTTTGTGTATTATATTTCTGTCTTTTCAGGAATGATTGTAATTATTATTGCACTTATAAAATCAAACAAATTATCACGAATACATTATTTTCTTATTAAGTGTGAGAACTTTATTTATACTTATATATATTAGTTATATATTTTGAAGACAAAAATAGTATATTTAATTATAATAATTTTGAGTATATTTAATTAAAGGCTCAATAATTAATAATTATAATTAACATCGCTGTGAAGTTTTAATCAGTACTATCAGTTGACGAAATTACACTTTTAGTCTCATCGAATAGGTGTTCAACAGTTTTGGTCCTCTGCTTTAAATTTTTTTTTATATAATCCCAAAATAAAATATAAAAAAAACTCGACACATCTAGTCCTTTGTTTTGCGGAGTTTTTCAAATAATCCTAAAATTATGAAAACTCAACACATTTAGTTCCATATCCGAATTTTCGTCAAAAAAATATACAAATTAAAAGATATGCAAATATATGTTCATTAATCATCTATATATCTGTATGTCAGAATTTCTTTGCAAGCAAATATATACGATGATTAAACAAATTAGCAACTATGTTTGCTCACATATATAATAGCTCAATTTATTTTTTTTTGGCTTACAAAATGATGTTCCATCTTACATTCTATTTAATATATAAACAATCATATGTATAAAATATTTTTCATTTAGTATACATGTGGCATGTGCATAAAATTGAAAGTAAATCATCTTTATTATATATATATACACAAGAAAATATATATATATATATATTAAAATATATCTATTAGAAAGAACACAAGATGCAGTTAAATACTTAAACACACTCACGTATATATATTATTTTGGCTTAATTGCATTCTCCTTTAATTATACTTACTTCACATTTTAATTTTTTATATTGTTCGGATTGCAAAATAGTTCAGTATATTTTCAATTTTTGTGAACATAATTAGGATATATTTGGCTTAAAAATTCAAATCGATCGAAAAGAGTCATGTGTCTTGCAGGTGTCTGTGAAAGATCGGCAGCCAATCCTAAATCTTCCGGCCAAATGTTCCCTAAATTCGAGAAAATTAATATACAGAACATATTACAACCCTATAAAAAGACTAAAACGTCAAACAAGCATAACTAGAGAGCGAAAAATACAATTGACCTTATATTTTTTTTGGGTTATAAGATATATATATAAGTATTTCATTTAATTTCTAAAATAATTATTAAAGTAGTAGTTAATAACATAATATTCACCGTATGACGGTTTTAAAATAAACATGATCAAATTGAAGTAGTTGTTATTTTTTAACAAATTGACTTAAATAAATGGACCATTAATTGTAGAGTGAGAGAGTATTTATAATATTAATAACTCTGAAATTCAAAAACAAAAAAAAAAGGCAAAAAACCGAAAGCCCTCAAATATCAAAATCAACTAATTGTCATCTCCTTGCATTCTCAAACTACCCTTTTGCAGATCTTCCATCCCACATTACTCAAAACATGCATCAGTTCTATATATATATATATATATATATATTATATAATATAGAGAGAGAGAGAGAGAGATGTGCTAATACTGATCATGGGAGTGATGATGGTACATTGAAGTCCCACGTCGATTCATCACGGCGGCCGCTGCCATGTTAGCGCCGCCGCTGCTTGCGCTGCTACCATGATCATCACCGTTCGGTGCATAAACGCCGGCGGACGAAGGCGCGCTCGCGTTCTCTGCCTCCCTCGAGATCACCATTGCTGCTGACTGCACCAGCTCAAGACAAAGCCTCAGCTTGTTCGGCTCAATATGGGCTAACCCTGGAACGGCGCCTTTGAAGAGAAAATCTGATGTTAGGGTTCGGAGCACATCCAACGGAGTTATCCCATCAACGGTTCGGCAATTGGGATCGGCGTGGTGGTCCAGGAGCACCGCCACCATGTCCGGGGACACCATCTCGGCGGCGATATGAAGTGGGGTTTTCCCCGCCGGCCCCGCCGGGTAGTTAACGTCGGCTGCGCCCAGTTCGAGCAGAGCTTTCACTACTTCCCGGCTGCAATTCTCTACTGCGTAATGCAATGCTAATGCTTCATCAAGATTGAGGCCTTCTCCCATGACCATGAGCTTGACGAGTTCGACGTCGGAGGAGTCAAGGGCCCGCCGCATTCGCCGGATTTTCTGCTCCTCAAGGTCAGCGGCGGCGCCTAGGTGGTGGTGGTGGTGGGGAGGGAGGAGCGAGCGGTGGGCGAGGGAGGACTTGAGGCGGAGCTCTTCAATTCTGGCGACAACGTCGACAGGGAGGTGTTTGGCTAGGATTTCCGGCGGGAGGCCTGATTTTGCTACTAGATGAGAACAAGTAGTCCAAAGTTGGTGCAATTCTTGTTTTCTTGAAGCAATTAAAACCTTCATCACATCCTGAATTGATGCTTTCTCTACAATGCTTTCCAATTGTTTCTGCAAATTGATCGATCAACATGATTTATATATAAACATCAATAATTAATGAAATACATTGATAGTAAAAGTCTTGTAATTGCATTATGCATATAATTCAAGTATTCATATAAAAACAAAGTATTTATGACACTTTATGATTAGACCGAAAAATCTATATATCTGTGGCAGGACATACTTAATAATAAACAACTGACAAATAGCAGGGTTGTACTTATAAGTTGCTCAAGAATGATATAATGTATTTTATTTTAAAAAAAAAATTATATACACAACGTGTGTATATTGGATAGCGTAAAAAATGGGATAGACTTTGCAACAGAAAATCCATTCAACGAACAAAATAAATGGTGGAACATTAAATTGTAATGATTTACTAGTATAGATGTAGGTAGTGAATATAATAGATGTTATAAATACTATTAATTTAGATATAATTGGGTAGGGAATGTGATGGGTATGATGTCCATCAAAGAAACCAAATGAGGAAAGTTGGGTTTGTTTGGGAAATAAAGATTTGATGAGATCACTGTGGAGAGACAAGACTAGAGATCAAGAAACCAAATGTAGAAAGTTGTCAATGTGGATCAAAAAGAGGGGTTAAATCCCAACTTAAAAAAGAAGAATACTCTTACATGAAATTATCAAGATGGGAACTTGACATGATCATGTGTCAAAACAGCACAACCTTGTACATAAGTTGCTCAAAAGTATGCAAGAAAACAAACCAAACCAAAGTTAAATCAGATAGTACTATACTGCAGAAGAACAGAAGAGAAAACTAGTCACACACAAACTTTTCTGCATCTCTTTTTCACCTGAAAAAAAATAATAATTCTGATCCAAGAACACAAAGCCCAGAATTAGTTCATTTAAATCCTTAAGATAAATAATAAACAAACACATGGAAAAAATACCTGAGTGAGCAAAGCAAGTTGTTCGACACCAAAAGATCTAGCGGCTGCGAGGGTGTCAAGAGCAAGATCAACGGCGGAGGTGCAATGTGTGTGCCAGCAACCCCTCTCCCCACAATTAGGCCGTGGCTCATGCTTCTGGGGTACAATCGAGACATGCCCACTGTACAAAAACTGCAGCAGCAACAAGAAAACCTCATATCCCACAGAGCTCACCGGTATAACCTGTGTGATGGGTCCTCTCGGAGAACCCGTACCCGGGCCCATTCTCAACGGGTCCAGGCCCGTCGACTGAGAGTCGGGCCCGCAGAAGAAGTTCCTGAAGAAGAGGCTTCGGGCTGCTAAGATGCACCTGTGGGCATGGACCAGACGACCCTCTACGCTGAAGGTCACATCGCTGAAAGCTTGGCCGTTGATGAGGAGATTGAGGTAGTCTAAGGAGAGAGATCTTAAGGAGTCTTCAGGGCTCATTTTTCACAGTGCTGCAGATTGAATTGGAAAAAGGGGAAGAAAGAAGAGTACTGTGTGTTGTGTGTGTAATTGCTGTAGATGATGATAGACTCTGTAGAGAGAGAGGTAGAATGAATTGAAGGAGAAAAGAGTGTCTGTGTGTGTGTTTGTGTGTGTTAGCTTTAATTTGTTTAAGTGGTGTCTTCATTTAATCATTCTTGATCTCTTCTTCAACTCGTTGATGATGATGATGATGATGATGAGCTTTTCTATACTGTGGCTGCCTATTTCTTGTGAGATTGAGATTCCTCTATCTCTCTCTCTATATGGTAAATATTAAGAGAGAGAGAGGGAGAGAGAGAGAGAGAGGGGTAATATGAATGGCTAATGTAGGCGGCTGAGAATATATTTAAATTGTAAGAGAATGGATTAGTGACTTAATTAGGAATTAATGTACGTAGTGGATAAAATTAATATGATGGTATATAAAGGGAATTAGCAAAAAAAAAAAAAAAAAAAGGAGATGAAATTTGATGGAGCCAATAATTATTTTCTCTAAATTAATCACAACATTTTAGAATATTGTCTTATAACTTTTCAATATTATTGAGCAACTATATAGTTTTTGTTAATTTTTCGTTTTGGTTGTTATGAGATGATCGTGGATAATGCTAGTATTGTGATTGTTTATTTATTGTTATTAATTTATTGTTTATATTAGTATTTATGTTATTGTACATAATGGTATAATTTATTTAATTGGAATATATATATATATAGCATGTTAATTTGAAACCATATATATTTGAATTAATCCAGGTTCAATGTGTATGTTTCACCGGAAGAAATATGATCTGTTATTATGGCACTATAAAAAAATATTATTATTGACTATGATTTTATTGGTTATGGATTACAACTATGGTCTATAACTATTATTAACCACGACTAAATAAAAATCGATGCAAATATTTAATTTATCCACCATAAAAATGATTTTTGTCATGACTGAGTCATGACAAATGTTTTTGTCATAGTTTTTAGTATGACAAATGCATTAGCCACACTCGTAAAAACCACAGCCAATAACTGTTGCATGATCGTGGTTATTGATTTTTTACTACGAATATTTAGTTTTAATCATGACAATTAATTATGGTTAAATGTAATACTTCTTCTAGTATGGTTAAATATCATGGTTGAAGAAAAGAATCGGGTCGAATTACATAATCATTTTAAGTATTTTTCAATGTTCAGAGAGAATTAACCATAACTGCACAACGATTGATTATATATTAGCCATTGTTTCTGCAAGTGAGGTCACATTTCAAAAATATTATTTTTTGTTATAATTAATTATCATAATTAAAAACTAATTAGCCACGTTTGCACAAGCAGATGACTATTAGCCTTTTTTTCTTTCTTTTCTTCTTTTTGCAAGTAAAGCTAAAATATTAGTTATAGCCAAAAATCAATAACAAAATTTCATGAAGTATTAAATATTTAAATAGATATATGACCAATAATCATGATCAGGTATCACTTGAAATATTTATAAAATTTCATTTATCAACTTTGAAACTAACCACAAAACTAGAGTACGTATAGTTGATTTAATTATTTGTAGAAACCATATATATGAATTTGACAGTAATAACAAAATTTGCTTACATATGAAAATAAGTTTTACTCAAAGAAATAGATTATAATTAATGTACTTGAATTGATGAACACTGTAGCAATCACAAATATATAGAGGTTTAATTGCATTTTTAATTTTGTAATTATATTCTTTGGTATCCAATCAAAAGATATAATACTCTCTTGATATTTTATCTTGTAACTTGTTAAAATTATAAAATAGTCCTTCACATTTTTAAATTTCACGATTGTAGGACAAAATTAGCCGAATTTTCATAGTATTGGTTGGAAAGCGAAATCATATATAATTCCAGCCAACTTTGAAAACTCCCGCTAATTTTTTTCCTAAAATTGCAAAATTGAAAAAGGTGAATGGCCATTTTACAAACCTAACTAATTAAAAGACTAAAGTGCCGATGACTATAATTTTACAAGACTAAAAATATAATTAAGCTATATATATAAGTGTATATAAAGTCAAAAAAGACATTATCCCAAAATATTGTCCTTTTCCTTTGATTAATAAACTAAAATAGAAGGTTCGATATTCTTAGTTATCAACTTATCATATACTATTTCTTGTTAATTTATTGTTGAAGTTGAAATATTATAAGTATTTATATATACTTAAATAAATGTGTGTCCAAGCTGTACACGCATTGACAAGTACCCTAAATTGATTGTTTCAAATCTCAAGCATTACAAATTATGAATTACGTAAAATAGTGTTTTTTTTTTTTTTTTTGGTAAAATACTTATATTTTCACAAACATGGCCTTTCGACTGCAAAAGAATTTTTTCTTTTACTGTTTGGCCCATTTAATCACATTTTGATAGAAAATACAATTTGTAATTTTTAATCCCACAACAATTTTTTTATATATATAATTACCTATTATTCCAATTAAATAATCTTTTAATTCTTTCATTAACCTTAATAAAGAAATATTTTTTAAACCTATCGTTCCATCTTCTCTAACAATTATTAAAAACTTACTGCTCGGTTAACTATAGTTTTATTTTCATAAAAATCATTTTCTTGATTGTTTTTTAATATTTCTTTGACTTGTAGTTTTAGTTTATACCTGGTAGAATTCTTGACATAAGAATGAAGTTAAAATTTTGAAATTTAACTACAATCTGCAGTTATAGGGCAAAATATTTTTTTGGTACCACAATTTAGGTAAGTGACTGTTTTAGTCCCATAAAATACGTTTTTTAGTTTTTCTAATCCCAAAATGTCATGTGCCTTGCACACGGGACATGATATTTTGGGACCAAAAGAACTGAAAAACGTGATATTTTGGGACCAAAAAAATTGAAAAACGTATTTTTATGATACTACAACAGCCACCTACCTAAGTTGTAGTACCAAAGAAATAATGCCCCAATCTTACGGGACCAAAAAAATATTTTGGCCGCACTATTATAATCAATTATATGGAATTGTGAATCCGGCCAAATCTTATAATCACTTTTTCTTAAATTAATTATTTCATAATCAATTATGCGATACCGGCCCAAATTAGGCATCAATATTTTTAATTCATCATGAACATTAGTATATTAATATGCTAATATAATAAATTCTTCAAGTAGCTAATTACACTTAAATTACACGTTGTTATTTATCAATATAAGAATAAAGAAATCAGTTAAAATAAGTAGGTTATTATATATATACTTATCAATTATCTGTAATAATTTAATAATTAAATGAAAGCCCCTATAAAACCAGATAAATACATCGAGGTAAAATATTAAGGCGTGTTTGGGTAGGAGGTAAGTGTTTATTTGAGAGACATGAAAAGAAGAAAGAAAAGGTTCACCCTTCACCGTATGATGGAACAACACATCACTGACAGTCTTATGATTTGAAGTCCTTCGATTTGATATTTGACTTGTCTTTTCAACCCTCTCCTGCTGCTTCCCTTTCCATTTCATTTTCATGTTTTTTTTCTGCCCTTATAAAATATCCCCCCTTTATTTGGCTTTTTTTTTTTCAGTGGTCTCCATTAATTTTCTCTTTTTATTTTTTTTAAAAAGAATGTATTTTTAGTGATATAAATTGGTCCATATATGGTCAAGTTTTGTTATTTGTTTTGAGAGTTTTACCTGTCGTCTACTGAGTTGGTTTGTTGCGATTAACGGGTGGTTAAGTTCATTTCGACCAAGAATTTTGAATATTATATATATATATATGGTCATAAATATGCGATAATTTTTAGTTAGGTTGATCGAAAGTTTTAAATTTCTGCTGAAAATTTATTAATTCAATGTGAAATTTACTGAAATCCTAAATTTTCTTGACTCTTAATTAGAGTTAATGTTGTAATTGATATTTTAATGTTAATTTGTAACAATATATTATTCTAAAATATAGGTTCAATTACACATGAATTCATAGATTAGATGGTGAGAGAAATAGAGGGATTACACTTGTTCTATATAGGAATATGATGAGGAAGTATGGAGCTTTGATAAGGATATAAAGATGTATGTGGGGATGAGTGTTTTACACTGAATGTTGTCTCACATTGAAAGTTTAAGGATAACTTAAACTCCTTATATCAAGTTCAATGTTCAATATATGTTTGAAGTGTTTTGAAGACTAGAGTGAACATGGGGTTGCCTCATACGTGTGTTGTCGCCGCTCGACTCCAGCGCAGGCGCGAATATCTCAGTCTCAGTATCTATCTTTTTGCAGCAAAAATATTTGGATTTATCTGATAAAACCCAATGCATTTATGACTATCAAATGGTTTTAAAATCTATTTTAAAAATTATTTTAGTAGTGCTTTAATACCAGATTTTAAACTTGGATTAAATACTGATTTATTACAAATCTGAAACCCCCGTATTTATGTGGTGGTTTCAGCTGATTTTAGTGCCAGTTTTAATTTAAACATGTATTTAAAACCATTTTAAATTACGTTAATGGCTATTTATGTCAGCGTGGTTTAATGTTACACTAATGATGGTAATTAATGCGAAAGTTGTAACCGCTGATAGCCTTGCCTATATAAGGCTGCAAAGGCTCACTTCAAAGAATGCATAACAGATACTTACGAATATGAAACACAACACGTGTACCTCTCTCTCTTTTGCTCTCTTTTCTCTCGAATTTCTCCCTCAAATCCAAGAGTGTTTGTCCTGCAATTTTCGAGTTTTGAGCTTCAGTTTTCCAAAGGCTACTGAGTGTTGTTTCAAGGTGTTCTTCGATAAAGTGCATACCGTTAGAACTGAAATCGTCTTATCCTAGAAGAAGTTGCGTAGTACCCGTGTGCAAGTACCGTACGGGACGTCTAATTTCTTCAAGGCAAGCAGATTATATTTGTGATTCGGTTTGTTCATATCATTGGACCGAGAATTGTTACGATACAATTCTCATTGTAAGTTTTACTTTATCGCTATAACAGTATTTCTAACTGTTTCGTGTTATTTGATTCCAACGTGTTTCTTGTGTTTTGGTTTCAAAACTGTTTGTAAAACCTGATTGTTATTTCAACGTTTACTACGATTGTCTCTGTGACAACTTGTGATTTTTTCCAACAGTTAATTCCGCCAATGAGGCCTAGCTCAGTTGCCGAAGCTGAGGCCCCATGATCCTAAAGGTCATGGGTTCGAATCCTCTGCTTGGGATGATTTGTTTCTACTGCATAGTAGGTATATTTGTGATATTGTTTCTACGGTATAGTAGGTTTATTTGTTGTTGTAATAGCAAGATATTGGTTTGTGATATTATCGATATAATTGTTGTATTTGTCTCTATCTAATATTGATACTGACAGGACTGATTGTAATCGCTTTATTTTAAATATAAAATTCATCGCTTCCAACTCAAAAAATTAGAGTTAATTCCATAAAAGCCCAAATATTAGAATTCTTTTAGGGGTACTTGCAATATCTCGAACGTATTGGTATTTGTCTCACTTTATTGAGTTATTGTAACTTATTTATCATTGCTAGTCATCTTGATGTATCATTTGTTAGTCATATTAATGTATTGGTTGAATTATAAGGTATTGCTTAATGTATCAAGATGAGTCATTAATGTAATTTAATTACTGTTATTAATAAAAAAAAACTTAATTACTTCAAAAGGCTCCATTTTTTTTTTTTTTATCAATTTCTAGTCAAAACTTACAATTTTCAATCAATTTTTTAATAGTCAAAATTTAAAATTAAAAAAAAAATATAAGTATCAGTCAAATCAAATCAAATTATCACCAATCAATAAATTATGAATTAATTAAGATTAAAAACCCAAAAAAACAAAGAAGAAAAAAATGAAAAAAAAAAACTTGAAATTGACATGAACCCGAATCGTAAAGCAACCTCTAATGGAGAATGAAAATAGATAGTGGACCAAAAAAAAATAAAAATGAAGAAATTATGGCCATTCAATTCAATTAAATTTCAGTCGTCATGAAATGACTAATGATACGACTTAAACTTAACGTTGTTTCAGCTGAGTTTGACACTTAGTTATGTAACGGATATTGATTTTGCTGTAATCTTAATTTTTTCGATCTAATTAATTATGATTCTTAAAATTATTTCATATAAACATAATGCTCTTGAGTCTTGATATATATGGTCGCATTATTATTTTAGAAATTTGATTATACAATAAATTATTGAGAAAATTATATTTATACTCCGTAACTTATAATTTGTTTACTCAAATCACTTATGTTTTTTTGCATAATTATAGAAGTCACTCCTGACACCCCAAATGTAGGGGTAGTTTGTGCAATTTTCTAAAAATCAAGGATGATTTGTGTAAATAATGTTGACGTTTCTTATAAGTGTATGTATAATTATCCAAAAAGATCTGAATGATTTGTGTAAACAGACGATAAATCAGATAATATAAATGTAATTACCTCTAAATTTTAGTGACCGTTGATTTTAGAAAAACTGGCAATATTGGTATATTGGGGACTAGGGAGCCATACATTGATAATTTAATACACATACTAATGATAATTGTTATATTTTTCACTAAATATTTTATTATAAATATTAATTTTTTCCCCTTTAATGGAGTAATCATTTAAAATGTAAATTTACATTTTTTATCCTATAATCATAGTTCGTTAACACGTTTGCACCTGTTATATTTATACATTTAGTCCTTTTTTTGACGAAATTAGTTCTGAACATCCCACATCTATCCTTTTGTTTGTTGGCAACTTTAGTCCATGTCTGTCAATTCGGTCCCGTTCACACTAAAGTAAATCTCATTTTTGTCTTGTAACTATAAGTCGTTAGTACCAAAATTATCAACACATGACTAAATTTATCTAAAAATGACCATATGTGACGTGTTCAGAACTAAATTCGTCAGAAAAAGGACTAAAAGTGTAAATGACGTAAATTACAGGATTAAAATACTAACGACTTATAATTACACGACCAAAGATATAATTTTGGCCATTTAAAATGCAAATCCTACTAATTAATGGTAGTTGATCTTCATGAATTCTCATCCCTCTAGAAATAGATACATAAATGGAAGGGTTGGCCTATTTTGACTTGTTTGAAATGAAATGGATCCAAAGGCTGACAACCAAAAATGGGGTTTGACAATAAAGAGAAAATTAGAATATGTCTTGATGAATTGAATTGCACTTAATTTGAGATCTTTAATAATGCCATAGGATCCCCCCAAACTCCTGTCTGTTGAATATTTTACAAGAATGTCTTTTTCTATGAACATGCATGCATGTCATCACCAGATATGCATGCCCAATCAATGACTAAATCTACCAATTTCAAATTTTGAATTATTTTCCAAATATCAAATTAATTTGTTTCACAATTTTGGTGTTCTTGCATATATATAAAAGGCGTAAAGGCATTTTTGATTCTCTAATTATACTCCATTCTCGTTTTAGTCCTTTATCTTTTTAGGGTTTCAAAAAGGTCCTGTAGCTTTTTAATTGTCACGATTTTGGTCCTCTTTTCGCTGGAATTTCTCCAAAGTTGCCGGAAATGTCTAACGTGGCGGGCCAAATTTCAGACATTTCCAGCGTCGTTGAAGAAATTCCAGCGAAAAAATCATGACAATTAAAAAGTTATAGGACTTTTTTGAAACTCTAAAAAGATAAATGACTAAAATGAAAATGGAGTATAATTACATGATCAAAAATGACTTTAATCCATATCAAAAGTAAGTGTTTCAATTTCTCAAGAAACCAGCCATGTGTGTTCGTACGTACCCCGGGCCTAGACTTTAGTGGGGACTTTACACATATAACTTTTTTTTTAAGTGGTAATTACGTACATAATTATATCAATATTTCAAAAAATCGTGTGATACGTCAATTTTAACCAACACACTAATATGACTAAAAACAATAAATAAATTATAATAGCTCACATAAGGTGAGAAGTTTAATTGGACAACTAGGAGTAAAACACCTCTGAAAGTGGAGGCGAGAGCTTGTTCGAAAAAGAAGCTCGAAGCTGACATCTTGTAAATACCCACCCGAAAAAATTATAATTTTAGTCATGTAAGTACTTGAATCCATTTGGAAATTTTCCTATAATTCTAAACATTGCGCACATTGAGGACAAAAAAGACAAAATTTGCTAAAATGGTCTAAAAAGTGCACACGATTAAGCTGGTCATGTGCCCTTTTTCGGTCATTACGGCAACTTCTGGTCGTTTTTGTCATCAATGTGCAAATATTTTAGAATTATAGGATAAGATTATCAAAATAAATTCGTACAGTACTAAAATTATTGTCGCCCCATAGCATGTATATACGAAACAAAAAAAATATGCAGTATGTATTAACTTTAGGGTAAATTTTAGTGACACCCCTTGAGCTTACATCAAAATACACAAACACCCCATATTTTTGTTAAAATTACAACTACACCCCCTGATGTTGTAATTGTATTACAACTACATCCCCTGATGTTATAATTGTATTACAACTACACCCTCTATTCAAAGGTAAAACTTATACTAATACCCCCTGAAAAATATGACACTAACACCCCTTAAATTTATCTGTGATTTCACAAAAAGAAAGAGAATGTTTGTGTAATTTTACAAAAGACAGAGAATGTTTGTGTAATTGAACCTAAACTCAGGGGGTGTCAATGTAATTTATCCTTAAATTTACGTACCATAAATTGAAACTTTGAACTGCTTTAACATATTTCGTGCGTCAAGTGGATCCTTAAAATATCTTAAAAATTAACTATCCCCTAAGGTGAAAATTACATAATAATTGCCATTTTTGCTTAACTAATTAATCCGTTGAACAATAGACTTAAAGTTAAATAATGATAGAGTTTAATATTTAAGAGACAAGGCCATAAGGTTGATCACTAGCTTTAATATGAATTATGGTTTGTTGGATAATATTAATTTATATAAAAATATCCAGCTTTGTGATCCCATGTTGTCGGAGGAATGTAGGGACTCACATCATTGATCTATTACATATTATAGCAATAAAAATTGATGCTGTCACATAATTAAAGTATTTATTAATTAATATTTAATTACGATGGTCTCAACTTGCCCCATCGACAGGTTTCCAAATTGGGAAAAAGCTGTAAAATTCCTCTAATATTTTATTCTTGTGTTGTGTACTACAGCAACATCAGACATGGAGTGACAATCATTCATCATTTTTAAATTAATTTAAGTACAAATTGTTAGTTGTTGTTTGGTTTCACTTTTATTCTTAATTTGAAGGGACAATTCTCTAACATGTGATTTTTTACACAAATTGTTTTTATTTTATGGATAATTACACATACATTGATCTATCAAAAACGTCAACATTATTATACAAGATATCTATATTTTTTCACTGTCATGAGTGATTTTTATAATTATACAAAAAACAGATGTGATTTGTATAAACAAATCATAGATCACAGAGGGTAAATATAATTATCCCTAATTCTAATTCTGCTTTTGAGACAATAATGAAAATAAAATATATTTATTTATAACTATTTTTTAAAATGCTTTGACCATCAACTCATCTCAATTGTTATTTTTTCGTAAATTGGTTGCAATCATGAATATACGTCAGTTATTAATATCAAATATATAATTAACTAATATACTAATATTACAGTGGACAAATAAGCATACATTGATGGAATTCACACCCATGAACCACAAGAGGTCATAAGGCCTCAGTTTGACCAATTAAATTAGGCTTCATTGACGACATAACACTACTAACAATATAAAATATAATATCATCAATCAAAACAAATATATTTTCAGTTTCGCACAAAATCTTATACAACACTGAAAATATACATTTCTCGTTAAAAACTGAAAATTGATAATGAAAACAGAATCAAACACGGACTTACTTCATGATATTTAGGGTGCATGGGTATTCCTGTATTAATTAATATTAGTTTCCTTTTTTCTTTAACTTAATTAGTGGATATCATCAAGGATGATTAAGGCGTTGGGGCATGATGAATTAGTGAGAACCTACAAAAATGGGATTTCACCATATGATCCGGGACGAATGTTCGATCTCAGGAGTTGCACTAGGGTCGTTTTAATATCTCCAGATAGTCTCGATCCAACCACTCGTCTCAAACAGTGAGGTCCCTGAGAAGAGCGCAAATGTGAGTTGAGTCGGGATGGTTCTTGGCGAAGACCCTCCGATGCTGAAGTCCGATAGCGTTCAAGATAGAGAAAATCGACCACGAGTAGTTGTAGCTGTAATAAAAGCACATACCTGTAATAAATGAGAATGTCAATATTTATAGGGTCATGTGTACGGATTTATTCGGTCCACGTGGCATGATCTCAGTGATTCCTTATTGAAAAAATTGACGGCGTCTGGTGGATCTACACTTTCGGGTCGAAGGTCCAGGTCGGATCGAGCATATCCAACCCGACTTAAGAGTGCGCAAATCCTGATAGTTTTAGCATAATTTCAACCTCTTTCAAATGTACTTTCGGCGTAAGGGAAGTAACCCCATCACTATATATAAATAGTTTTCCAAATATAGAAAGATCAATGATTAATTATGTCTTTCGTTTTACTCTTTTACCTTGTTTATTATTGTTTTTTACCAAAAAGATATATTAAAAATATAGCTTAACAATATAAAAGTGACCTTGGAAATGTAGTGCATGGTTACATACTATATATAGAACTAACATGATAATAAACAATTACGGTGAAAACTAATCACTATAGGAGAGTAGGATTTTATTTCTGAGTGAAAGATATTCGTCAATGAATTTTATGTGACACCCCGTCCGTAATCACATCTCATTTTATAAAGAATTCATATTTAATCCAATAAGACAACTCATGTTTTAATCCATATATTATGTAGACATCACAAAAGGATATACATCATCAAAACTTTATAATTAATCCTCGACCTTAGCCATTATCATTATAAAGAAAGGAGAAAATGAAGTTTTTAGTTATTACAAAAACTTTAAAAAAATACAAATCCATTGAAAATCTCATATCTATGTAATTGTGTAGCTAGGGTTTCCAACTTAGAATATCATTGTTGACCTACCTAGTAATACTGGTGATCAGCTAGCCATTATGATATATGTCCTGAAAAATATGCGGCAAAGATTGAGCTGCCTACTCAATAAGTATATGTAATCAATTTATGTATATATACATACACATGTCCAATAAGACAAGTCTCATTCAATTATATCAGTCCACAAATATTATTTAATATGCAGTCACCATAAAAACATGAAATAACCAATACCACAATCATATATCAATCCACAGTATAATATATCCAGAAAATTCATTTATTTTATTAGGGCCCTGCTTACCCAAGCTGGAGTACATCACTCAATGGTCTTTGCCGGCTATCATCACCTCAATCATAATATCTCCTTTTTTTTTTTTCCTTGGTACCACACAACACACAGCTCGTATGATACCCCATCATCAATGATACCACACAGCACACAGCTCGTATGATATCCCATCATCCATCATATCACACAGCACACAACTCGTATGATATGTCACATCATCTCCACTGATCAATGACAGCACACAGCTCGTCATTAATCATATTATCATAAGCCATTGCAGTATGCCCCCCAGTTAGGTAAGTCATCTCTTTATCTCAATTCACAACATTCCATCCATAATCTCATCATTTTATTTCAAACCATGATAAAATAGCATGACATCGCATGATCATTAATTCATCTTTCTCACACCATAACCATATATACGCATATAATGACAATTCCACGGAATAACAATATAACCAGATAAATAGCCATCGCAATCACATATATAATACAAGAATATATACATATATATAAGATATATATATAAATCCAATTAACTTACTTACCTCAAATTCTTAAACGATTACCTTAGTATATAGAGTTGATTAACCCTCTACTTTATCCCCGTGCTATATAATAAGTGATAATATATATATATATATAAATATATATAATCAATATATCGAAAATATCGTAAATTCCGAATAACATTTACTAAATAATAGTCGTATATTTTTCATCAAACTTTTAATATTTCATCTATATTGAAATTCAAACCTGCGTTCATTCCTCATCTAAACAATTAGGCATTATAAGCTTATCCAGTATATATCTAATTTTTATATGAGCTCATAAGAATTTATTTTATCAAACCCCTCATATTTTTATAACTATCGTTCTCTATAACATCTCTAAATGAAATTACCACAAATATCCGATATTTCCTTTTAATAAATATAATATTTCTCAAATACAATTCCCTAATATTTCTCAAACATAATTTCTACTATTCCTATTAGTTTGTTTGCCAATTCTTCACTATAATGATAATTATTTAAATACTAATACATATAATTATATATTTGGTTAATAAACCTGATCAATTTGAATAATTCATTATAACAACTACTAAATACAGTAGGTTATATAATTTTAAGTTATTGGCTATAATATTCTAGTCCAATTAAACATATACCTGGACACTAGTTTATATAAATGCTCAATTTCATTAAATTTTCCGATTAAATACTAAATCGAATAGTATAAAATATATTTAATAAATGTACTAATTAAATAATATTAATATATTAATTAATACGAAATTAAACATTAGAATTTACCTTTCTGTTTCTTCTCCGAGTTTGCGCTAATTTCGTTAGTGGCTATGTGTGGTCATTATGTTTTTTCCAAACACAACAATATATATGTGTAATAAATAGTAAAGAAAAGTTGAGACATGTAGTTTTGAGGGATGACACGTGTTGTTGTCCCTCTAGTAACTTTTTTTTTTTTTTTAACTAATATATATATATATAGGTATTTTGTTTTATTAGATCCTTTTTTTCAAAACTTAAATTAAATCCCCTAATTTTCTTTAATTTATGTACTTTGCCCCAAAATATTTATATAAATCTTTAGTTTAGTCCTTTCAAGTTTTAATATAAATTTAAAATTTCAACATAAAACTTATAATTAAATTTATATTTTCTTAATAATTACTAATTAGTCTCTCAATTATGTATAAAATTCAATGGACGTCACATTTTACCTTTTAGAGACGGACAATTTTCAGTCTTGAAAATATAAAATAAAATTATAAAACACAAACTATTTCATTGACAGATTGACATTTTTTAAAAACAAATGACAAAATATTCTGTCTCAAAATTCCAAATTTTGAGATGGAACCTGGATTTAGCCACGGAATTAGCAATTGGACTTTCAGCACTACTTTTATGGAACTTTTCCGTCTCTAATTGAGACGCTATTATAGACTTTAGCTTAAGACAGTTTCATTTCTAAAACTCTTTTTTCTTGCAGTGAATTAATTTCACAAATACCTTAATCTTAGACTTTATATATATATATATGTGTGTGTATATATGGGGCAAAATATTTTTTTGGACCCGTAAGCCTAGGACATTATTTATTTTGGTACCACAACTTAGGTAGGTGGTTGTTTTAGTCTCATAAAATACGTCTTTCAGTTTTTTTGGTCCCAACACATGACATTTTGGGACAAAAAAATTTAAAAACGTGTTTTAAATGGGACTAAAACAGCTAGTCACCTACATTTGGGACCAAAAAAACTAAAAAATATGTTTTATGGGGGGTAAATTACATTTTTGGTCCCATAAGTGGACCTATTTCCAATTTTAGTCCCACAATATCCCCCATTCGCGAGTTACGTCTCATAAGTGGATTTTTTTTTCCAATTTCAGGACTCATTGGGGATTTCCGTTAAGTTGACCGATTTTGGAGGAAAATTGACCATCCTTCAACCACTTTTGGAGGGAAATTAACCCACTTCATCTTGTTCTTATAAGAACTCATTTATTTCTTATTTTTTCCATATTCACCAACAAACAAAACTTAAAATGGATGCAATTTTTTTTATATATAATATATTTCTATTTTCATTTGAACAAATTAAATTTTTAGGTAAAAAAAAATAATGAATTACAGGTGGACATTGTAAGGAGCCTGGTCACAATATTAAGTTCTGCAAGAAGAAGAATCAATCCAATTTGACAGAACCTGTGGTAAGTTTTTTAGAACCAAAAATTGTAATTTGTTCAAATGAAAATAGAAATATATTATATGTAAAAAAATTGCAGTCATTTTAAGTTTTGTTTGTTGGTAAATATGAAAAAAAAAAAAAAAGAAATAAATGAGTTCTTATAAGAACAAGAAGAATTGGGTTAATTTTCTAGTTGAAGGATGGTCAATTTCCCTCCAAAATTGGTCAACTTAACGGAATTAATCCAACTTCCGTTAACTTCATTAACGGAAATCCCCAATGAATCCTGAAATTGGAAAAAAAATCCACTTACGGGACGTAATTTGCGAATGGGGGACATTGTGGGACTAAAATTAGAAACAGGTCCACTTATGGGATCAAAAATAACTGAAAAAACGTGTCTTATGGGACTAAAAAAAGCCACCTACCTAAGTTGCACATGATTTTTTGGGACCAAAATAATTGAAAAACATGTCTTATGAGACTAAAACAACCACTTACATAAGCTGTGGTATCAAAACAAATAATATCATAATTTTACGAGACCCAAACAAGCATTTTACCCTATATATATATATTATATATATATATATATATATTACATGTTAAATAAAGTAAAAGATGTAACAAAATTTACAACAGAAAAATACAAACAATCCACCAGACGGGAGCTTTCCCGACAAGCCTAAGGAGATCGTTTTTAAACCTAAGCATAGAAGCATGCAATATTATTAAGGTCAGAGATTATTAATGATAGTCAATACTTTGATATATATTCATAATAACATGACGTACGTAGTCGATTCACTCAAAAAGAAAACACATGATCAAGATCCCCAAATCTTGAATTTTTAGCAAAAACTTTGGAGTAAAGATTTAGGACTTGACCATGGATCTATATATATATATATATATTCCAGTTTTCGATGATTGGACTAATGGTCAGCTTCGGCCAAAATTTAGGAAATAGTTGATATTGGACCGACTAGGGCGACAGTGATATTTCGATCGCGATAGTAACCAACCTCTCTATATTAGCTACTAATAATTAAGAAATATGATATTTTTTTATTATAATTAATTATTATGATAAAAAATTATGACGAATATAAATTAATCAAAGCTCCGCAACGGGCGTTAGTAATTGTTTCTCCACGTGCTAATTCATTAGTCATAGTTAAATCATGACAAATATTTTGATCATAGCTAAAAAATTTACATGACAAATATTGATTAATCGTAGTAAAACTTTAAGTTCTCGCATTGATTTTTTTTTTTATCGTGTTTAATAGTATTAATTTACGAGTATGTGTATATGATACTGTGTTTGCTTTGAAATTGTTGTACTGCATATTGAACGTTGAAATAGTATTAGTTTATTTAGACATATTGATGTATTTTAAAAAAAAATAATATTAATTTACCGTAGTTTTTACGTCATAATTTATAGTGTAGCAAAAATTCAAAAAAAATTAGTGCAGCTTCGTCATAATATAAATCCTTCGGTTTATGATGCAACATGATAAAAGATTTTCATAGTATATAATTAAAAGAAAAAGGCTTTTTTTTTGGGGGGGGGGTTATGATCTTTACAGAACATAACTATCCCAATGGATAAGATCAATTCCAAGCGTTCGGTACACAATTATCAAACACAATAAAAAGATTAAAATAAAATAATTTTTTTATGTTAATTACGCTCAAATATTATGAAATTAGACAAACAAAAGTATGGCTAGCTAGCAGACATATTAAAAATTCCAAGAAGAATTAATTTCATTAATAAATCCAATTAGTCAATTAATTAACGTCATATATATAGAATTAAACTAATTATATAACTTATTTTTTTTAAAAAAAAAACGATGGCTGAGAATACTACCAAAAACAAGAATAGATCATTCTCTAAATTATAAATCACTACGACTTAAAATTTAAATTATAACTATGATTAACTAACATTCTCTATGATTTTATTTTTGGCTTAAGTATTTCTCACTGTTTTTAGTGATAGCAAATGTTTTGGCATCATTTGTATAAATAACGGTTAATAGCAGTGTGCAGCCGTGATTAAGTATTATTTGCCACAATTTCTTATTTTTAACTATAATAATTAATTATAATCAAAATACATATTTTTTTCTAGTGAAATATAGTATCATTCTTCAATAATCAATCTAACATGGGATTTATTTATTTATTTATTTTTTTTTTTTGCAATAACGTCCCGAAAGAGTTGGATGTATTTACAATGAACTCATAATTAAACTGGTGAAAGCACCCCAATACCAACTCCAAATTTGTTAAACCTTTTCCTCTTAAATTAAATAATTATAAATATCAAAATTTTAGATACTCATTTTCAACTTTTTTTTTAAAATAATAAATAGATGAAGAGTTAAATTTAAAATAATAATTAAAAAAAAAAGTAAAGAAAGAATTTATAAGTTGGTCCAACACAGTATAAATTGATGTGACAAGACACGAATGCATGTGAAGAGGGGTTGTAAGATATGACTCGTGATCTTGACCTCTCTTTGTCAGTCAGACAGTCAGTTGTACACACTCACACAACGGCTATCGTCAGTCAGCCCTTAAGGAAGGAAGGGAACGGTCCTTGTTACCTAGCTAGAACCCTAGATCATGAACTGGGACACGTGTCGCAAACCCATTATCCCTAACCCACTTCCTCCAACATTATTACACGACATTTCTACTGCTGAGGTTTTTTGAGCAGCAGTTTCCCTTCTGTAATACTTATGTTTCTTGGAAGCTAAGAGGTTGGGGGCACTGACTTCCACGTGCTCTCTTAATTTTCCCACTCTACCTGCTCATCACACTACCTTCTAACTCTCTTTCTTGCTTTTTTTATTATATTTCATTAATCAATTTTTATGGGGTGCCCATCTTTTTTATTATTTCTTTATACATCATTTATCACGTTTAAATGTATTTAAAGGATAAAATTATTACAAAAACAAGCATATATATATATATATAACTATATTTATGGAATTCAAACTTGCAATATTGTGATTGTGTATTTTGATTTTATCGTTTGAACAAAGTCTCTTCAACAATAGCCATTTTCACTTGAATTTCAAGAAAATAAAATATTAGTCTAGATATTTCAATACAAAGAAAATGACTCAATTGATGCTAAAATTGGCCTCAAGCTAATTAGGAAGTAAATTTTTTGTTGATAATCTACACTATCTAATATGCATTTTAAACAATTCGCCACTATCGTTAGTGAGTAAATTTTCATTGCTAAATGTATTAACAAGTAAATTTCCTGTATTAAATAATGTATATAATTAACGAGAATTGTACTTGCTCATTAGTTCGACGCTAATTTTTTTCGTTACTATTGAGTCATTTTCTTGTATTGTTTGTTAGTATGTTGAAACGGTTAAAAGTTGCATTTTTAATCCTGTATTTTAGATGTGACATTTTGGAGACACTTATTCATAAAAGGGTTGGCAATTTAATGACAATATTATATTTAATTTCATTGCAATTTAAGGACTCTAGCCACATATTGGCCAAATTTTGGCCAGAATTCAACTGACGTGACCAATTTTAGGGCTTTTAAATTGGAGCAACTACCACCTAAGATGCTAACATGGAAAAATGGAGGAAAAAAATTTGAAATTTCAGCAATGTATGTTAGAGGGATGGCGACTGTGGTCCTCAAACTACGAATTTTGGCAATTTTAGTCCTAAATTTACTACTTTTTGATAATTTTAGTCCTTCCAGCAAAAAAATAGCTTGATTTCTATCGGAGTAATTGAGAATTTTATTCAATTTGACAGAAAAATTATACGTGACAATCCTCTCTAGCCGATTTGAAGAGAAATTAAAAGTGTTTTCCCCTCTTCTTCCTCATATATTGCATGAAATTGGCCCGATTCTTCTCACTCTCCTCTATTTTGCAAATAGGAATTTGAATAAAGGATTTAGGCAATAGAATTTTATATTCCAAAATTACCTTTTGTCCTCATTAAAAAGAAACTAGTTTTTTAAACGGAATCAAAGAATATACACCAACAAAACTTGAAATCTTCATTGTTAATACAAAACAAAATTTGAATTTTCCTTCAATGCTAATTTATAACATACACAAATATTTCAGAATTATGAAATCTTACCATAATTAGGAAGGAGAAATCATTAAACTACGGGTCTCGTAGTGGCATTTCGTAGATGTATCTCTCTTCTTTTTCAACATATATTCAATTTGATAGAAAATTTTGAGTAATTTCGGATTGAAAGTGTTTTGGTGGAGAAAAGGATTTATAGGGTTCTCAATTTGGAGATTGTTTTCAAATAGATTTTAGTTGAAAAAAAAAAAAAAAAGAATGGCATAAATTTACTTCATCTTTCTTCATATGTTTGCCAAGCAATTTTCCAGTCAAATTGCATAAAATCTCTAATTTTAAAAAATCCTCAATTGCACCAGTAGAATTTAGGTCAATTTTAACTAAAAGGACTGAAAATACTAGAAAAATAACAAATTTAACAACCAAAATTGCCAAAAGCCTAAATTATAGGACCACGATCACCACGCCCTAACATACAAAATTAAGATTACAATATTTTCCTCCATTTTTTTAATGTCAGTGTCCTAGGTGATAGTTGCCCCAATTTAAAAGCTCTAAAAATTGGCCACGTCAATTGCTCCGACCAAATTTGGCCACTCCAGTGGTTGGAATCCTAAAATTGTGCAAAATTAAATAATTATTGTCATTAAATTGCCACCCCCATTAACATGTAAGGCTAAAATACAAATTAGCTGCATTTTGAAACTCGCTATATATAGTACTTCATAGGAACAACATAAGTTGAAAACTCTAATTTGAATTGAGTTCGATTAAATTTAAACCACTTACATGATAAGTATACTACACTTACTATATAACTAATGGACAGTTTAAAAAAATCAAATGATCATCATATGATAAGTATATTAAATGTTGCATTGTGATTATTTTATAATATAGGTAAACCTAATTAAAACATGAATTATCTCCATACAATTCATCCAACAAATGTATTGTAATTACCAAATAATTAGCTCAGATTATAATCGAACCGAGTTCGAGCTAGAATTTTCCTTCAAATTTGTGTACATGCTTTAATTATGGTCCATGGGGAGAGCAATTATTACCACAGACACAGATAAAAAAAAAATTAAAAAAAAAGGGGGGTGGGTGGGTGATGTAAGTACATTCTTTCTGCCTCTGTTGTTTTTGCTCTGATTGATAAATCTTTCTTGACCAGAGAGTTGTTTCTGAGTAAAAACTGACAGGAGGTGGTGCACAGTTAAAAAGATTGTGTGCATCAACGGTGGTGATGGGCCCAATCACCATTGGATTTGGTGTGTGGGCTTTTAATGAGCTGTGGGGAAGATTTGCTGTGGATGCTTCATTTTCATCAATCTGCTAAACCATCCATCATAGCCCTCTGTTTCTATGTGTACTACGCACTTTGAATCAGTCAAAGATGAGCCCCAAAGTTTCCGCTCTTGGTCGCCTCATGGCCCTATTATGCTTCACCTACTTGCTCATTTTAGGACTTTGAATAAATATGTTTGAATAGGGCTGTAAACAAGTCGAATCGGCTGAGTCAAACGTATTATAATTTAAATTTATTTGAAAATAATTTAATTTTTTATCAAATTGAAATGGTACGAGCTTTAATTAAATTGGAAGGGAATAGAGCTCAAACAAGCATTTTAAAATATAATTTATTATTCTTTTGGAGGGTAAATTACACTTTTGATCTCTATACTTAGGGTCAAGGTCGATTTTTGTCTCTTAGGTTATTATATATATGTAAGTACGTTTCGCTACAAGCATGACCTTTTATCATAACTGTTGATATGGCTATAAATAAAAAAATTGCAATAATAATTTGTATAGTCTAACAGAGGTTGTTCCAAAATAATGCTATTGGCTATATATAGTAATTCATAATAAAGAATCTTATTACAAGTTATAATTAAAATAATTACTTCAAATGCAATGTTGGAAAATAAATAAAAGAAAGAAGGAAAATAATTTAATAATTAAAATGGAATATATTGGTGATAATTAATGCAATGTGAAGAAGTAAGGGAGGTGGGATCCAAATCCCCGACAAGCGTGTAACTGTCTTGTCAATTGTCATCTCTTCCTCACTTCTTGCTGCCCTCTCACTCGGACCACCTCGCTCCAAATTACAATTTTTTTTTGTAAATTATATTAAAATTTTAGTATACAGATAATATTATATAGTTTATTTAATAATTTTTTTTATATAGATAACATGTACATATTAAATAAAATAAAAGATGAAATAAATTTTACACAGAAGATCCGATCCGTTCTCCAGTTACTGTTTTACAAAAAGAATTGTGTTTCTTTTGTTTGTTTAATTAATTTTAATACTTAAGTGTATTATCTTAATAAACGAATATTGATTGTTCACCATTTATTGTCATCCCACATACAGCAGCAACGAACCTTTTTACAAATACGATTGTTACATCATTCAATGCATTTTAAATATAAAAAATTGATCAAATAATTCTATACATCCAATTATAAAAATTTAATCAAATATATCAGTAATTTTAAATTAACAAACAAGAAACTACTACTAAAGAGGATATTGATGTGGAGAGAGAGAGAGAGAGAGAGAGAGAGAGAGAGAGAGAGAGCAATGAGACCATTCTACTAACAAGAAATGCTGCCAAAATTTGACAAGAAACTACCCAGGTTTCATCAACCTTCTGTTCATATTACAGAACACTTAGCTATCAGGACACATAACTGTTACAATACACTACGGCTTCCGGCACGACGTACTTGTCTGGACCGGCGAACAGTTGTCCGATAAAAGAATTTTTACGGTCTAATCCTACCGTAGCTGAAAATACACGCCTATTGCTCTGAACAAAGACACAGAAACATCTATACCTTGGGCAGCGTATGAGCGACAAAATAAGTTAGGAGTACTCACATTCATTTTGAGCTTCTTTGCAGTTGAAACGGAGGATAGAGGAAAGAAGTTTCCACCCAACGTCGAATACAAGCAGCATTTTGGATACTTTAACGTAGAAAGACCTGCACAGGGAGCGCCTTGGTTTTCTCGTCTGTTAGAGGATGGCCCAGAACTTCTTTCGGCAAAATAGGACGGGTTCCATTCTTTTCTGATCGTCTTCAAGAAAATGCAACTGAGTGTCCCAGAGAAACTTTGGAGCAAGATCTATAATCCTTGAAATCAAGGAATCGTCTTCGCCTCTAATAATAATGTATCCCTGAACATGCACGTAATGAAATTATATTATTTTGGAATGTGACATGGTAAAATCCTACACGGAAATTCTAGTTTGAATCAGGTTCAACCAAATCCACGCTCATTATATCGAGAATGCACTATACTTGTTATGTGATTGGTATACAATTTAAGAGGAGTAAGCAACAGCATGGCAAGTGTTGGATAATGTATTACACTTCCTAGGTGACTGGTGTGCAATCTAAGGAGAATGATTGATCACCAGACAATTGCAGTAACACCGGCAATGTAATTGGTTGGGTGTGATCAAATTAGCAAGAAATTTCCAGGGATATGATAAAAATGAGAGTTTCAGCATATTTCACCTGGGGTCGCAACATACGGTCGATCTCCAGCATGATATCCTCAAGTAAACAACCTTCTTCACGACTTCTATAGCTAGAGAAAAGACGGTTGGCGTGCAACAAATCGTACGTGCGTGGGTACGTTGAGAATGGTTCACACCTGTACTTACCAGTACAAATCTTGGCATCATTTTGCTAATAAGCATAAGTGAAAATTTACATTTTTACGACTTACCAGTCATGAAAAGCACCTATCAAACCCCTGTCGTAAATGGCCGATAAGGTATTGTTCATGCTTGCAGGAACTACGTTCATGACCCAAACGGGCCACGTGCTCAAGGCAACTGAAAATCCACCAAGGAAAGCATTCATATCCATGACATTCCGTATTTCTTTCTCTTCAACGTTCATCAATCTCCAGTAGTGACGAACTTGGTCTTGCCAGTAGATTGTATCTAATAAAAACTTGTCCCGATTGATACCTGCACCAAATTCATTGTTTGTTAGGCTCAACCTTACTCACTGAAGCAAGTCGGCCCACATAATAGACTAGAGAACAGAGGGCGGAACAATCTTTCTGCAAATACTCAGATCATCTCTAAATTTAGAACTGAATAACAGTACCTAGCTTAATCAGACTCCTAGAATACTCTGAGAGACGTTGTGGCTTTGGAGGGAGTTTCTGGGAAATACGTTCTTCTATACAGTTCCTCAATGGTGTTTGCCATGATGGTTTAGCATTATCTGTCGAGTCGCATATACTAATAAGCTTCTGCTGTGTCTTCTCCTGGAGGCATGAGTTATTATCTGGTTTAATCCAGATAGCCGTCTGCACTTGTCGGGCAATAAGTCTCCAGCACATTGCAGAAGTCAGATTCATCAACTTATCCCAAATCAACGGGAAATCTTTGTCTCTTCTGTAAGCAGGAGGAGCTGAGTACACAAAATATCCATTTGATCGTAACAGGCGATCCACTTCTTTTATTAGAATGCCATCTGCACCCGAAACATTAAAGAATGAATAAGTATTGTTTTTGTAAATATGACCGGAGCTTTCTTCTTATACAAGATGTTTATTTAACTCTGAAGTACTGAGAACACATAGAAAGATTTTTAGAGGATGGCTTATATTTTTAAGGTTTGTAATCAAAGACAACCAAAAGAAAATAAATCAAACACTTCCCAGGGAAAAATTCTCAAATGAAGAACTGTTACGGAGAAAAATGCTCGATAGGATATCTTCTTGGGAGTCAAATTTTCTTTTATTAATAACAGAACAAAAAAAAAACAATTCTAACCATTCTCATGAAAATCAACACGACATCTGGAACAATGGACCATCTCAAAGGAGTTGCTGGGATACGGCAGCTGTTTTGTGGATAAAGCAGAAATCATGGTACGAATTCCTCTTTCTAAAGCAAATTGGATTTGATTTTCATGGCCGTCTTTAGGAGCAAAAGACATAGTTTCGATATTTAAGGGAAGAAGATAGGCTGAGAAGCTAGCTACTCCACAACCAATGTCTAGAACTTGAAATACCCCAGCAGAATGGAGGTCGCCAGTTTCATTAGTTGTCATATTTCCTAACCTGCAGCAGCAGACTCAAAGTCATACAATTAACTTCAACACATACAGGAAAACCATCATTGCTTTGACAAGCTCTATAGAACTGCAAGTTGAAGGATCGCACTGCTTCTTGCGCAACGTACATTAGGCAAAATCTTTCCAGGATCTCCAGCATTATGATCTTTTATGGTCATAACTCCATCCTACAAATCTTTTTATTTAGGCTAAATTGTTGTCAAAAACTTTTTACATTCATTACGTGTAGCTTTGCTATTTGGGCTTAATGCATATGTATGAAATAGTAACAGCAAATTAAGTTAGTGCAGTCAGAAACTATATAGAAGTGGAAACTGTTCTCTTGTAATACAAACTAGTCTATGAAGAACCAATACTTTGACATCACCCCATGCAATGTTGGAATAGCATTGGACACTGTCAAAAAACCTTTTGGAGTGTGTCCACCAGTCAAAATGGAAAAAGAAAAATTATAGCAGCTGTGCCCAAGTTCAGACAGGTCGACGGCTTTTTTCATTTTTGGCAAATTTTAGGAGTTGTGGAGAAAAATGAAAATAAAAAGTCGAGTGACTAGAATTAGTGTATGCTCATATCAATTTCGTGCCCTCCCTCCCTCTGTCTCTCCTTGAATGTCTCTTTTAAAGTCAACCCACCTTTTTTGCACAAACAACAATTGTAGCCACAGTCAATATTGCCAAGACAAGCATCTTTCTCTTTGAAATCCCAACAAAAAGACAGTGATAGATTTCTAATTGCTGGCCCATAATATCGACTTAATTCTATAAGTACTTACAGACATGAAATGCAGTCACATTTCTGCATTTGATTATGAATTTTAATCATCATAAATATTGTGCAGTGTAATACTTGACATGTACAACATGATGCACTTGTATCATCTTACCTAAGATTTAATGAATTAGAGAGGGCTATCTCATACGCTTCAAAGTAAAAATCTCCAATCCCAGTATCAATCAAAGAGTAAAAACCAAAAGTACCTCTGGATGTACTCCGGAGCTCCATGCTTGAAGTGAGTACCTCCACCAGGAAACCACCACAGCTGATCCTTCGCATGCACCCAATTTTGCCCTCCTTTAACCTCGGCAAGATGCGTGTGATTTACATTGCTTCGCCAAACATAGTCTCTACTGGTAGGCCATCTTATCGTACTTATAGTCAGCTGGGGTGGAACCAACAAACAAGCGTCTATTGAGAGGAGGACAATGCCTCTCCAGCTCCTCTTTTCTAGAAAGATCTAGTTTTGGTAGTAGCTCTTTGATGTAAGAAATGTCATGGCATGGAATATATTCATTATATCTCAACGGCATATGTTTCACCCTGTTTCCGTGCGAATCCTAAAACGCTTGTCTGTTCGATAAGTAAGACTAACTTTATTTTCTAAAAATGCACTGCAAATATAAAGATACCTGCGTATTCAATCAGAAATATGTGCATTTGAACCATATTTTAAGCCGATCCAAAACAAAAAATTAATGGATCTGAAGCCTGAGCTCAGTCTCAACTGGGCTAGATACTTCCAGTGATCATCATTCAAACTTAAATATCGCATATCTGATATTATTATGAAACAATGTATCTATGTCTACTATAAATTCACTTAAACATCAAAACATAAGCATTAAGTACTCGAGCAAAAACTAACACCACAGAACCAGAAAATAAAACAATCGGCATCAGCACTTCCATATATATCAAGCTAGAGCGAGTCCAGAATTTAACTTTCTTCATGCTACATAACAGGGCTTAAATTATTTTTACCCACAGAAAAGAACTCCTTTAGTATTAAGCTCAGAAGAAGAACAATTGTTAAACCTAACCAGCCAACATCCCTAAAAACCCATCTTCAAGTGAAGATTTCTAACCAAAATCAAACTTTGCATTCAACTGACAAAAAATAAATGTTAAGCTTTTCAATGCTATAAACTCAAAAATGCAAAACTAACAAGATCTTTCACTATATCTATTAACCTTTTACTACATTAAACAATTTAAGCTTGAACCCATAATGCATATAGTACCCAACCTGCTAATACAGACACCCATTTGCAATTGAAGACTTCTTGACAAAAAATTACAACTTTAAATCAAGAAGTGCTGCCGTTACATTTTCACACACTCAAAACGCAGAATTAACAAGATTTTCCACTATATGAATCTCTTACAAAACCAAATAACTGCTGATGCAGTCCCAATTTGAGAATGTACAACCAAATCCAAGAAATCAAATACATCCACACACACAGAGAGATACACTAACCATAAACTGATGCTGAACCGTTGCCAGCGAGGGCTGCTTCCTGTTGTACGTTTTGCTGTTTCAGTGGTGCGTAAAGGATAGAAGAATTGTTGCCAAAGAGAGTGCCAGTGTAGAAGGAACCTATCATCACTACAAGGGCTAACCCTATAACCTGCCCCGAATTCCAACCCATTTTTTCTCACCTCAATATATTTACAGGTTTCTATGTATGTATCAATGCCTGTACATTGCTGCAGAGAGGCAGATCGAGAGATCTCTCACACAGTGTGTGAAATTGAGAGTGTTGATTTGAGTGTGTGTGTGTGTGTGTGTGTGTGAGAGAGAGAGAGAGAGAGAGCTGTTGATGTTAACGTCGGTGAGAGATAAACAGATCAGAACTCCCCTAAATCAGATTTGCATAATGCATAAACTTTTACATAAAATAATACTTTAGTAGTTTTCTATTTGTTTAGGTGTAAATTGCATTTTTCATACCCAAACTTTATTAAACATTTTGTCTCAACTTTCCATCTCAAAATTTAAAAAAAGTATTGAGGCTTGGCTTAAAAATTCTTAATTTGACAATTTTATGCTTCAAGAATTAAACAAAAGGAATAATTATACATTCCTCCCTTGAAATTTAATATAATTATAAATGGATTTTTTATGATTTGAAAAATTATAGTTAATACTCTTGTGTTTGTTTCCTCGAATAAATGATCTCCTTGTTAGAAAAAAAATTATCGAATTTGTTGGTATTAACAAAATAAATCGATGTAAATCTGTATTTAGCCTTAATTGACTTATGCAGTAAACATTTTTTTTTTTTTTGACCAAAACTACATTTATACAATCTTCACATATTTGCATATAAAGAGTATATTTTCACCTTTATTAAGTTTAGTTTTAGATTAGAAAAGATTTATTTGACCTACAATTTAAAGTCAATCGGTAAATATGAATTTTTCATTCTTTTTTTTTTTTTTTATTTATCAGCAAATTCGGTGAATTTTAACTAACGGGTGAACTATTTATTAACCGAGAACAAACATCGAATGTACTAAATATAATTTTTCAAATCACCGAAAATCTACATATAATTATTCATAAATGAAATTATGGGATTGATACTTAAAAACTCTGTACGCATCAATTTATTTCTTTTTCTGATTAAATGCGTAGTTTTGAGATATGTGCATAAATTAAGGTATGTTTGTAGATATTTCTTTTATTTATTTGTTACTCTCGACATTTAAATAACAATAGTATTTATCGAAAATTACATGACTAGTATAGTCTCGAGTTATCAAGCTGATTTTACTTTTGTAGCAGATTGCCACAAAAAGATGAACTCCCTCATTCAGAACCTCAATCAAATGATGGAATTGATAACTATGTAGACAGTAAATTTCATATCAAATCCAACATTTACTAACAAACACTTCAATACTCACTTTACTTGTAATCTAGTAATGGAAACTTGGGATTCATGTCTAAGGTTTAAATCCCACATCGAAAATAATAAACAGAATCAACATGTAGTTATTCCGATGTCAGCAGTTGCAAGAACACGACCGTACTTGAACAGGATCTTTCTATAGGCTTGATACCTCTGTATCCTTGAGTCAAAGAGAACAGGAAATCAAGTCTGGTGGAAATGAATCATGGCTGCTTGGCCAAGCTGATTAACAGCTCCCATGCTTAGCATACTGAGCCATCAGGCAGTAGAGATCGTTCTTGGCTGGAAACTCCGGCTGAGATGCCTTGCAGCTGTCTGACAGACTCCTCAAAACAGTTCTTTTTGAACCTTTTTTAGTCATGATTCTATACATAGTTACATTTGATCCAAACTGTGTGTTCTTGATTGTTAACAGCCCAGCCTGCTCTCTTTAGGTAAGGTTGTGTTGTTATATAATGAGAGAAATAATACATACAACAGTTTCTGATCTGCAGTGTACCAAAAACAATTTGTTGAACAAATGGGACATTAATCAATGTCTGCTAAAGCAGTCAATCAATATCTTGCAAAAGTCAATCTTCCCATGTATAACTCGCTTATGTGGTCGAACACAGGGGGCACACTTCTATGTAGAACTCTCATGAATCGCGGCCATCCCAGAACCCAAGCTTTCGTCCTGTAACGAGTTCACGTTCAGATGGTTCTGCAGTAACCGGATCCTGTAAACAATTGTATCGGTTCTGTCGCAAAAATGAGCAATGCATCGGCGTGAAGGTTCATCAGAAGCCAGTCTATCAAGGCTAGAGTCAGGCTCCATCAACGGTTGGGATCTGAAAATTTCTATCTCCCATCATCTTGATTCCCTTTCTGAAGGAAAGTGCACTCTCAGTTCCATTGGTACCGGGCACTTTTAAATCCTTTGTGAAATGCTCATAGCTCTCCCGCGCTTGGTGCTTCGTGTTTTTCTGCTAAGTTAAGATACAAGAGAATCGAAGATGGTAGCTTACGACAGTTTAACGTTCGGAAGTTTGACAGCAGCAAAAGAAATCGAGCCATCTTCTTGCAACCCCGGCGTACCACTTGATAATGTCAACATCTTCGAGAACCATAAGTAAAACTGAATTGGCCTTGACGACCCATCTTATTGGTAAACCCAACCATTTGACGGCCTTTCGTATTAGTTCTAGGGGTGCATCAACTTTGATGCAATGTTTTGTCAAATCCTCGACAGTTCTTTGAGCATACTTTTGTTTCCTCCTCTTCTTCTTCTCCTCACTTCTTCTTCCAGTTCCCTTTTAGCCTTCATACTGGCTTCAAAACTTGTCAACTTTGATGCTGAAAGTGTCATAAGCATCAACAAGATCACGCGGAGCAGATCTCTAATCCTGCCCAAAAGAAGAGAAAATCACAGATGACAGCTCACGGTGCCATTATCCCACCGCTCGTCCACAATCTCAAGAACTCATGGACCACTTCATCAGCCCCAAAGTGCTAAAGATTTGCCTCACTCATTCTCTATTTGGAAGTCGAACTTGAATCCATTACTTCGCTTCAACTTCTTTGAACACTATGATTTCATAACTTCATTCCCAACTTCTTCCTGTTTTCTCTCCCTTGCATTTTTTCAACTCTAAAAGTCTGACTTACTTTCTGCCTGAGATACTTCTTCTGCGGCCCTAATTGCCTTCTCTGTCATTGGCGGACGCAGAAACTGAAGTGCAACAGCCTTGAAGCTCCATCCCCATAAAATCAATCTTCTCCGAAACTGCACTATGAATAACCGTTCTCCGTCTATCCACCTTCAAATCCAAGTTCTGTTCCATAAACATTACAACCCTATTCTTCAAATCTATTGTCAACATCTTCGTTCCTGATGTGATGATCAATATCTCATCCAAATACCGGACAGCATAAATCTTCAAAGGCTTATAGAAAACATTAACCGAACTCGATTCCCCAGGGACAAGCTCATTTTCCTTGAACTCCGGGTTCTCCTTATTCGTTTTCAGCCGTAATTCTTGCACTTCCTTATCGAACCCATTCAAGTAAATATTAATCAAAATTGAACTCAGATGCACATTCTTGCGCAGTCCTTCTACTAAACAAAACCCCACCAAGATTAATAGCAACTTACCTACACTCAAACAACCTCTTTATGAAATCAAGAAGTTCACTGTCTTCAATTTCTCTCCTAGCATCAAACACAACTTATCTACATGCTACCACCAAACAATTCTTATCAAATTTAACACTAAACCACCAACTGGGATCTCCACAGAATTCTTCAAATACCGAACCGCGGTGTCGGCCCATGTTTGCGCGCCGCCATATGAAAATGTGGCAAACCTATCATCATAAATGACTTCAAGTACAATCCTAATAGCTTCAACCACAACCTTAAGCTTCAGATTGGGTAGCACAAGGGGTGTACCTCTGCCGGCTTCTGGAAAAACAGGGACGCAGCATGATTCAACATCCAACGAGCTCTCGGAGAGCTGAAAGGAGAGTTCTTGAAGGGAGAAAAAGTGAGCCGAGACCCAGTCAATAGTGAGTGGAGGCGGCGGTGAGTCCGGCGCATGTTTTTCTAAGGTTGTGGCAAGCGGTGAGGAGGAGAGGGTGAAGCGACGGACGTGCTGGAGGAGGCTACGGAATTTGCCGTGGTGATAGTGGGAGAGAAATCCAGGATTGGAGGGGCTGATTTTGTAAGAGGTTGGACTTCCGTAAAGGAAAGGAGTGGCTGGTGCCGAGGGTGGAGAAAGAACGGCGAGGTTCCTGCCGGAGAGACGTAAATTCACGGCGGAGATGGTGGCGGATTTGGGTTTTCTGAGGAAGCTCAGGAGCATTTGGAAATCTGCAACTGTTTGATGTGTGTGGGGTTTTAGTGGGTGCTGGAGAAAGAACAAGTTTAGAACAAGGCCCAAACTAAAAGTGCCCAATGGAAAAGGCCCAATGAAAAAAGCCCAAACAATTTGCTAATAAATCCTCAATTTTATTCCTTGAGCCCTAAAATTAATTTTTAAAATTAATAAATTATAATTTCATTAAAATCATCACTTAAATTCAGAATTATAGTGTAGTTTGTTCTAATAGACCAAGATTTTAAAACATATTATATATTTTGTGTGCTATATATATATTATTTACTTAGGCTAAGGCCAATACACTAAGAATAAGGCCCATGGGCCATTGAATAGAGAGTCCAATGCATTTTTATAATTTCCAAAAAGTATTGACCTTGAGGCTCTCTCACTTGTCTTGGGCTACTTAACTCTTTCCCTAAGAGGAAGTTTAGCTAAATTTATTTGGAGAATTTTATAAGTTCATGCATTTTTCATAGGATATCACAACCACTCCTTCTGAATTTTTGGCCATAATATAAATATGATACTTGTATCTACAATCCTTAATTTATAATTTATTTAAATATATTACTTATATCTTTAAAATTTACATATACAACTATCAAAGCGTCAACGTCATTTACATTAATCACTCTTGTATTTTTGAAAAATTACATGTACGTCCCCCTAAAATAGCGAAATCATTACACAAATTGTCCTGCTTTTTGAAAACCTACACGTACACCCCCTAAAAAAGACAATATTATTACACAAACTACCCTATTTTTTGGCTGTCATAGGTGATTTCACTAATTATGCAAAAAACATATTAGGGGGTGTTAAAATATAATTATCCCCTTACAAATATTTTCTCGTTGTTAAAAATATATAAATACTTGATTTTAATGTCCGTCGTACAGAGAGTCTATTCCGTTAGCCTCTATGAAAAATTCTTATGTTGACTGATCAAAATGTCCTTTTAAATCATATATTATAATTTTATAAAATATTTTATGGACTAATATGCCTTATGGATTAGTTACTTTACGCACCCTCAAATTTTATTTACATCTTTTCAAATATGATTTAGGACGGGGGTGGGGGAGGACGTGATTTCCACCTCACCTTCTAAGCATTACATAATTATTTTTTATTTGATGGTGTATTTATAATTTTAAAACGACGAAGGACTACTCATAACCATTTGTTTAGGAATAAGTTTATACAATATTTCGATAAAATAAGATAATAAAGCTTATAGAATTTCAGCAGTGATAATTTTGTAATTAATCTAATTAAAATTAGAAAGAGTCTGTCAAATTCTAGTCGGGAACTTCTCTATCTTTTCATTAATGTTTTTTTAGTGTCTTAATTCAACTTTTATAGGCTTATTTAGTTTATTTAACTATCAAATATTTTACGGTATCTTTTTAGCTTTTAATCTTCTTATAATATTATAGTATATGATAAATAATATTTGCAACATGACTAAACCAAATTCAAAGTCAGAATTTTATCTGATGAATCCAAAAAATGCCATGCCGACTCCCTAACAACATAATTCAAATCTTGATACTTTTATTTTTAATTCCTTATGAAAAAGAAACAAAAACGTGAAATCGACGCAAAGGAAATTTCATGTTATTAATTAACTAAAAACAAAAGGAAAAAATAAATAAAAAGAAAGACAGCAGCACGCCTTGGAAAAATCGCTGCAAGTAGAGAAACGGACAAGAGAGAAGAGATTTCTTTTTGTCCAAACACGACTTTTCCGCCTAGTTTTGAACGGGTGCAAGAATCATGTTTTTAAGGGTAAACTCCATAAGATTAGGTTTAATTACATAATCGTTTTTTGTCCTTTATATAAATTATCTATGCACCTCTTGAGTGGGTGTAGTGTAATTTTTGTGTAAAATTTCGCTATTGAATAGTAAGTGTACTTATAATTACAACTATAATCTCAAGTGATTTATTCCGTATATTTTTCTCAGGAATGGTAATTTACTGTCATTTATAAGAAATTGACGATTCCAAAAAGATGATTTTGCTCTTTTGTTTTTTTGAAGGGAAAGCGATGAATGTTATTAATGGAATTAAATCGATTACAATCAATTTTGTCGACTATCAATCACACGACAAGTGTAAATTACTTGAATACAATTTAGCACAACTCATGTCAATTTTTTTACTGATCTCACGTACTTTCCAATCACGACTCACATGTTTTACAACAGATTCCTGCCCAAACAAAATTTGAGTATAAATATGGATTGATGTAAGAAATTTCTGAGAAATTGAAGTTATAAATATAGATAGATAGAATTGGAGTGGAGACAAAGATTTGTTAATGATTGTGAGAGTGGAGCACATGTATGATGTAGACAAACAAGAAAACCGGAACACGTTCCGGTTCAGCCGCACACACACAACACAAGCACTCCACGCCAAACCGCCTTTTCTTTCAATCATACTTTTCTAACTTTGAACCGCCCAAAAACGTTTTCTTACCATTAATTAAAACCTTTCTCCCTAACTCAGTCGGCGAAGTTGAGGTCCCATGATCATTAATGTCATGGATTTGAATTCTCTGCGTGAGATGATTTGTTTCTACTGCATAGTAGGTTTATTTGTTTCTATTGTATAGTAGATTATTTGTTGTTGTAATAGCACAATATTAGTATATGTGATATTATTGATAGGAATGTTGTATTTGTCTCTATCTGTTGATATTGACAGAATTGATTGTAATCGCTTTATTTCAATTAATAAAATTCTTCGCTTCCAACTCAAAAAAATTAAAACCTTTCTCCCACCTACACCTCATCCTAATTTTGGTTTAATTATCAATATAATAATTAATAATTATTTAATGAAATAAAAGAAATGAATAATTAATTAATATAAATGATAACTAAGTTTATATTATTATTGTGAGTAGGGTTCAAATTAACCGTGATTGTGGTTGTAATGTGTTGTACGAAGCAAACCTAACTTTGCCATTATTCCAAAGGGCAAACCTATTTATTATAGCATTAAACAAGCTGTTGTAGTTAGTTGAAGGAATGAAGAGCATTAATTCATTGTACCTCTAACTCACCTAATAACTTCCCTCCCTCAAAGAGGTAAATGGGAGATCTGGGCGGGAGATGAGGTCTATTAGATGTCCACGTTGGAAATGGGATCTACTCGAGTTCGTCAACACGAACAGTACCAACTGATCTGAAACACAAGTTAAGTTTGTTGGAGTGGCCTCCATCTAAAATCTTTTGATTCTAAAATTAGATAGGGTAATAGGTAATGTAGTGGTCCAAGAGTTAGAACTTAGAATCGTAAATGCATACGTAAACAGTAGTCCTTTGAAATATTTAAAAGATGCCATGTGTCAGAAATATTATATGGAACTACATGATTGATGATTGCCCTTGAATGTCTTGGTTGTGGGTTGTGTTTTTTTGTCGGTTTTGATTCGAATAAAAATATGAGAATCATAGTTCTGTTAAGTAAATCTTGGATTCTTCAGGGGCGATTTGATTTTCATAGGAATTTTACCAAATAACCCTACTCAACATCTAGAAGAAGAAATTTCTTGATGGTGGGTGATTATGTTTGTGTGCGTTTTAAAGTTATAAAAAATAAATAAAAATTGAACAGCTAAAGTCATAAAAATTACATCCCAAAATATATACATAGGTACATAATGTGTCATTTCAATTTAGGGGATGCTATTACAAAAATGATTGGTTTTTATATTTATTCTGAAATTCGAATTACCATTTTAACCCAATAATGTCCTTTGTATGGCTTTGCGCACACAGAGACAGAAGGTAGACGGCACATACAGAATCTTTTCCATATTCTTCGTTGATTTGAGAAATTATCGATATCATTAATTTTAACATCCATTCAATAAATAGCATATTTTATAATTTTTCATTAAGTTTCATTTATTTTTTTTATAATGAATTAACAAAAATACACTTGTAAAGTATAAAATAATTCATGGACGGGAACCCAAGCTTCCAACTAAAAATTGCAAAATTTCTTCAAACATCGAAAATATTGGTAATTTTTAAATAATAAAAATATAATTATAATTATAGAACACCTCAAATTAGTCGTAATTTATCTTAATATTAAACTTGTAATTTACTTCAATATTAAATTTATCATGTGATTGATTGTACGTGTCCAAACTCATGAATTCCTCAACAACCGAACTCATTAACATAAACACAATGCGTATGGAAAATTTCTTTTATATATACACATTTTTCTTCATAGTGCAATACATATTTTGTGATGGAAAAACTAAATTTAAGAGTTTATGATAATAATAATAATAAAGGAAAAATTCAGGGCAGCGAAAATGATAATAATTTTCCTTTTCTTTTATTTTTGTTTCTTTCTGAAACAAGATAAGGAAAATTGGAATACTATCTTTGCCGCTGCTGGTCCATCATTCGGCTGAAGTCCTCGAAGCACACGAACCCGTCTCCGTTTCTGTCCACCCCTCTTATCATTCGCCGGCAGTCCTCCAACGTGCACCGCGCGTCGCCGATCGTTTCGAAAACGTTCAGCAGCTCCTCCGCCGTTATTTTCCCGTCGCGATCCGAGTCAAAGAAGTCGAACGTGTCCCTCAGCTCGCCGTCGCGCGCCGGCGGAGCGAAGGCGGAGCCAATCGCGTAGAACTCTTCCAGGCTAATGCACCCGTCGCCGTCCCTGTCCACCTCCGTCAACATCAGTTTTAGCTCCTCCTGGCAGGGCGGCTCGGGGCCCAGCCGGCAGAGCAACCCTTCCAGCTCCTCCTTCTTTATTTTTCCGTCGCCGTCTCTGTCGATCATCTCGAACGCCTGTTTCAACTCGAAGTAGACGTCGGCGGGGATTTCGGGCCATTCATTGGGGGATATCTCCGCGGACAGCGAGGGGAGCACGCTGGTCGGCGTGGATAAGCCGGTGGGCTTCTTGAAACCGTCGTCGGATGCGGAGGAGGAGGTCGTCGTCTGGGAGCTGAACGACAACGCCTCGTTTTCCAATCTGGAAACGGAACGAGATTTCTTGAGCTTGAGGAGCTTTTCGGGGATGATCTTGGTGAATTTCATAGTGGAATTAGGAGTGAGAATGAGAATGAGAATGAAAATGAAGATCCAGACCGATAGAGAGAAGAGATGAAAGGAGAGTAGATGAGAGAAGGAGAATTGGGGAAAGAGAGAGGAAGAAACGAAGAGTTAAATGGACGGAGAGTGTGGCAGCCATGGTTACCTTCCACGAAGTTTCCTAGAGAGAGAGAGAGAGAGAGAGAGAGAGAGTTTTGATGCTGAAGGAGTAGTTTTACTATTTAGAGGGGAGTTTGGTGTAATTTGGTTTTGGTGGTTCAATTTGTGTGTTGTTTGTTGGCTTCAATATGTGTGTGTGTTTTTTTTCTCAATAAATTTGGGTGATTTCAATTTTAAAAATAATTTTAAAAAATATTTACAAAAAAAAAAAATTATGAATGCAATTTTCTAAGATTGAATTACTTACTAAACTGACAATTATCAATTTATAAGATCTAATTTAAAGTTCGAATCGAGAATTGAATTAGATTTTATCGTCCTTTATTTGGACTCTGCATGTATTTTCTTAGGTGTACTTGCACTTCAAAAGATTAGTAAAAACACTATCGGGTAGGTTTGATATAGCTCGATCAAATTATACAACTTAATCATCGTTGATATCGGAATAATAAAATTTTATATACGTAGCATGCATAAGTTAAATGCAATAAAAGATGCAATAGTATTTATAACAAAAAATTCAATCTGGATTTTTGGAGTGTCTAGTCATTTTAACTATATCTAAGGGCCTTTTAGTCATTTGGAAATATGTAGATGTATTCTCACATCAAGGTCATTGTCATTAATTCCCATAAGTTAGATTTATATATACGTCAGTGTTAATAATTAATTTTACAAAATGAATCTAACACAAGTGATGTAATAAGTCAGAGCCCCAATATTTATTAATTTAATAACCAATTTAAAAATTGTATTAAATTTTGAAAATAAAAAATAAAACTAGTAATTACACACACTCATTAGGTTGCCAATGGAGCATTTTTTTTTAAAAAAAATATTTTATATTTTTTATTTGTTATTTGTAGCAAAAAGTTATAGTTAAATTGATTCACGGGTTGTGATCGATTTTGATTGATTCCTGCTAGTGTTTTTGGGTATCAATTCTTACACTATAATAAGATTAGACTAATGATTAGTTTTTGATTGATCCACTCGAATAAATAAATCTAATTAATTTATCATAATCTTGATCGTTTATGGTCTCTTGGATTCTATCTTTTCATCATGATATATATATATATGTTTGTCAAATTTATTTTGAATCCGTCTTAAAAATAATCATAGGGAATCTTTCGATAATACAGATTTTTGTGTAAAAGTTCAATAAAGGGTACTGCACCCTTACATAATTAAAAATTAAAAATCGAGAACTAAAAAGCAAGCAATATTACTCCGTTATATAAACATTAAAATTAAAGTTTAAAGACGAACAAGATGTTGTTCGTTGAGAAAATATTAATTTATACAAACAAATTAAGATAAGAAAAAAGTGATAATATTAACTTATACAAAGAAAAAGAAATCAAGAAATCAAAACTGTTAACAAACATGGAAAACAAAAATATGATAAAAAAAAAAAAAGAAAATCCCAAAAGAGAGAAAGAAGGGCTCTCACTATTATCCTTAAATAAATCTAAAAACAAATAATTGTAAAGTATTTCATAAATAGATTACATTATTATCTTTTTTTTTAAAAAAGCATGCAAAAACATCATCGTGATAACAATCATCAAAATGTTGCATTTTTCTGTATACTAACTTACAATTCAAACTCCATTTTGATCAAACTAAAACTTAAATTTTCAAATTTTATTAGATTTATATCCGTACTTGTAATTAATTAACTATGATGTAATTGAAAAGGGGTTTGAATTTTTTTTTGGAATAAAAAAAGAAAATATAAAAACAAAGTCGATCTTGCACATGCTATACTTAATTTTGAAACACTGTAAACAATTAGATGGTTGACACATACTCTATTTTTTTAAAATGGTTATGTAACAATCAATCATACAAATAGTACAAAAAATATTGACTGCAACATGAATTTAACCTAATCAAATCAAAAAAACCCTAAAATTTCTCAAAATATAAAAGAATTTAATTGAACGACACTTATTATATGATCGTATTACAATACACAAAAAACGACTAATCACACAAGAAGTTTTTATGAGCCCAAATCCAAAAAAACTACCCTCAATTTAATTCTTGCCATGATGCTAAAGAGCATCCACAAATATTACTTCATCAATCATTATTAATTAATTAAATTGTTAAGTACTTAATGAAGATTTTCTTAATTTTATAATATAATTATTATTTTGTAAAAAAAAAAAAGAAAAAAGTATTGGTCTCCAATAACTGCGCCAACAGATAAGTGCACGCTGAAAAAGGCTACGGATAGCACGCGGTTAATAGCCTGTCAATCACACAACACCAAACTGTGGACTTGTAACCACATCCGTCTCAACATTTGTCGCTAATATAAACAATGCCCACAGTGTGAAAGTCGTGTTTTAAAAGCGTGCTCATCACTTTCAAAAATGGACTTTTATCTGTTTTGCTGTCTTCAATATCTTTTGAGACTACTGGTTAGCTAGATATTTTTTTTAAAAATAATAAGCGATAAATTATTAATTTAAAAATACAGTAATATTTTTACAATAATCAACTATTATTATAATATTCAATCCATAGTATAATAAACATTATCAGACCACGGCATCTAACTAGCAACATCAGCACAATAAACTTCAAACCATCAATCTATTGATATCTTACAATAGATAATAATGGTTACAATTTTATTATTGTTCATTTTTATTTTTATTTTTGGATAGATGAAAGTTACACTTATACCTTACATAGATATCTTCAATATATTTGCAAAAATAAAATAGATAAATATTCTTCCAACATAATATTGGTATTTGGAACATAAAAATACACATTTGGGATAGGGTCAATCATTAGGTAGAACCACAAAGGGAGACATTTGTTTCATTGTTATTCATTCATAATCATTATAGATTATATTCTCTCATTTTAACATAAAACAATTATGGTAGTTAATGAGATTCAATTTAATTAGTGAAATTTAGACTCTTCAATCATAAGATTATAGTTTTGAATTTCAAGTGATTGATTTACATTAATAGTAGTTGTTAATTAATTATAAATATTCGGTATTGGTAATAGGTAAATTGATTGTTAATTATTAAAATTTATGATATAATTATAACTGTTTTGTTAAAACAAGATTGTGGTTCATTTATGATCTAAAATGGAATTTTAAGAATAAAATTTATGCATTTATACTATAATATTTAAAAGTAGTAACTGAGAGTTAATAGTATTAGTTTTGTAAAAATATTTATCAGAAATTCAGAACAAATATTCTAAATTATTTTTAAAATATGCATAAAAATTTGGAAAAATGTGCATGAGATCTAGAGCATCACATTAAAATCTGTGCACATTTGATTGCCTAATTGTTTGCTGATCAACTCAATCATTACCCTTCAGTCAACACCAGTAGTAATTTCACTCTGCCCCTCTCAACTATTTACATATAACATTTTGATCCCTCAAATTATGAAAACTTTTTTTTAACCCTTCCAACTAAGGAAATATAATTTGTTTTTCAAACTTGAGAGGGGTATTAATAATCATGACCTATAGGTCAATGCTTCTTCCTCTAACTAGGAATATATGCTCATCATCAACTACCCTATTTTGAGATTTCGAAAATATATTCAAGTATATATTTAATTTAGGGTTAAAATATAGTTACTATTTCTGAAATATCCATTCCACATTAATTATCCTCCTAAAATATTAAAACCTTTATAACTCACCCTTGATCTATAATTTTTAAGTTTCAAAAGTCCATTTTACCACTACAAAAATGCTTTCTAAAAAATAAATTAAAGGGATTTCTAAAATGCCAAAATTACCTTTTGTTGAAACTTTGTCTAATTTCAGTTTCACTTATTCATCGAGCTATTTTTATTTTCATAATCTTAAAGTAGTTGATGCTCATTTTATTTTAGTTTCACTTGTTTGTCAAACCAAATTAAAAATAAATTTACACACACACATATATATATTTATATATTTACTTAAAAAATAAATAATTAATAAAATCAAAAGGGTTGATGAACTAATAAAAACATATTCAGTTGATATATATTTATGATATGTAGTTATATATACATATGATAATCATATAAATGTGGATTAATAAAATCGAAATGACTGATGAACTAATAAAAAAATATACAATCAATATATATTTATAGATATGTGGTAATTATATGTATGTATTTTATTTTTAACTATTGATTTGACAAACAAGTGAAACAAAAATAAAATGAGCTTCAAATACTTCAGGATTAACGAAAATAAAACGAGCTCGATAAACAAGTGAAACTAGAATTAGACAAAGAGTGATTTTGGCATTTTAGAAAAAATCTTTAATTCTTTTTACAGAAAGCAATTTTTGTAAGGATAAAATGGACTTTTCAAACTTAAAAATTAAAGATCGGTGGTATTTTTTAAGGTTTTAATACTTTATGGGTAATTGATATGGAGTGAATACTTTAAGGGTGGTTATTATATTTAACCCTTTAATTTATTTAGTCAGTGAGAATTTAAAGATAAGGAACTTAACTCTTGAATTTAGTGGTTTAGATCTAATAAAAACATAAAGTTTCATATAATTTCAATATGGTTCAATTTTTTTCATAACACACTCTATATACTCCCAAAACTCTATTTCTTTTTTGTTTCAATAAGAGAATTGAGCAATTAATTATTAATTATAATAATAATAAAAGAAAAGCCCTCATTACCAAAAAAGCCCAAAGTGTAGAGAATATTACCAACTAGCTAGCAAGCATTTAGATCTCATCCTCACTTCCAAACAATCCATGGCAAGCAAAGCTGGCCAAGGGGCAAGCAGTACTGAATTATTACCAAATGACAAAAATCTTTAGGACCACTCACTACCCAACAATTATACATTGAGGAAATTAAGGGCAATTTGATGGATGTTTGACTACTTTCTTCATCTCCATTTTGGAACTTCTTTCCTTTGATTGAGCCCTTCTACCAAGTTGTTTGGAAGTGAATTAACATGCAAGACAAGACAACTTAGTATTGATGCATCATTTCTTGTCACTTGTGATTTCATAAGTGAATTTCTTGTGGGATTTGTCTTCTTTCATGTGCCTAAGGTGTCATGCAAAGTGCCCCACCTTGCCCCTGTCTTTTACCCCACTTTGAGTTTGTCTTCACAATGGATGCTCCAATCCAAATTATTTATGTTTAAATTTGTAACTTTCTTGAAGTTTCATTGCATGTGATGCAATTTGTGACACAACAGCTTTGCTTAGTGCGAAGTATTGTTCACTATAACTTAACTTTATGAATTTGTCTTGAAAAAAACGTTTTGATGGGACATGGCCAACATCAACACATGACACATTGGCTGATGATGGAGGGGTACATCTCATAAAGGTCATGTTAGGACTTTCTCACGATATATTTATCTTTAGACAAGTTTTGAATTCATTTTATTAATTTGAGCTCTATATAACTCGATTCCCGTGCATTCTAAACCCTAATATGTAGGGACTCACCGTGATCATACGATTATTTTGGTGTATGTGGTTCACGTGAAACCGTACAATTAGGATAAATCTATGGTTAATATCGCCCCATGTCTCAGGTACAATTTTTGCAACCCTAACATTCTTATGACTTTCAGTTATATTTCTCTTAAGATCTATCTGACTTAAACATGGGAGGCCTATAACTAGGGTCTTTCCGATGTGGTTCTGACGAGAGTTTGTTTTGTAGGCTTCATGGCTGAGCGAAGTAGATTGATCTTGCTCATTCTGGTTTTCTTTAACTAAATTCATTTTTAGGTACAACTGGACACATTCTAGCTAATATTGGCTTTAGTTGCAATGAAGCATGGAAAGAAAAAAAAGAACGATACTTACCATATGATTAATATACACTTAGGCCTTATTTACTTGTTCGGCCCCGTCTGTCCAAGTAAATAGGTCATTTACTTGCCAAATGATTGGTCCCTTTTCCGTTTCTCTGTCGCAATAACTTCCACCGTAGAATCCTCACTCAAAAGCCTGTCCTTACTGAGGTGAGTTACGTGAAACTTTATCTAACTATGTTGTTTGATTTGATCAAACGTTTGTTTTTTCTCTCATTCTTGTTATAATTGGCTTCATAGAATAAGTTGGAGGGTGATATTGATGCCTAATCTTTTGTAGCATGTGGTTCAACATGGAATCTCTACAACCTAATAATGTATTGTTGCTGAAAGTAATCTACTCAGATGATCAATTATAGCAAAGGTCACATGTGAGCTCAATTGCATAAAACATAGGAAATTTCTGGTTCTGACAACATGAAGCTTGTGGACCTTGAATGACAAATCTTGTGTAGCAATGAATTCATGTGAAAACCCAAATTCTTGCATGTTCTAAGTTGTAGTGAAAGAACCTCCTAGTCCTCAACCGTCCATGACATGCTTGTCATAGACGTCATCAACCTAGCTAACCGGTTAATCGGCCATGACCTGGCTCGCCTTCGTCTATGTAGACGTCCTCTCGAACATGGTCCCTGTCTTCAGATACCGAACTAGTATCGATCTCATTTTCAGGACTGTCGAGTTGCACGCACTCGGGAGTGGAATCGTGTGGAGAGTCGACGTTTTCTGAATCATGACTCCTGTTGGATGGCGTCAAGACTTCCTTCCTCACAACGTTGAGCACGATCCCGTTGTGGATTCTTTCAGTCTGCAAAAGATCGCCTTCGGCCACCAGAATGCTTGAATTAGTTGTCCGAACTCTATTACTAAAATCCGTCGGATCAAATTCTGTATCCGATGTTCTATCCGGTATTGCAACGCTCAGACCTTGATCTCTACCGGCAGCCTGGATTAGACCATTGTTTGTGTGGCTTGTCGTTCCTTTGTTTGTTCTTGGATCGGCATCCAAATTCTGCACAAAGTCGACGAACTTATCAGCCGAAGTCGTCCTCATCAACGGTCCACCGGATCTCGTCCACGAGTTGAGGTCGACACTCTCAGACTCGCTGTCACTACCATCATGCGTGTAGCGATGCATGCGCCAAGTCCTACCGTTATGCCCCATCGAACCACCAACCCCCTGATGACGAGGCGAGTCCGCAAGGAGGTCTTCCTCAAGGGAACCGGTCGAGTTTTCTCTGGCGATGATGTTCCAAGAAGGGATTCTCTTGGAAGCATTGAATCTGAGTGTGCTGGCCGGGCTGTGAGAAGCAGCAGCGGCTCTCTCGGCACTCCTCTTCAGTCGACGCATGTGGTTGAGCACTGCAACACACTCGTCAAGAGCAAGCTCGATTCCGCAGTTTGCTTTTATCGCTGAGAGCTTCTCCCAAGTGCATCTCCGGCCCTGGTTTGCTGACTTCTGAAGCTCCACATAAGAAGGATTCTGTATTACCTTTGATAACTGATGAGATCACAATGGATGATGAATCAGAGACATAAACATCACAATAGAGAGACTAATCCTGTAATAAGTAAGCATTGTGACAGTTCAATTCAATCTGTTCGCTACGTTTTCCATTGGGACGTATGAACGAGTAGAAGACGTTTAACGGGCCGTATATACCTGAGCCAACGTAGCCGGCATTACAACAGTTACGTCACCTTCCCAGTCTTGAGCAAACAGCTTGGCAACTCCCCCCATTGGAAAACCAAGCTCCAATATCTGATGGCATCTGTGTTTTACCTCCATCTCGGCTAGTTGAGCAAGCTGCATTGGTATAATAGCTTAAGCAGTCAGTTTCTTCATTCGTCGAGCAATGAATGATTCAACAGGGCCGCGGTAACGTACCTTTGCAGCAAAGTTGCCTCCATAAGCTCTAACCATAGCCTTCAGCCTGAGGAGAGGTGCAATATGAGGATTTGCCTGACTCACAATGAAATGATTCACATTGAAGAGTTCTTTCAACTGCATCATGGGGAGATCGATCTCCAAGCTACCGTCTCTCCAGCGACGTGATGAAACCTCTTCGGGGCCTAAATGAAACGGAGGATGATAAGGCACGATTTCGCCACTTCTATCTTTTGCCATCAGCTCTTGAGCTTCGAAAAGACCTGGAAACGCACAAGAAGCAGTCACAGCACTCCATATGACGACGTGGGGTGAAGTCAAGTAGTTTAAGCATCGAGGCGGCTCATGCTTCCTTGGCGAGCAAACCGTGATACCCAAGATTCGTCCCGTCATGTCATAAGCCTCCTGGAAAGTTAGATTATTCGTGAGATTTCTCAGCATCATCTGCAGCTGCCTGATCTCATGAACCGCACCCTGCGTCATGATCCTCTTGAAAACGGTGAAAATCCCACCAATCTGGTCAAAAAATTGAATCGAATGCCAAGAATCCTCAAAGAAACTCTGAAGCTCAGGCCAAGACCTCGTAGCAACAACAGAGCACATAGCAGAGCCAACACTAGAACCAGCAATTATCCTCGGCAACAGCTTATGCTCTACCAATGTCTTCACCACTCCCACATGAAACGCCCCCAACGACGCCCCCCCACTTAAAAGCAACGCCGTTCTACCAAACGCATGCCTCGTCTCATGCATAAACGCAAGCTTCTCCTCCAACAGAAGCTCCTCTGAATCAGAATCACACACCATTCTCAATTGTGTTGTGACTTCATCTATATACTCCTTTATCAGTTTCGGCACGTGGAGCCGCCCCTTATGCAGCTCCGGATTGCACATATTGCCTAGATTCCTAACAAGATCAGCCCTCATACAGAATATGATGTCTCTAAGAGAACATTCCTGACGACGATGACGAAGCTCCTGAAGCTTATTCCTCACAAGCTCCTCGTCGTAAAGATCCGCTTCGTTCATTCTCAGCGTCTCTTTATCGAGCATCTTAGCAGCATAAGCCCATTCCTCATAAGTCAATGCAGATCTCATCATATTCCTCCAAAACTTCCTCCTATACGCCATCTCCGCCCTCGTTTTCACATTCGTGTACCGTCTCAACAAGAATGCGATCAACGACACCATTACTAATATCCCTTGTGGATTCCGAGGATGGAACCATGAGACCACAGGTGATAAGAAGCCCCTCAAACAGTTGTTGAATTTGTACAAACACATCAACAACATTCCAATGATCTTATGTCTAAAATGTGATATGGACTTGCAGAACAAGACTCTAAAAGCAATCGTTCGACCGAAGAGAGTCGACGGCCCGATTGAGAATGAATCAACACTAGCCTCATTACTTATATCCATGTCCTTAGCTAAATAAGGAACAGAACTTCCCTATTGAATACAGGTATTCTCTGTAGATACTCAAAAAAACAAAGAACAAGGAGAAAGCAAGGGTTGTAAACAGCTCAAAATTTGAGAATTAAACAAGAAATTCTTACACCTTCCCATTTCAGACACCTAGAATCAGTGCCTTTGATGACATACTCAATTAAGAAAGAGAGCCCTTAACACCAAGAATCACAAAAAAACAAGCTTTTCGTGTAAGAACCCCAGGAATCAAGAAGAGGAAGAAAACCCAAGATTTCACTTGAATCAAACCCACAAAGAAGCTTTGAGTTCTCTCTGGTTAAAGATCATGCAAGAACATGTTAGAGACACAAATGTTAAGACAGCCCACAACTGAATCTTTCTTCAAAGAAAAGGAAACTAAGCAGGCAGCAGCTTAAATTATTGGAACTAGTTATTACTATTGAATAATGATCTTGCATTGGGACTTGCAAGATTGTGGATCAGATTAGATAACGATATCCTTTTGTGTCATTTAAGAAGTACTGACGTCTGAGAATGGATCACTGTACAACACTGTTTATATATATGTAAGTCTTATATGTATATATATAGCCTGTAGAGATAAATATACACATTGCTTTGTCAGAGAAAAGAGATAAGGAGGTCAGAACTTCTTGAATGCTGTTTATATATATATATATATAATCATGTGTGTGTGTTTTTTTTTTCTTTTTACAGGACGTTCGAGTTCTTGAAAAGTTGGTTGGAACTATGATTGCAGAGGGAGACAGTAGAAACTTCAGAGTCTGAACAATTTCTCTTTTCACTGTCCAATTTCGGTCACTTTGGTCCCCCCCTAACATCAAAACTTGATTACATCATGTAATTGCATTCTGTAAGTCGGTTTATGAGTAATTTGAGTATTAAGCGAATTAAACTATTTCATAAAAAAATGTTAGAATTTATATGGTGTAAAATACTTTATAATTTTTCTACAAGAAGCAGCTCATGAGATTCAATAATAAAACATTAAGGCCTTGTTTACAATATGCTATTGGACTAACCCATATAGTAGTAGGGGGTTATTATGTGTTGTATTAAGGTGTATTGGATTAAATAATATCATGTTTACTTTTGGTGGTAATAGTAGGTGTAATAATATGATGTGTAGTTTACTATCCAACACGTTACATTGGATAAGAATCAAAATTACTCTTATGCCCCCAAATTTGTTCAAGTCCCATAGCACAAAATGACAAATTTCTGCAGCAGAAAACCCTTATCTTTTTCGCACAACCACTCCCCTTTCCCCTCCTCCCCCCCCCAACCAACCCCCAAGCATCCACATCTACGACGACGCGACTGAGCCACGACCAACGAAGTACGACGACCGGGTGAATCCTTCTCCACCATAACGAGCAGGTAACCATACTTTTGCTTTTGTGGATCTCCGAGTTCTTCTTAACTCTGTTTCACAGAAAAGTAAATAAAAAATCTTGCATTATAAATAGCTAATTTCGCTTATGGCTACAGTATAGTTTTGCGGCCTTAGGGTAATCTTACTTTGAATGCTAGTTAAGACCACCTTTAACGGCTCACCGGTGAATCATTTGGGATCAGGTTGTATGACCACATTTCGTTCTAGGAGCACATTTACCTTCGTGCATAATAATTTTCCGACAATGTTTACCTGCACATTGAAGAAAGAGAACTTGGATTTGGGGGCATTATACAAAGATACCTAACCCGTGAAGGTGAAGAACAAGAGAGAGAAGATGGGAAGGCTCATTAATGCCACCCACCCTATGTCAGGCATTTATGAAAAAGGAGCTGCAATTTTGGGCTCTAATATGGGTAAAAGAGACAAACACCACGGCAAAAGAAGGACAAATTGGGAAAGAAATTAAATCGGGGTGGGACATGGGTCCCACAGATAGATAATATGGGGGGTGGACCGAGATTGTTGTAGTGCAGATAGTAGGGGAGAGTAGAGGGCCATGACATATAGTAGCGGGCCGACCATGTTGCAAGTAAACACCTTACTCCCCACTACTAATCAAGATATAAGGCTTAATAAGGGTAAGTAAACAAGGCCTAAGATTTTATATATCTTTCTCAAAAAAGAAAGTAAGGGATTTAATTTATTTTTAAGAATAAATTACATTGACAACCCCTGAGGTTAAAGCCAATTACCCAAACACCCCCTGTCTTTTACGAAATTACAACTACACTCCCTGAGAAATGTTAGTGTAATATCTTTCAGGGGTATTAGTGTAAATTTTTCCTTTGAATAGGAGGTATAATTATAATACAATTACAACCTCATAGGGCGTTAGCTATAATTTCACAAAAGACAGAGGGTGTTTGTGTAATTAAACTTAACCTCAAGAGGTCTCATTGTAATTTGTTGAAGTGTTGAAGTTTTCCGCTTCTCCCACGTCTTGTACATATTTTCATATATTGCTACTGTACATAGTGCGTTTTCATTCACACAAAACACGCTTCTGTTAGTTAGGTTGTTAGCTGAAGTAGTTAGTCGGTTAAACGGTGGTTAGCTCAATTACTGCTATTTAAGTAGGGTTTGTACATTCAATGTCATAGATATGCGATTTTAGAATTCAATTGAGAAAACCCCTTCACTCAAATCCATGGCTATGTCTAAAATTGCTTCCTCTGTGTACTGTGTTGGTGAATTTCACATGGTATCAGAGCCAACAAAATGATGGTCTCTGAATACCGGAGCTGAATCTGCGTAGATAGATAGTGCGAACGAAGTTTTCGTTTGTGGAGATGGCGAGTTCATCTGCAGAATCGCCGGCGAACACGACTGCCGCCGTCACCGGAGGCAGTGAGGTTTTGAGTATGAGGTTTCCGACTCTAGAATTACTTGGAATGACCATGATTTCGGCTCCACTAAATGGCGCGAATTGGTTGTCATAGAGTCATTCTGTGCGCATTGCGTTGGAAGGAAGGGATAAGCTCGGTTTCATTGATGGAACCTATATGCAACCAACTGCTGATTCTTCAGATTTTAAGCAATGGCGTATCACGGATTGTGTGGTACAAACCTGGATATTGAGCACTATATCCAAAGATATAGTGAATGTGTATTTTGTACGCGAGCTCGTCTTGAGCTCTGTGGTTGGAACTGGAATCGCGATATGGTACTTGTGATGGTTCACTCATGTTCAAAATTCAGATGCAGATCTCTACCACGAAGCAAGGAGGTATGACAGTTACTGCTTATTACACTGCTTTGAAGCAACTTTAGGATGAGCTCGTATGTTTGATGCCACCGGCCATGTGTTCCTGTGGTTTGTGTATTTGTGGTTGCAACAAAACCAAGATAGACCAAACGGATGCGAGCCAGATGATTCAGTTCCTCATGGGGCTGAATGAGTCATATGATGCCATCAGGGATCAGATCCTTGTTCTGGAGCCCCTTCCAGATGTGAATAAAGCCTATGCGATAGTGCTTCGTGTGGAAAGACAGAGACAAGTGAATTCTGAATATGCTAATGTTGGGGGAAATGCTGCTATGCAGGTGAAAACGTTCGATCAACGAAATAACGCAGGAGCTAGAAACTATAATAAGAAGAAAGGACCAGCTGATAAGAAGCTTATGATTTGTGACCATTGCAAGAAGCCTGGACATGGCAAGGACACATATTTTAAAATCTTTGGGGTGCCTGACTGGTATAAGGATCTTACTGAGCAAAGAAGAAGGACTGGGAATGGTGGTCGTGCTTACACTGTACATGATGGGGAGCAGGTGGATAGAACTGATACAGGAGGGGGAGGAGGTAACTTGCTTTCTGAATTACTTGATGCACTGAAGCTTATGCAAGGGAAACAACAGATGGATCCTGTGAATGTACACTTTACTAAGATGGAGGATATGGCAGGTATGTGTAAAAAGAATACTGATGTAGCTAACTGCAACTCTAGGACTTGGATAGTGGATACAGGGGCTACGAATCACATGAGTGGTGATGCAAGCCTATTTCATAAACTCCTACCTATTCACACCCCTGCCATCATACACCTTCCAAATAATAGTAAAACAATGGCCACACATTGTGGTGACATCCAACTCTCTCCATCACTCACTATATCAAATATTCTATATGTCCCTAGCTTTCAACATAATCTACTCTCTGTATCAAAACTCTGCACAACACTCTCTGTTGCTTTCACATTTCTCACCTCTTCTTGTGTACTGCAGGACCTGAAGACTAAGCAGGTTCTGGCCATAGGGAAACAACTAGACAAACTATACATACTGGATAAGGACTGCTTTCCTTCATCCTGTTTCACAAATTGTGCTGCTACTATAAATGTTTCTTGTTCTGCCTCTACTTGTGATAGCTATTCTTAGTGGCATAGAAGACTAGGCCATAGTTCACCTGTTGTAATGAAACACATTCCTGTACTACATGGTTGCAATGAGAATAAAAGTTTACCTTGTACTGTGTGTCCCATGGCCAAACAGGCTAGAGTACCTTTTCCTATAAGTGAAACACGTACCCAACATCCCCTTGAGCTGATACATGTTGACATTTGGGGTCCTTACAAACAACCCTCTCTGTCAGGTTGCCATTATGTCCTTACAGTGGTTGATGATTACTCTAGAACAACCTGGACTTTCCTCATGCATCACAAATCTCAAACACCACACATCCTATCCTCTTTCTTACCTCGAGTTGAAAACCAATACAGCACCAAAGTTAAATTCCTCAGATCAAATAACGGTCTTGAATTCTTGAGCCAACCCTGTCAAACCTTGCTCCAAAAACATGGGATCCTACATCAAAGAAGTTGTACATACACACCCCAACAAAATGGGGTGGTAGAACGCAAACACAGACACTTACTTGAAGTAGCCAGAGCCTTGATGTTCGAATCCCACCTTCCTAGACATTTCTGGGCTGAGTCTATCCTAACTGCTACACATATCATCAACAGACTCCCTACCTCCACTTTAGCCTGGAAATCCCCCTATGAAATGCTCCATCATTCTCCACCTTCCTATAACTCCCTTAGAACCTTTGGATGCTTGTGTTTTGCATCCAACATTCACCCTCATAAATCCAAATTTGAGTCCAGGGCATTCAAGTGCATATTTCTGGGATATGTGCAGGGGCAAAAAGCTTATAAGCTGTATAATGTTGACAATAAACGGGTCCTCATTTCAAGGGATGTGGTCTTCCACGAGTCTTCTTTTCCTTATAAATCTACACCCATCTCATCAGCTGAACCTATACCTACTCCTGTACCTTGCTCCAGTTTTCTTGACCCTATTTCCGAGTATATCTCTCCCCCTTTACCTACTCATTCACACAGCTACTCCACACCTTCTTTCTGCCCTGATACTCCGGTCTCTCCTACTACTGATCTTCCTGCACCAATGCAGACTCCTAACTCTACTTGCCTCCCTGAAGAAACCACTCCACCTCCTGAACCACTCAGGCGTTCTCAACGCCAGTCTAAACCACCTACCTGGCTCAATGATTTTGTTTCTTCTTCCCATACACAAAACCCCAGCTCATCTTCCTTTCATGAATTCTTAGCCTCTTTGTTCACTATACATGAACCTAGGAGTTACAGCCAAGCTAAGGGTTGTAAGGAGTGGGAGGCGGCTATGCAACAAGAAATTACAGCCTTGGAAAAGAATGATACCTAGGAGATTGTGGATCTACCTAAAGGGAAGCATGTCATTGAGAGCAAGTGGGTATATAAGGTGAAGCTTAATCATGATGGGAGTGTGGAGAGGTACAAGGCTCGTCTAGTTGCAAAGGGTTGTAACCAGGTGGAGAGGGTGGATTACTTTGATCGTTTCTCACCAGTGGCAAAGGCAGTCACTGTCCGAACACTTTTGGCAGTGGTTGTTGGAAATGGCTGGCCGATTCATCAAATTGACATTAACAATGCTTTCTTGCATGGTTTCCTGGATGAATATATTTACATGAAAGCTCCAGACGGATATTAGGTTCAGCCAGGGAAAGTTTGCAGATTAAAACGGTCACTCTACGGGCTTAAGCAAACCTCTAGACAGTGGAACCTTGAGCTTACCAACAAGCTGATTGAGCTTGGTTTTTTGCAGTCAACACATGTTATTGTTTGTTCTCTAAAGATACACCTACTGGTCTGATTGTGATCTTGGTATATGTCGATGATTTGTTGCTTACAGGTCCATCTGAACCCATGATCACCGAGGCGAAGGGTTACTTGGATGCAGCTTTCACTATCAAGGACCTTGGCCATGCAAGGTATTTTTTAGGTCTGGAAATTGCACGTTCTCCTGAAGGAGCTTCCATCACACAACAGAAATATATTGGGGACATTGTTACAGATGCTGGCTTGGACAATTGCAGACCGGCTTCTACTCCACTCCCATTGGGCCTGAAGCTTACTTCTCATGATCAACTTCCCTTGACTAATCCAGAACCTTACAGAAGATTGGTCGGCCGGCTACTCTACTTGGGATTTACTCGCCCCGACATCTCTTATGGGGCACAGCAGCTCAGCCAATTTGTGCACAAACCTTGTCAATCTCACATGGATGCAGCCTTACACTTAGTTAGGTATCTGCGAGGCTGTCCTGATATAGGCTTGTTCTTCCCTTCTCGCAATGTCCCAACCCTGACAGCGTATTGTGATGCGGATTGGGCCAGCTGTGTTGACTCTCGACGTTCCTTGAGTGGCTATTGTGTGTTTCTGGGTCAGGCTTTGATGTCATGGAAAACAAAAAAACAGCCAACAGTTTCCCGGTCTACTGCTGAGGCCGAATACCGGAGCTTAGGGTCTACCGTTTGTGAATTACAATGGATCTCCGACCTGCTACAGGATTTGTGTGTTCCCATCTCCACTCCGATTCCTCTCTATTGTGACAACCAGGCTGCATTACACATTGTTGCAAATCCTGTCTTCCACGAACGCACTAAAAACCTGGAAATAGACTGCCATCTTGTGCGGGAGAAGTTCAAGTCCGGCTTTGTTCTCCCTTCCCATGTGTCTGGCAAGCTGCAGTTAGCTGATTTGTTTACCAAGATGCTCCCATGTTCCACTTTCACCACTGCACTGTCCAAGTTGGGCTTGGTTGTTTCGCCCAAGTCCACCTTGAGGGGAGGCTGTTGAAGTGTTGAAGTTTTCAGCTTCTCCTACGTCTTGTACATATTTTCATATATTGCAACTATACATAGTGCGTTTTCATTCACACAAAACACGCTTCTGTTAGTTAGGTTGTTAGCTAAGTAGTTAGTCGGTTAAACGGTGGTTAGCTCAATTACTGCTATTTAAGTAGGGTTTGTACATTCAATGTCATAGATATGCGATTTTAGAATTCAATTGAGAAAACCCCTTCATTCAAATCCATGGCTATGTCTAAAATTGCTTCCTCTGTATACTGTGTTGGTGAATTTCACATAATTTACCCTATTTTTAAGATTTTAACGGGATCTTTTAAGTTTACTCATATTAAGATAAAGTATTTTTTTTTAACGATGCATCGATTCAAACAGTACATCAACATACTAAGAACGATAATAAATTACATCAATTTGACCGATAAATCACGAGATGTGTGATAATTAGGAAAGTTTTCGAATTAGCATTACAAAACCTCAATCAGCGAACTTACGTTATATGTGAATTCGGTAAACCTAAATGCATTTCAAGAAGGAGGACAAAGAGACAGACAACAGAGACAGACAGAAACTTGAAACCCTTGATTGAGAAATGGCATCCACCTAAAAAGAATGTCGCATTCCTCCCTTAATTCACTAGCTAATAGAAACGTATCATCTCAATGAAAGTCCCTCCACATTCCAACAAGTAGAAAAGAGAAAAACCAAGTTAGATGAAGAGCAGTATCTTTGTCATTCACGTAAATGGTTATACGGATCTTCCCTGCAAGCATAGACTGAATCACGGCAAAGACGCCAATACTCTTTCCAGGGGATTACGATCCATGGCAACTTCAGAGGGAAACTAGGCCCGGGAGCATATGGGATGCTGCATATGAAAAGCATTAGAGAAAACTCAGCAAGAGAGAAGAGACGTAATTTACTTTCATTTGCTGAAACTAGAGAAGGCAGGTTTTCTGAGGTTGGAGAGGGGAGGAGCACCTTTTTCCAGTGAGAAGCCCATAAGCAGATGAGCCAATCGAGGATCTAGAAAAAGCTGAATAACAGTATCTGTAGTGTGGGCGGACTACCTCTCCTGAAACAAATTTCACAAATTAGATATTACGTGAAACTGCTATCATTCGATTTAAAACATATGAAGCTCGAAGGTCTTTACCTAAATTCAAGTAATTGCTGTGAAGAAATGAAACCAAAATAGTGGATCTACTACTGCTACTTGCATAAGCTGTTTCTTGCAGCTTCCCAGGCAATGAATTACTACCATTAACAGCTCCTGTCTCAGAATGTTGGCATAATGTGACATCAAACCATATCCCCGATGGAAATCTATTTCTCCTCTTCAACCAGAGCAAAACTTTAGCATACGGAGTGGAATGGATAAAAGATATGGCGGCCTCAACAACTATGCAGATAAACCTCACAGACGTATGCAAAATGGTGAAAAAAATGTAGAATGCAGATGTCGTCGGTAGTAGAAGTAGAATTGGGGTAAAGAGGAGAGAGCCAACCACATGTTGCTCAACAGTATAGTCATAGCTGTCCAACCTGTGACGTAAAGGATTCCACTTCCTACCCCTGCAATCGATTCAGCAATTATGTTATTAGAATGTTGAACCATTACCCATACTATCACAATGAGCAAAGTACCATTACAATTTCATACTTCCCTCTCCCTCGCTCTCCCCCCCTCCTGCACCCCTTTCCCTTCCCCCAAAAGCAATGGCAAGTTAAGCCTCTTCAAGATGAAGAATAAAATAGGTATCAATGAAACTTGAAAAGTTTGTTACCTGAAAAGGCGCCATAATGCTGCTACTGCCTGTGTCTGTGTCGAATAAAGAAGTGAAAGAAATAAATGAAGTGTCAACACATGCATTGTTAGTAGTGAAATTATGTCGACAACTAAAGCTGCCGCTGAAGTTAAACCAAAAATCATCCCACAGAGAGCCAGCGCTTTAGTGAAATGAACGGACAGAGAACCCATAAGAACCCAAAGTGTTGACCAAATTTGAATTGCATTCAGAGAAATCATGCCAAGAACTCCTGCTAGCTCAGTATTCAACTTAAAACCAGCCGGATTGCCCATTAGCCATACACACCCATTACGCAACCAATTGTTTGTGAAGTCATGAGCAAAGTTTGAAATCCATAAGGAAGCAGGTTCTGCCATAAACCACAGGGCAATACCAAAGATATTTCCTAGAAGAACATCAACCAGAACATTTGACCATATTGAGTGCTTGTGGAATGCAGCTTTCTCTGCAAACTCAACACATGACCAATCCCTATATAATAGCCAAAATAATGAGGAAACCTATCTAAAACTCCATTTCTTCAGAAAATGAGAACACCAACAAATATTGGAGCATCACAATATACATGACTGGATAAAAAATTGAAGATATCATTGTGTTTTAATGTTTAAGTATTATGGATAATCTCTTTGCAAAAGAATGAAAAGATGGGAGGTGGGTCGAGTATGAACCATTTCATGGGGAAAAAAATTAACTACTGGCCCAATGATAATGTCTTTTCACTCCCTAACTAACTTTATTTTGAATGAACCAATAAGGTCAAAAGAGAATGCATGCAAATGACATAGCAGAAATATATTTACGAAGTTCGTCAAACCTAAGCTTTATCTCTGACATGTTTAATGAAATATCATAGTTTCTCCTAGTATTTTCACTGAATGCAACTACATCACCTGATCAATCCTTTTTCTAGTTCTATTCCCTTGGGGGCTATGTCAACATTAGATTGTAGAGTTCCTTTTTCATTCAACCTTGACGTGCTGTCTGCATGCACATGTATGGCTAATGGCTGTATTCAATGAACCATGTCTATTCAATTAATATAAAAGCATGAACTCACGCATGACTTAATTATGATGCTGAAATCACTTACACTAATCGAACAAATCTGATTAGTGCTCACAACAGAATTTTAGAAATGAGATTGCCATGTTACCTTATACTTTGATCATGGAGAAAGATAGGCCAATACAAGAGTTGGCAGGACCGAAAGTGGATATTTTTCGATGTGTTGCTAAAAACTTTGGCCAATATGATATCCAGACATGCGTGGGACCAACCAAAAAGAATATGGAAAGACTGAAGAATAATATAAATGACAGTTGCAAATGAAGCAACAGATACAGCCAATAGTTGCCATGAGAACATAGAGAACCTGACAAAACAAAAAAGGGTTGTTACAGTGACAAGAAAAGTTTGGGTAAAAAGAAGAGTTTGTGCAAAGCGGAGATAAGGATGATCTTTGTACATGCGAAAAAAGAGGAATTGACTGCTGGACTCCGCATGACGATGTCCATGAAACAATATTTGAGCAGCATTAGCACTGTTCATTGCCTGGATGACAGTATCCTTTTACAAGGATATTAAAACAACTAATTCAGAATGATGAAACTCAGGTATGACAAATTTTAATTAAGAATATTTACCAAGTCAAGGCATGGATCTCTTTGGTGAAGGTCATCAAACCATTTAGGTTTCTTGCAAGGAGATGCAGCCGTGTTGGACAAACTGTCAGTACCCAGAGAATAATGGTGACCACCAAAAGTGGGTATTTCATAAAATAGTACCTAGATTTATCAAGGAGCCAAGTTCAGCTGTAATAAGAGAAAAGGGCAAGAAATAGAAGCAATGCTCTACAGGTTAACAAGACTTACATACGTGGAGATCTAGGTCAGACGTTATTTCACTGTTCAAATGTAGATGATCCAATTTAGGGATGAGAAGAACTCTTCCATCCATAGTTTTGGAAAGGCCACATACAAGCTTGATCCACATGTTTTCTAGAGCAACAATTCCATCTTCTTCTAATATCCCGTCATGTTTGGAGCATCCGCAGCTCCAGTTCCAGTTCCCGCGATTACTCGTAAATCTCTTTGGACTTTGATCACTGGTTAAGTTGGTGTATTTATTTTTATCATTTCCCAATCTGACCAACTGGGTATTGCCACTAAAATCTGCTTCAAGATACCCCAGCAGAGATAAATTTCTTTTATCTTGAAGAAATGCAGGCATTTTCTTATTCGTTCCCTGAAGGATTTCCTTAATCAAAATACAACAGTGACGATACAAGCAAATTATTAGAAGAGAAGCTAACACACATTTCTGGGGAATATAAATGAAGAAATTCAGTAAAGGGGAGCAGCTATTGTGTATAGCCGAAGTAATTAACAAAGAAGAAACATTGAACAGCACTTATCTCCTTCAAATTATAGATTTCATATAAGAAAGGACATGTATTTACTAGTATATTTGATAAAATTTTGTAAGTCATGCCCAGAACGCATTAGGAATGCTCCTGGAGCATTATCATCCAATGTGAAAACTGATCCAGGTAACATTGATTAAAATGAACGTCTGGTGCAGTAACCTTGCAACAAATTACTGTAATCACTCTGGTTAGATACTTCTTTATTTCAAAACAGATTGAGAAAGTGTAGAACTCAACCAAATAGGGCCTCCAATCTTTCCATAATCTTCTGTTATCAGGAGAGTGGCTTATATTCCACGTCAAAGAAAATTTTGAAAACGAAATGCAAAAACTTGAGTGCCAAGTCCAATAACAACATAAATACACAGGTAGGCATTTAATATCCAACACATTAAAACCATACCACCATTGGGGCACTTCGACTAATACTAAATTAGCATGACAATAACAAAACCTTCTTTTGTCCAAAAATTTCTAAATCGTTGATCTTCAAGAAGAAAAGTTTATGTAATTTACTTTGGAAGCAAAAATTTTGCTGATAAGCCATGAGAATACATTTGCCATGTGTTTCCTTTTCTTAGAGTTATTAACCATGATTCATAACAATGCAGCTTCAGTAATTTTTGTGGGAGTCACTCACTAAAGCGAAGCCAATTCAGCCAAGTATCAGAGCCACCTAAAGTCGACTTAAAATTCGCTCACCAGAATCAGCACATACATACACAAAAACAGACATCCAATACATCAAAAATAAATATGCATGCAGCTCGAGATTTAGCTGGTAACACAGAGAGGGAACTAAACGAATTCCATACACGTGTAAATTCTCTTAAGCCGTGAAGAATCAACTCAATCAGCAATAAATTAGTTACATTTGAATATCGAGACTGAAAATTCCAAATAAGTACATAGTTCAGCATCTTGAACAATATCACAAAACTGAACATCGAGAATGTGACTAGGGTTTCCAATTACGGAAACGGAACGAATACAAAACTAAAAATAAATAAATAAATAAACTGAAGCCATCACAGAATTCCGACATACAAATCACACCGAAGATTCAGCCAACAGAAAACGAAGTACATAATTAGAAAAACACTACATTTAGCAACCCCCAAAAGGGAAACGGATTGTGTACCTGGAGATCCGAACGGGAAGTGATTGAGGAAGTAAGTGTGCGCTCATCGCACGCAAAAGCGATGACAATATCGAGTGAAGCTTCGGAAGAGGGTATGAACCAGCCAAACAAGACACTGGAATTAGGTGGAGTTTGAGAGAAGAGATTACTCGGCCACCACAGCCTACACTTTCTTCTTCTCCCCATTTTCACAGCTCAATTACCACTACCTCATCGGTCGCGAAGCCGTAGAAATTGAGAGAAAGCGCGACGTTCTGCGGTATGCTGCCGGCGGAGAGTGAAGAAATTCGAGAGCGAGCGCCGTCAGCCAGCCTTATACAGAAAAACCCGTAGATGCTCGTATAAAACCCAACAAGTACACATACATACACCATACTGAAAAATAAATAAATAAAGACTTATTTCAAGAAAATAATAATAATAATACTTATTTTATATTAATAACTAGTATTATAATAATTAACTCTATAGTGCTTAAAAACAAGTTTATTGAAATGAATATTATATTATTATTGTTATTATTATTATTTTAATTCTATAAAATATTAAATATTAGGACAAATTACATCGACACCCTTTAAAGTTATTCCTAATTATATAAATATCACGTGTCTTTTATAAAATTACAAATACTCCTCTTAGTACAATATAGCCAATGGTATTTGTGAATATTTTATTATTGAATAAGAGATGTGCTTGTAATTATAATTATAACCTTAATGAATATATTTGTAATTTTATAATAATAAAAAATATTTATATAATTTGATCTAACCTACCTGATAATTGTGAATATGGTCAATGTAATCAAATATGGATCTGTCTCATTTCATAGCATTGGTTGCCTCCCCAACCTGATGAACCCGTTTTAGCTACAAACTGGATTTTTATTTTAATTCATATTGTACTTTTATTATTGTTATCGATATGTGTTGAAATTTTTTTTAAAACATAATAAAATGATATAATCTTTATACACATAATAAGTATATATTAAATGAAATAAAAGTTACAATAAAATTTGAGGTGAAAAAAATTAATCATTTTAAGTAATGGTATCGATGTATGTTCAATTTAGTAAGTTCGGAAGAGCCCAATCTAAATAAAAAGAAAAATCCAAACTTATTCAGGTAAGTTATGAAAACATGACATGTAAGGTGAGAAATCTTAAAATCTGCACTGGAAATGCCCCGATTATAACTCCATGATGCTCAAACCAGTAATATCGTAAATTGAGGAATATGAAGGTTGTAAAATAATATAAGGTAGATGACTAGTATTTATAAATTTTTTGAGTTGTATAATTTTACATAAATCATTAATCAATAATTATGTGTCTGTACATACTCGGATTCAATTAGATTGAGGTTGAGTCGGGACAATTCGTATATAAAATGTGCATATCTTTGCACGTTGGTGATTAATAGAAGAGTTGGGGGCATTCATATAATTCAAGACTTTGAAGCAGCCTCACATCTAATATGGGGATTATCTTTCCCCTATTTGGATGCTTTTTATGCTATGAAAACACATCATGAATCAATATTTAATTATTGTAACTGAATTTGAACCATTCACTTCTATGGCCAAAGGAACTGCACAAACCTTAGAGGCACTAAATGTATTGTTTTTCTTACTTTTTTTTTTAATCTATTAAAATTGTAGTTTAAGTTTAAAGGTATAACTATTTCAATATATTATTTTCATAATTTAATATAGTAAAGAGAAGTAAAAAAAAGAATAACTTCAAAGGATGAAACTAAACAATAAAATGTGAAAATAAATGAAACAAAATATAAAACATAAGAAAATAGAATATGAAATGCTAACATTTGGGTTTTGTGACGTCCATAGAATTTTATTCATAATTGAGGAACTAATTAATAATTATTAAGAAAAAAATCTAATTTAATTATATGTTATAGGTTGAAATTATAATATATTAAAATTTGAACGGAGTAAATTAGAGCTTTATAAAATATTTGGGATTAAATTATATAATTTTAAAAGTTAAAGGATTAAATTCAAATTTCTTAAAAATTAACAAAAAAAAAAAAGAGAAAACTGAGGGTGGTGCACGTGACACTCCTCATTCCAAGGCTAAAACACAAATGTCATTACTTTAATATATATTTCTATAGATCAAGTCATTTGAACAGAATGTTTAGATTGTATTAGGGTTCTTCCTTCGGTAATTCGCACAGGTTAGTATATTTTTATTGTAAATTATAATTTAATTATTATATTAATATTATTTACTTAGTGCATTTATTAAATATAATTTGTACTATTCGATTTACTATTTAATGGGAAAATTTATTGAATTTGAGCATTTATACAAATTAGTGATCGGGTAAAAATTTAATTGGACCGGGAATATTATAGCCAGTAAATTAGAATTTATTTTATCTATTAGATTCAGCCATTATTATAATGGATTATTCAAAATTAACGAGAATTATTAATCAAATACATAATTGTATATATTATTGTGTAAATAATTATAATAGTGAAGAATTGACAGAAATTAATTGGAATAGTAGAAAATTATGTTTGAGAACTATTAGGAAATTATATTTGAAAAATATAGTATTTATTAGAAAGGAATATGAGATTTTTATAATAATTTCATTTAGGAATGTTATAGAAAACGATAGTTATAAAAATATGAGGGGTTTAATGAAATAAGCTCTTATGAGTTAATTGATAAATTAAATATATACCGGGGAAGCTTATAATGTCTAATTGTTTAGACGATGAGCGAAAGGAGATTTGAATTTCAATATAGATGAAATATTAAAATATTGGTGAAAAAAGTACGAATATTATTTAGTAATTTTATTCGGAATTTACGATAATTTTGATATATTGATTATACATATTATAACTTATTATATAGCACGGGGATAAAGTAGAGGGTTAATCAACTCTATATACTAATGTAATCGTTTAAAAATTTGAGGTAAGTATAGTTAATTGGATTTATATATATATCTTATATATATGACATATACATTCTTGTATTATATACGTGATTGCGATGGCTATTTATGTAGCACCCTCTACATTACTACACTTTAATACCACTAATTATAATACACCCTCCATAATTAAACCTGTTTTATAAGAAATTCATATAAATACCAGTAAATCGTGAAATACAAATTCAGTCAAAATTTAATACCTCTGTAGGTATATAGCTAAAATCCCAACTTAATATGTCATTATCGACCCACCCAATAAGACTGGCAACACCACTTACGATCCATTTCAGCTAGTCACTGTGATTATATCCTGAAAAATATGTGGCAAGGAATGAGCTGCCTACTTAATAAGTATAGCTAATTAACCTATATACACGCAAGATACACGTCATGCCACAAATCAATGAATATCAATATACAATCAACAAGAAAGCTACAAAGAAATCAATGCCACAATCATGCATCAATCCACTATACAATATCTAAAATCATAGTTTATACTCTCGGGCCCTGCTTACTCTAATTGGAGTACATCCGTCAATAGTTCTGTCGGCCATCATCATCTCGATCAATCTCATATCATATACAGCACAGGATACCCGTCGAATGTGATACCCCCATACTATCTGAGTATGTAGCAATATCAGCACATGACATCACAACGAACATGGCATCCCCACACCACCTCAGTGTGTAGTTATCAGCACAGGATATTCCCCGCTTTCCGGAATACCCCGGTACCCTACGCGCCATGGTACCTAGCTTATATTCATTTTTCTCATATCACATCGCCATCAATCACATCATCATCATAAACCATTGACTATGTCCCCCAATTAGGTAAGTCATCTCATTATCTCAATTTAATCATATCCTCATAACTGACTTCTTCGTTCAACATCATGCAATAATAGAATATAATATAAGGCAATCATCCGTCAATCTTTATATTACATAAATAATCACAAATAAACACATAAAGACAACTTCACATAATAACCACGTAAGCCAAATAACATTTACAAATGCCAGCCATATTTATGACAACCAAGTATAATCATATATACTTATATAGATATAATTAACTATACTTACCCCAAGCTCAAAATGATTATGCTAGTAGAAGGAGCTGATCAATCTTCTACTTTACCCCGTGTACTGTTTTCAGAAAAACTGATGCAAGAAAAACTGAATATTTGTTTAGCATTCTGTGTGCTGGTACTTCCCACATTCTTATCACTTTCTTTTGTAAATAATCCATACACACATCACAACATATATATATATATATATTAATTTATATGCCTTGGTGTGATTATGACCGGGTGTTAATATTGGAAACAACAATATAGTGTTGGCCACGTGCCCACTTCTAAGGTAATGTCCCATTTTATTTTTTTTTTGTTTTTTTTTTAATTAAGTTTGTTAATATTACAATTTAGTCTCAAATTTTTTAATTTATGCAATTTGACCCCCAAACATTTCATAAAGCTCTAATTTAGCCCCTAAATTTTAATATTCTCAAATTCAACCTATAATTTATGTTTAATTGATTTAGATTCTCTTAATAATTACCAATTACTCCTACAATTATGTATAGAAATTTATAGACGTTACAAATTATCTGGTTATATTGTTATTCCGTGGAGTTGTCATTATATGCGTATATGTAGTTATGGTGTGAGAAAGACGAATGAATGATCATGCGACGTCATGCTATTTTATTGTGGATTGAAATTAAATGGTGAGATTATGAATAGAATATTGTGAATTGAGATAAAGAGATTGCTTACCTAACTGGAGGACATACTGCCATGGCTTTTGATAATATGATTAATGATGAGCTGTGTGCTGTCATTGATCAGTAGAGATGATATGACATATCATACGAGCTTGTGCTGTGTGATATGATGGATTATGAGATATCATACGAGCTGTGTGCTGTGTGGTATCATTGATGATAGGGTATCATACGAGCTGTGTGTTGTGTGGTACCAAGGGAAAAAAAAGAGGTATTATGATTGAGGTGATGATGGCCGGCAAAGACCATTGAGTGATGCACTCCAGCTTGGGTAAGCAGGGCCCTAATAAAATATATGATGATTCTGGATATATTGTACTGTGGATTGATGTATGAGTGTGGTATTGGTTATTTCATGATTTTGTGGTGATTGCATATTAAATAATATTTGTGGATTGATATAATTGTATGAGATTTGTCTTATTGCATATGTGTATGTGTGTATATATATATATATAAGTCGATTAGCTATACTTATTGAGTAAGCAACTAAATCCTTGCAGCGTATTTTTCAGGACATAAGTCACAATGGCTAGCTGATCATAAGCCGATCACCAACATTACTAGATAGGTCAACAGTGATACCCTAAGTTGGAAGCCCTAGCTACACAATTACATAGATATGAGATTTTCAGTGGATTTGTATTTTTTTAAATTTTGTAATAACTGGTAACTTCAATTTTCTCCTTTCTTTATAATGATAATGGTTAAGGTCGAGAATTAATTACAAGGTTTTGATGACGTATGTCCTTTTGTGATGTCTACATAATATATGGATTAAAACATGGATTGTCTTATTGGATTAAATGTGAATTCTTTATAAATTGGGACGTGATTACGGAGGGGGTGTCACAGGTTTGGTAACTTGCTTTCGCCTTCTTTTGGTGATATTTTAGGATTTTATATAAATATAAAATTGTGGAAGAAGAGGAAAATAAAAGAATATTTGAAGAGAGATTTTTGTTAGGAGGGAAGAATAAGAATATTCAAATGAATGAGAAGAAAAAGAAGGAAAAAGAGGAAGATTGAGAGGAGGTGGGAGTAAAGAAAATAAATCATAGTTAAAGATTCAAATTTTAAATATATCTTACTATTTTGTTTAAAAAATAATTAAGTACCCGATCAAGTAGTTCAAATAGGATTCCCCTACCTGAATCCTAATCTGATTTTTAAATTTGATTTATTTAAAAAAAGAAAAAACTTAACTCAAACCTGAAGGAATTGGGTCAGGACCCGAAATACCCGGCCCAAATGCCTACCCATAGCATTAGCAAATCAAGAACAAATTTTAGGTCTTGAAAGCCATAGCTCCAATACGCGTAGAGAAAATTATTTATTCAAACCAATTTTAGCCTTAACAAACTAATCACATTGTAATTTGATTGGTCACTTTTTTTAAATTGTGCATCAATCAAACGACAACTACAATTAGTTGTCATATAATTACTTCAAATTTGATTAGTTATAATTATAATACAGACTATAATTTTTTATAACACAGTTCAATCTTGTAAACCATAAGTTAAATCGGTTGGAGTATTCTAACACCAAATGTCTTTCTCTCCCTCGACAAGAATGTCGTTTTCTCATATAAGTATTTATAAGCACCCTTAAAGTTGAAACATCGCAATCAAGAATTTCAAAATTTGAACCTCTTTAATATATATATTAGTTCATGTATAGATCAATTTACTTTTCTTATTTATTTCTCTGTATCTACGCTTTAATATGAAATTTCAAATACATTTTTAAGGCATCTTTTGTATTATGATATAATAGATTGGTTATATATAATAATAATAATAATAAATTTTATATAACCAAAAGACAAGGCTAATTTGAATGTAGGTTCTAAATTATGTGGAAATTTTCATCATAAAAAACAGAGCAAGTGAGATAGTCCCTTTTTTCCTTTTTCTTTTGACAAAAACAATTAGGGCATATCACTTTTTTAAGGCTATTGGGGATTGTGTACATACCGAAAGCCTAAAATGCTGCAACAACTTTTGGCAGCATCCCCTGCCCCAAATCACTAAAGCACTTGGGGATACTGGAAAAGGTACCGCTTGCAGTCTAAATTTAGACAAAGAAACAAATTGAAAAAAATAATTTCTACATATAAATAAAATTATTTATCAGTTTTTACATCATTTAATTATGCAATTATGTAGTTGTTTTAGAAAATAGAAAAGACATTGATGCAACTTGCAATTCGTTGTTGCCACACACTCGTTATCGTTGTTGCATGACTTTATCCTAAAAAGCACATCGCTAGAGAGAGGAGGCCTTGAGAAGTGTAAGCCGCTCAGAGGTGTAATCAATGTTAGATGCTCACCTACCTCATCAACCCCCAAATGAAGAGTTTGGGACAAGCAAATGGCTTTGTTTGCATATAAGATGCCAAATAATATGACCTGCGATTGAATCGATGCTTCGTTGCGCGATGTATGATCCTATTTGACTGCATATGAGCCTTACGGTTTATACTAAAAAGACGTCTTGCTAAGAAAATGAGCTATTGGGACTACGATTGCTTAGCATCTCATCTCATTCATCTCAATGAAAAAAATGTGATGAAATGAGTTTGATTGATGTAGGATTTCTCATTAATAACATGTTTAGCAACGAAACAAAAACATGATAATGATAATTAATGTAATGTCAAAAGATGTACGCAAAAAAAATATAATAATTATAATCAAATAACTTAAATTATGTTGATTTAAATCAAAAGCTACAAACAACCATCTACTAACTACTACAATTTCAACTTCTAAAAATGATTACTTATTGCTATTTTCACAAAGTTGTATTAATTGAGACTTGGAGCCTAAAAATGATTGGTTGTTGCTATTTCACAAATGTGTCTATTTTACTACCAAAATCATGATAGAATGAACGGTGTGTAATAATTACTGCAAATGTACTAATTTATGACAGCACTTAGGGGACATAATCTCATGGTGTAATGATGGTATTAGTTTAGGTCGTGTACCCACCCAACCCCCATGTGCCCGACGCGGATTTCAGCTCATGACCCGGACCCACCACCAAACACCTCTCCCCTCTCACGTTGTCAGATCAACCCGGTCGCTTCTCTTCGCCGTTGGATTCTCCAAAACTGACAATTATTAGAATGTTACAGGCCATGCGCTGTGGGACCCAGTTCTGTCCTCCGCTATATTTGCAGCACCTGTCCGTATATACGTTTATCCTGTTCTGTCACCGGCTATACCCGGTAGTCACACCGACCTCATTATTGGGATTTCAGGTACAAGTTTCGCAGCGTATTGTACAATTCTTGGGGCAGCTCGTTCGCAATTGGCGTGCTTAGGGTCTGTTTGGATTTGTTGTTCCTTTGAGGGCCACAGTTGGAAAATATAGAGCAGGGTTGGAGCTTCTAACCAAACAGGACCTGAGACGTTGGGTCAATTAGTGGGTAGGTTCGGGAAAATACCCGAGCCTAAGGTTCGGTTTCCGGACCGTGAGGCTGGGGCTCTAAGGCCCTATAAATAGCTTGCTTATTATCTCGGGATGAGTCATTGCTCTTTACGTGTAAGATTGGAATTCGTCGGAAGAGAGAAGATATTTTGCTTGGAAGGTACTGTTTGTGGACTCGGTCTCTCTTTGCTGAGTTTTTCTTCTTTTGATTTTTGATTAATCGGTTTATGAAACGTGTAAATGAGGTTTTGAATGGATAGATCTGAGGATCTAAGACTTGGACTGTGAAAAATCTGAATTTTGTGAGTAAAAGTGGTTCAATTGGTGCTGATCTTCTGTTAATTGTTCTGAGTATGATTTTCGTGTTAAGAACAGTGATGTGGTCTTTGTTAGCTGTGCTTTCTTTGGATTCTTGATTTCAGTGTTAGTGAAATTCTGAGAGAAAAAGGAGTTTAGATTATTTAGGTTTGAGAAACAAAATAATCTCGTAATCCGGTTTTCTCTCACCAGTTTTTTTAAAAATAGTCGTGGAAAAAATTAGTTTGTAGTTTCGAAAATGAAGGATGTATTTGAAGAAAATTTACTACATAAATGAGATATATATTTTTTGAATTTAATTTTGAATTTGAAAAAGTATCTTCAAGCCGGAAGGATAATGAGATTCCTTTTCTGTCTTTTTTGGTTGATTTCTTTTCTCTAACTGTTTTAATGATGAAGTTCATATCACTCTGGTGGTGAATTACTTAGGAGAGCAGTTAATTACTTATATTTTTTATATTGTTTTCTCCTCATGTGGTTTTGATCTGAACAGCAAAGCGATCATGGCTCTTGTATCTGGAGGAAGGTCGACGCTGAATCCAAACGCGCCGCTGTTTATCCCGGCGGCGGTTCGGCAGGTGGAGGACTTCTCGCCGGAGTGGTGGAACCTTGTCACCACCTCCACCTGGTTTCGAGACTACTGGCTTAGCCAGCACCAGGGAGAAGATATTTTCGGAGCGGAGGAAGAGGGAAACGATGTCGTTGGATTGTTGCCTGATAACATTGACCTTGGTGTTGATGAGGATATCTTGACTATGGAAGCCCAGTTTGAGGAATTTCTCCAGTCTTCGGAGGGTCAAGATTATTATTACGGGAGTAAGACCGCCCGAGGAATCACTGAAAATGGTATATAGTATTATTTATATAATTGCAGTTTTGATATGGTTTATATATATTATTATTTCATACATTTCACCTAATTGATGCATATTGTGTTTTTAGAATATTGTTTAAACATATAAATTATATTACAAAGAAAAATTGACTGCATAATTAATGTCATATCTTAATTTACATGATCAATTTGTAAACAAAATTTGCTTCTTTCTTAATCACGAAGCATAATTTATAGCTTTGACAGAAGAATATGAGTTTAATATGATAAACAAAGGACCATTAAATGAAGTATTTAATGCTTTATATATGTAAGCTGCTGAATTGGAGGATTAGATTTTCTATTGAGATTCCAACTGCATTTTCTATTACATCTTACACATAACGCCATGTGTATAAAGATTGGGTCATCAATTTAATTTAAGGAAAGATTTTATACGCCATGGCTTGTAAATGTGAAATGTTATAGAAGATGCTTGTCAATGTGAAATGTAATAGAAGATGCACCGTGAATTGCAATAGAAGATTTAGTTTGACAAATTGGTTACTAGTCAAGTGGGATTGTGAGTTACTGCATCAGCAGCATGCAGTTGTTGAGAGTTGCTATATATAGACTGTTTCTTCTCTTGTTAAGGATGTAGGCCTGATGAAGTTCATTTAGAATCGCTTCTGGGATTTGAGTGCATGAAATTTGACATATTGATCGACTTTGATTACCAGGTTATGGTAAGAGGACAGAGGCGCTGGTGAAGAGTCTAAGCATGCCAAAAGAGAGAGGGCCGATATCGCCCAGGGAACCAACAAAGCAGTGGGAGAAGCCGGCCAAGATCGTCAGCCCAAGGTGCAGCCCCCGCTTCATCCATCAACCCCGTTGAGCTCCGAAGCTTGTTTAGGTCCTTAGTTCCGAGTATGTCTCAACGAAGCCAGCAGTTGTTTTTCTTTCTTTTACTGTAAGTTTTCTGTATAGAGCAAGGTTTGCAGTCCCTTGTTCATATTCTGACGTCCCCTGTTTAGTTTTAACCATAAAAGAAAAATGTAAAAAAGTATGTTGTACAACTTACATCCAAGGAAAAAGATAGAAAAAGAAGTCCCTTTATTTTGCCTATTTCATTGATGGTGTCCCATTCTTGGTATTTGCCGTATCATCAACTCATTAAGGTTTTAGATTATGGGTGTATTCTGGTGGCCAATTGCAGCCAGCATGTACGGCTCATGGATGCCAGTGGGAACCGGCCATAACCAGCCACAGTATGAGAAACAGGCCAAATTAAAGAAATAAATATCACAAAGACGAACTCATAAGAAAGGCATAATTGTTCAAGTTCAAAGCATTTGAAATACGATCAAACTTAATAAAACAATTTCAATTTGAACCCTGAGTCCATTGTGCGAGAGCAGAGTCGGGAGTTTGCTTGTCTTACAATAAATTGATTTTTCATTCAAGACAAGGGTAGAGGGTAGACTTGATCAATTTAATCGCCGCTCAATTTATAGTTTCAAACGGTCACGTATTATATATTCATAGTCAAAAGTCAGTTGGTTTTGAAGATGAGTTCCAAGATTTTGATATTTGCAGATAAGATTGCTCGCAAAAAAATACTTGTATTTTTACTTGGATAACATGATGTGTCCATCTCTTTGTATTTCTGTGCATACACGCTTAATAGTATACTATACAACTTGAAAATATAGCGAGTTTGATAGAGCAAATTTTATTGTTTTCCACTTCTTTTAGTGATTTAAATTTATTATTAATTAAACTATAATGTTTGAAACTTGAAAGTATTAAGAATGATTTATTGAAAAAATTATTTTTAAATGACAAATTGCAAACCGTAGAGAAACAGAGTCGACGAGAATCCACAAGAACTAGACTAAAGTCTCTCCATCAAATGTTTTAAGTTACAACAACTTACTAAAAGTAGAAAGAGACAATCTGAATGAGGTAACATAATTTAGTTTTGGTCTGAAATAAAACTTACTGACTTCTAATCAACAGTTTAGAGTCGTACGTGTCAGACCAACTGACCCCCCACGTGTCCACCATCTTCAAACGTGGCAAAATGCAAACAAACACCTGTCCATTACTCACTCACCCACTCTACCTCCTCATCACTCCCATATATATATATACATACACACACACTCACACACAATACTTGATACAAGAAACTGTGTTGAGGAGAAAAGGAGAATTACAGCAGAACAGATTCCGACATGTTTCTTGAAACCTCAGATACAATGCAGAAATGTTCACCGCCATGGCAAGTTCTTGATCTTGTAGCTCAACACCTCGACCCCGAAACCCTTTCCACCGCCGCCTGCGTCTGCAAGTCTTGGTCCATTTCCATGTCTTCCGACCATCTATGGCAGCCCATTTGCTCCGCCACCTACCCCTCCCTCTCCAACCTCCGTGCCGCCGCCTCCCACGTCCCCTACAGCAGACTCTACTCCCTCGGCCGCACCGCCGACAAGCGCCGCCTGCAGAAGCCTCCGAAGCCCCGCCTATCTCTGCGAGACCTCTTCTTTGCCGTGGACGTCCAGACCAGCCGTGAGTCCGTCGTCACTGTCGTGAAGCCCGCCGGCGAACTCAAGACCGACAAGAATGGAGTTTTCCGGTTCGACATGGAGGTGGAGAGCGAGAAGCTGGTGGCGTTTGAGGCGCTGGATAGCTTGAGGGTGACGTGGAACGTGGTGTTGGAGGGGTTTAAGGGTGTTTTCACGATGATGGATTGCAAGGGGAAAGGGAGTTTTGTGTTGGGGTTGGAGGGGTGGTTTTCGAAGGAGCTGCCGCCGGCGGGGTGCTGCTCGAGCGACGCCGCCAGTGGACTGGTGGGGGATTTGAGATTGGGGCTGCGGGAGAGCGGGGGGAAGGTGGTGGTGGAGAAGATGAGTGTGGGGGTTTTGAGTATAGTGAGTTGGAGATATGTGTGTGTGGATGATGTTCTTAGGTATTTGCACCATTTTCTTTTCTAATGTTTGAATTTGGACATGTATTCTTTTTTGTTGTACAGAGCGCAAGTGTATAAATACCTTGATAAGTTATTACAAGGAGGTACGATGAAATTTCACGTTCGTCATGGGATTTTTCTATTTTTCCTTTTACTTATCATAAGTTTACTCAAACCTAATTAATATACTTATGTCATGTATAATCAATCTTTTGATACATGATTTAAAAATTTCATGCGTTTTTATTGAAATTAAGAAAATATTTTTTTTTGATTTATGAAATAAAAATACATGATAATCTTGAAATAGTTTTCTTTAAAATATTTTAATTTTTTTTAATTTTTTTTCGAAATTTTTGAGTTTGTTAAAGAAATTTTTTATTTTTTTAAAAAAATATTTATTTCATATTTTTAGCTATATTTTAATTTTTTTTCGAAATTTTTGAGTTTGTTAAGAAATTTTTTTATTTTTTTAATTTTTTAGCAGAATTTTTATTTCATATTTTTAGCTACAAATATATACATCATCGTGAAATTTTTCATAGCGTTTTTAAAATATTTTTGAAAAGTTTTTAATATTTATAAACTCGAAATATTTGTTGAAAATAAAACTTTAATCCATGATTTGATAAGTGAACGAGAGACAGGAAGTTTAAAATACATAATTGAAATAAGAATTAATTATTTTTTTACGCTTGTTATAATATAAATGCTTTTTCGTTGTAAAATCTAATAAGAGGAGTATAATTTATTAGATGATAGTTAAATATAGGAGGAAATTTTTATTTTTAATAATAAAGAGCGTTTATAATTATGATAAATTTAAATAATTTTTCACAATTTACCCTATTCTTTTGTAATTTGTCTGAAAATAAAATTAATATATATATATATATATACGGGTCTGGTCTTACAGGCAGCATAGATATAGCAAATAATTGTAATTTTGATTAGATCTGATTTGAATTAAAAAATGTTTCTTCTGATGATTTACATTTGCTCATTTATATTTATGATCGTCCTAGTGATTTGACATAAATCGTACAAGAATACAACTTTTTGTTAAAAAATTTTAAGATGATACTTGTCCGACTGGATTTTTTTATCTATAATAACATGTAATAAAGTAAAATAAAATACAATACACTGTTCACACACAAATTATAGTTTGATACAAGTTACAACTACACTAAATTTTTTTATTGTGTCGATAAATTTTTTAATTGATTCTTTTTCTTTTTAATTGTATATGCATTTAAAGACGACATGTTTAGACGGTTAGTAAATGATAAATACATGTGAAACAGTTATAAAATATCAAATACAGACTGAAATTAGGTTAGTTTACATTCCTATGGGAGCAAGCCTCTGATCAAGTGACTTGAAGTAAATTTCAGCCACGGAAAAAATGAATATTCCTCTGAGAACAAATTGAGTCTCTTATTGAGACGTTAAAAAATAAAAATCAAATAATTCAAAAAGGGCAAGAACAAAAATGGCAATTGGGAATACCAGAAATTACTGACAACCTTATATGGATGGTGTAATAAATCAAAATAAACCTGTATTGCTATCAGCATCAGCTAGTTTTGGACATTGTTGTATAATCCAAGAACTCATATTTCCTCTACGCTCGGAGAGCAGTTAGGCGGCGTCAGATCGTCCAACCAGTCGGCATAAATTCGATTAATCTTCTTAGTGAGCTTCCATTTTGATGTCTTCTTCTGTTCTCCATCTACATTCACAGCAGGAGCGACCATCGGATTAGCGGGAGCTGTGTTGAATGCAGAGGCGGAGGCGGCCTTCCTTGGGATGGGGACAGCGTTCATCACCAGTTCTGCCTCGTCGAGGGTGCCTGAGTATTTCAACTCTGTCAAGACAGACGTACCGGAACAGGGGAATTATTTCTAAGATGAATACTTGGTTGAATGTTATGCATGAGGAGCTATACCAACCATGCAATCACATGATGTAAGAAAAAGATATGATGTATATAATGCCATCAACTGAACATCATCTGAACAATTACATGACACTATAACAGAGTAAACTCGGTAATAGTGATAACAACGTGGTTTCGTTACTACAACATCGACTGTCCGTGGTCAAATAATTTGACAACTGAGGATAATGGATTAGACCAAGTAATACTGAGAATCAAGCAAAAGGGTCCAATTAAGAAATCGAATCCAATTATACAAAAATAACAGATCCTAGTCATACTATTCATAAGGTACCAGCTCTATCATGTTGATGTATCTTATTAATTGGAAATATCATAATACACAGATGCCCAAATGTGAGAGTTTTCCAAAGTATCAGACTTCGTTTCTATACTGCAGCATAACAATCAAAATCATCTAACGGGAGCTAATTGTAATGAACTGTTTTTTCTTATTTCTTGAACTACACAGAAAGTACACTTTCAAATCAAAGGACCAAATGTTTTTCAATTCGTCCAAGTACAATGCATTAGAGAGTTCAACCAGCACCCAGCAAATACATCTTTACTTGTTTTCGTTATGATGCATACGATTAAATTCTCTATTGCATAAAGGGTAATCAATAAATGCTTTTAACGCATGGTAACTTTTCATTTAATTGAAGCAACAAACACCCCATTACGTTGAAATACAACAAAAACGTCGATGAGATATTATACCTGACTGTCCATGAGCAAAATGGCATCTATCTCCAAAGGGACACTGGCCCATCTCCCATTTGCTGCACAGCTTCGTTTTCCAGTAAGCCGCTTGATCAAAATCAGTGCTGCTCCCCCTCACGTCCCCTGTGACTCCGATGCTTATAGCAGAACTCTCCCTCTGACCAGGCATATCAACCTTGAACTTCTTCAACGGAGGAGGTCCTCGTTCGTGAAGGAAATTGCACTTGTCACCGTAGGGACAATCTTCTCCATTGTAGTACTTCTTGCAAATCTTCATCCTGTGAATCATTCTTTGATCATCACCCCAACTACCACTCCCCGCCCCTCTCTCCTTCTCCCGGATAAGCTCTTGCCAGTTTGGAGGCGGCTCCCGTAAATCATCAGCACCATGAGCAAATGTGCACTGGTCCCCATTTCGACAAGTGCCTTCCGTGAACTTGGCACAAATTCGAGTCTTGTAGAATATATGGCTGGTTCCTTTGTTTCCCGGAATGTTTGGTGGATTGATTCTTGGATTCATTTGTGGGAAGGGAGAAAAATTCTGGGGCTTTTCGTTGGTTCTTGGTCTCTTGAAAGGAGAAGGACGATCAAATTGTGAGATCAAATCAGGCTGCTGCTGCTGCTGTTGCTGGTCATTTCCCATCAAGAATGGCGGCCAGTATCCGCCGCCATCACCGCCGGCAAATGGTGGCGACATAAATGATTGTGGCGGAGGAGTAGAATCCGGATAACTCATCCTGCTTTTTTCTCAATTCAATCCAATTCGCTTCTTCTCAAAGATTTCTGGGGAAAGAATGAAAAAAGAAGATTGAATTTTCACCGAACAAATTAATCCAAATCCCAAACCCAAATAATCAAAAAACAAATCCAATCAAAACATTGACATGCAGATGACAGAAACAACAGCGGTGAAATCAAAATCGCCTGATACAATCAATTGAATTGAATCGGATTACTAACAAGAGAATCAAATCAATCCTAATTCAAACAAACTGGAAACGACGATCAAAAACCAGATTTTCGTGACTTTTTCACATACATTCAATCAAAATCATCATTAACTCGACTAATTCAAATCGTATGAACGCATGTGAATCAAAAGAAGAATCAACAGACCTGATCAAATCAGTCTTCCGAATTTCAACAAATTTATTTACTTTTGCAAATCCCGAAATCAGAGATAAACGCCCCTAACTTGAAAAATACAGTAAAACCAAAGAATGAATTAAATAGAAGCATAAGAAGGGCGCCGCCCCCAAACCCTAAATCAAGAAAAATGAAAAGGTTGAATTTTGGAGAAGAATGGAACGCTTAAACCCTAAAGACGGCTAAAACCCCGCAACAGTTTCCTAGTATTAACCCTTTGATTATGATGATTGAGATGAGATTATCTTCCAAATTAAAAGGGTTGTCGCAATCAATCGGTGGGTCCTTACGCATTAAATACGAAAACATCTGAAGACCAAAACGAAAATATATATATATATATATATATATATATATGTATCCTGTCTGAATTTGGATGGGAAAACGTAATAAGTCCCTCTCCAATTTCATTTACCTTTTCTATATAATAATAATTACAAATATCTTTTTATTACTTAAAAAACTATAAATACCTCTCAAATAAAAATTATTATGCCGCCCTTAAACAGTGAGTGAAAATTATTATTTTACTCTTGTCAATTTTCTTTTATAAAAAAAATATTTAAGATCATGTAAAAAATCTGAAATGGGTAAAATAGATAACCCATATGGCATATTAGTCTATAAAAGTATTTTCATGAATTTTAAAATATATATAAAATTATGGTTTATAGTTTAAAAGGAAATTTTGATCAGTTTATTACAAATATTGAATAGAAAATTAACGGAGACTAATGAAATTGACTCGTTGTTAACGAACGTTATAATCATTGTGAAAAATGGGGACAACTTACCGTTAATTATTGTGATTATATTATTATTTTTTAAATGAAATAATAATTAAATAAATATCTTAGTGAATTAAAGAATATATTAGTTGATCAATATAACAGAGAATAACTAAATAAATTATAATAAATTAACGCGAATGAAACAAATATCTACACATTTGATACGACTCAATTTATAAGATCTTAGGTTGTATTAGAATTGAAGGATTTGAAATCATGAATTTTAAATCCTTAATAATATATCATTTGAATTCGTTTGGACTATTCTAAATCTAAAGAATTTCAAATCATTTCATTTCAATTTTGAACTATGTTTTCAAATTAATCTCGAATGGAGTTTTGAAATCCTTCTTTCAAATTCAATCCATCAATCCAAATACACCCTTAGTTACTTCTGATTGGGCCTAACATAATAATTGCCCCAATAGTTATGGGCTGAAGTCCAATTCAGTCGTCACAAGAGCCCAAGCCCATCTCCTCCTCACGGCAAAAAAGTATATATATATATGTTTATAATTTTGGCGGTTTCGCTTTGATGCTTCCTTTCCATAATTAGCGATGCTAACGTGCGCACTGCCGACTGCTCGTTAACCTACGCGCTCTCTGTCCCTTGATTTTCAATGATTCAAGCTCTCAAACTAGGTTTTCTCTATTCGAGTCCCGGGTGGTATATATTAGTTAAAGAGGAATTATCTACGAATTTTTGAAGAAGAAGTCCCTATTTCTCTGACATTTGATTTTTGCAGTTTTTGGTCAGTGAATTTTGGACCTAAGTTTAAGGTACCGGTTTGTTTAAAGTTGGCAATGGCCTCGAGACGACTGCGTTCCAGTTTACGAGCATCATCTGTGGGGAATTTGGACGAGTCAGCAAGCGTTGATGCGCCGAAACCCCAGAAGAATGCTTCAAAGGTCCGAATTTGTGTGTGTATATATACGCTGACGTACATTTATTGATTGTTGTATGTGGATGGAAGTGGGGTTAGTGATATCTCGAGTTAGTGTGATGTAAGAACAATGGGTTTTTGCTTGAATATGTAGGCGAGTACGGGGAGAAGTGGAGTTCTTGAGGATGAATCTGAGGTTATAGAAAATATGACTCTTCAACAGATGAAATCAAGATTGAGGTAAATGTAATGTGTAGTTTCTTAGCTACATGCTATAATGGGTTTTGTTCTACAGCTGCAAATTTGGCTTTTGTTAACTAGTTGCGTATTAAAATTACCGCCACCGCATGCTCCGCCCTCACATTGCAGAAAAGATAATGAAAAACTGAAAAGACATTAGTGGCATATTATTGCAAAACTAGTACATGGCCGAGTATGTAGTTAGATGGTTATGTTTTTCCACGGTTACCATTGTGCTTGTTCACTTATGAACTCTAGAAATTCCTAATATACTAATTCTCGGACCACATCCATATCCACTATCCCCAACAAAAGGAATATCATTTGACAGATTAAAAATATGCCCACATGTTTATATGTTTCAGAAAATATCCCTACATCGCCGGAAGTTTCTTATTCTTGTACTATGGGAGACAAATTGTTAAGGGTGAATGAAAAATACTTCTTGGTGTATTCTATTGGACAATACAAAGGAGTTGGTGAGAGTGTTCTTTGTTAACTGTGAGAATAGCTGTAAAAGGTTTTCTCTCGAATTTGGATATATAAACTCAAGTATGCATCTTGTATCACTGAAAAAACTCTCATACTGGAAAATGAAACCTCTTGTGGATGTTGTTGGATTTGCTGAACCACTTAAATCTGTGTTTATATTTTTACTTTTTCGTATATTATTCTTTGTCATTAATTGTTGGTGTTATTTGGAATTCCTATTAAAATAAGTCTCAGGCCATGTTTACTTCTGCTATCCCAACAGTTCTAATGATGTATATCATTCTTTTAGTGCAGGTGAAGATTCTTCGGTTCTACAATATCAAGAAATCTCTGAGAAGTCAGCTGTTTGTAGAACTAATTCAAAAAGAAAGGCCAAAGGATTATCTGAAAGTGATCATATTCAAATTACAAATGATGTTTCAGACATTTCTGGAGGTAAAAGGAAGAAAAAACAAGTAAAAAAATCATCTGAGGAGAGTGTTCTCATGAAATCTCGACAGAGCACAACTGAAAAAGAGCTGATTAGTCAATCAACTGAAATTGAAGGTGCTCTAATCCATCCATCTCTTGGTGTTTTCTCTTGGGATGAATGCGTGATTGTTTCTTCAAATTTGCTCGTCAATTCATGAATTACTGTTTGACAATGTTATCAGGTGTTCGAACAAAAAAGAATGTCTCTTCAAGGACCACTATGTCCAATATCAAAGCTCATGTCAAGGTTGATCTTTCTGAAGAGGAACCTTGGACAGTTCTTACTCACAAGAAGCCGCAGAAAGGGTGGACCGCATACAATCCCAAAACTATGAGGCCACCTCCTATTACTGCTGATATACCACATGTGAAGTTAATGTCTTGGAATGTCAATGGTTTAAGAGCGTTACTGAAGTTGGAGAGCTTTTCTGCTCTGGAACTTGCGCAAAGAGAAAATTTTGATGTATTGTGCTTGCAAGAGACAAAACTACAGGTAAATCTTGTTGCCTTGTTTGTTATTACTTTTACCCTTTATTTTGTAAGCTTCTAGAAGCATAACCTGTAAATAGGGAAGATCTGCATACTAGTTAATCTGTGAGCCAATTGCATTTCTATTTAAATGCATAAGAAAGTTTACTCAATCATGTAATTTGCCACTAATTGAGGTATGAGCCAAATGATATTCAGTTAAGTGCAGAGAGGATATTATGGTGGAAAATGGTGTATTAAGTGTTTGAGCCTATTATATAGTCAGAACCAGTATTTCTTCACCTCAGAGACTTTCTGAGAACTATGCACCTGGACTTCTAACAAATTTTGCTTTATGCTGAACTGGTCTTTGTAGAGCATAGATATTCAGGTTCAGTTTTTGATGCATGCACCACTCATTCAAAAGTTTGAGCAGCATATTTCCTTGTATATTGTTTGATATTGAATTTTAAGATTTCACTGGTCAGTAGTGTAGCTATTATGAAACTTCTTATAGGCATGGTTTTTGCTACTGTGGATGGGAAGTATTTTGATACTCTAAGCTAATAGAGTTTCTGCCATTTAAGAATTTTATATATAATAGAAATAAAATTCACTCCGTGATCAGGAAAAAGATGTTGATTCCATCAGACAGACTCTCCTAGAAGGTTATGACAATAGCTATTGGACTTGCAGTGTCTCAAAACTGGGATATTCAGGAACAGCTATCATTTCACGGGTACATTCTCTTTCTAGTTTTCTCACGTGGGGATTGTTGTCTCTCTTTCTTTCACTTAAAATATGCTTCTTGTCTGAGGGCAAATCATCCTAATTCCTTTACTTAACGACTAAAAAATTTCTCTTTACTATTAAAAATAAATGTAACTTGCCGTTTTAAGTGCCAAACCTGTTTTCTCTCAGTATGTATTTGCTTCAAAATTTCCTGCTTCTGTGACTTATCTAATGGCACCAGAAGTGATATAGAGATTGCTAGATTAGCTTCTCCAACCCGTTCGTATGTTACTGTGACCTTCACTGGAAGTCTTTGTTGAAACTTTCCTGCTTCAATAATTATACTGATTCAACTTTCCTGCTTCAATAATTATACTGTACCACCGAGAGCAATTTTGAAATAATAGGTTAGCTTTTGGTCTTTTGCTGAAAGCATCTTTAAAATAGTACTTTCTTGCATGATGAATTGGTACTCCTGCCAATGTGTTTTAGGTTCCATGTGTTTCTTGTGCAAAACAAGACCTACAGTTATTTTGACATTGTGGATTGGTTTACTCTTATATTGCAAGTCTGTTCACTTTGCAAAAGAAAATTCACTCCTTTCATCTGGCAGGTAAAGCCACATTCCGTCAGATATGGTTTGGGCATATCAGATCATGATAGTGAAGGACGCCTTGTCACTGTGGAGTTTGATAACTTCTATTTATTGTGTGGATATGTTCCAAATTCTGGTGATGGTCTTAGACGACTGGTATGACACTTGTGCGCTCTATTGTCTATCATCTCTCTTACTTCTGCTTGGTTTTGAAACCGATACCATTTCCTTTTTTGTTAGTCATATAGGATAACTCAGTGGGATCGTTCTCTCAGCAACTACATGAAAGTAAGTCTCCTTTAGTTATTGATTTGTGCGTAGAAACCTCGCATCCTTGTCCCAGGTCTTTGCTTTCTATCAGCAAGTTGATTCTGTATAAGTAACTCTTGTTTGACGCCCTTGTTGTTTTATTGTTTAGAAGATAAATTATTGACTTACAAATCCACGAAATGTCTTCTTGTTCTAAACAGTAGTCTCCTACTTGTGTGGAGCTGGAGTCTTTATGGGTTACAGTTATACTCACTGGCTGTGCAAGAAAATGTCTTCTAGGCAACATTTTTACCTTGGTTTTTAGAAAAACTGTCATAATGTTTTCCTTTCCTTTTTTGGGTGCATAAATGACGTCAAATCAGTTGAAATGACTATTTTGTTTTCACTCTTCTTCTTGTTCTCCTTATCGCTTTTTCTTGCTTCTTTATGTTGGAAACTTGATTTCATTGCGAGCAAGGTTATGCAAGTGATGACAAGTTAATTACCTCTATTTCTCTCTTTTTCTCAAAATATTTATACTTTACCCATCACGTTTTCTTGTGTTCTTCTAGTTTACATATGTGTTTTTTCTCATTTCTAAGCAACGGGGCTGCAAATTTGAAATTTTGTTTATCTGTTAATGATTTGTTTGATAAAGTCTTCGTTGAGTAATAATTGAGGTGCATGTTCAAACACCTAGTAAAATTATTTGAAATTGTGCTTTCCAGGATCTGGAACAGTCTAAACCTGTTATTCTGACGGGTGACTTGAACTGTGCTCATCAAGAAATAGATATTTGGAACCCAGCGGTGAGTAAATCTTATCCTGAATAATCAGATTTTCATTTACTTTCTTTCTCTAGTCAGTATAAATGGGACATGCAACTCATGTGATGCCGCACAAACTAAATAAATTAGTGTGACTGATAAAAGATGTGGTTTTCTTTATTTTCCGTCTACCTTTTTTTGGGTGGAGGGTGGGGCTAACAAAGGCCTACAAATAGGGATGGGCTATGAGTATTAGCTAATAAGTTCTGAGAAGTTTCTTTCACACCCAAGAGGATGCCTTGTGTGGAGTATTTGTTGAACTTATTGACTGGGAATCGTAATTGTCTTGTCGTCTCTCAGGGTAACAAAAGAAGTGCAGGTTTTACAGATGAAGAAAGACAATCATTTCAAACGAACTTCTTGGATAGGGGCTTTGTTGATACCTTTAGAAAACAGCACCCTGAAGTAGTTGGCTATACATATTGGGGCTACAGGCACGGTGGGCGAAAAACCAACAAAGGTATGTTGTACTCCAAGTAATACCATATACATGTTCAGTTTTCTTTATGCTTTTAATGTTTTACCCCTTACTTTCTTGAAAGCATAGTACAGGTGTATAGTCTTTGAAATTGCCCAGATGCCAATGATCTCAGGATAATGACTAAATCTATTGATGTACTAGCACACTGAAACACATATGTGGCTACTTTTTCTGTGATCTTGAAGCCCTTGATTGTTTTTTTAACTAGACCAAAACAATTAATGTATCTTAAGTACACACATTTTTTCTTCTGCCTCTGCGCACAAGGGGACAGCATACCCTGTTATAACTTCTCTTTTTAACATCTCCATTTGTTTTATCTGGTTAGTGGACTATGTATGAGACACATTAGACCGTTACTCTGGCAATTTTCCTAAAATTGTGGTTCTACTAATCTTTGCTCTTTCTATTTGCTTTTCACTTCATCTCATTTTTTAACTAGGGTGGCGGCTCGACTACTTCCTTGCTTCAGAATCGATCGCAAAACAAGTATATGACTCTTACATTCTCCCAGATGTTGCTGGAAGTGATCATAGTCCTATTGGCCTCATTCTGAAGCTATAGGTTGGGTTAGTTCAGGATGATATGCTGAAAGCCATCTTGATCGCAGAACTATTGCCCGCTTTCCTGAACAAAACAATCCAGAGTGATCTTCTGTAACAGTTACAATCTGGATTCTGAGGAGAATTTTTGGAGACACTTCGGTCAGTAACACTGAAGTGTATGAATCATCTTCTCTCCAAAATTAGTCGAAGGGTTCAAAATGTGAGGGCATTTGGAGAATGGATTTCCTTAAGGGCTTAGCAGGGCAGAGTTCATTGGAAATTTTTGGTGTGTAAATTTACAATGTATTCTCCTGGGTTCTATGGCAGGATCTTTGACCCTTGTTTTGTTCATCACCTTAAATTTACCAATCTCAGTGTCTTCCCACAGTGTAGTCTCTTCACTCTTGGCTCTTTCCATATTATCTGTACTGGTCATGTTAAATCATTTTCGGCCTAGAAATGCAAGTTCCTTGAAAAATACTCTTTTAACAACAAATTTGCCAATAGATTTTCTTCCTATAAACAACGAACTGGATTTCTTTGTATCTTCCTCTAAAAACTTTCTCACCAGATCTGATCAATCTTCTCATCCAACTTGTGCTACATTTTTCAAGCCTGCTTTAGCTCCAGCTTCCTCCAGAGCTAAAATCAGACTCTCCAAGCAAATTTCTGCATTTCCAGGTACAGTTTTTGGCATCAGATTCTCAGCAACATCAGCAGGAGTAATCTTGACTCCCCCTAACAAACTCTCAATCCTTGGAAACAAATGGTGCCATTCCAAATCAAGATAATTCTTCGCCAACACCTTAAAACTCTCAAAGCTGCAATATGATAGCTCGATGTGCTTGTCCATACGACCTCTCCGAATCAACGCAGGATCCAAATTTTCCACATAGTTAGTTGTGAAAACGATAATTCTTTCCGCCCCACAAGCCGACCAAAGCCCGTCTATGAAATTCAGAAGCCCTGACAATGTGATCTTGCTGGTCTTGGACTCAGTTTCTTCTCTTGCCATTCTGCGCAAAGGGTCATCATCCTCTACCAGCTCCTTCTTCTCCCTTCTCTTGGCCCGTTGCCCCGTCAGGTCAGCCGAGCAATCAATATCCTCAATAACGATGATCGCCTTACCAGATGTCCCAATCAGCAGTTTCTTCAACTCAGTGTTATCTTTCACTGCTGTTAATTCAAGATCATAAAGATCATACCCCAACAGATTAGCCATTGCAGCAATCATAGTGGATTTACCAGTTCCAGGGGGACCATAAAGAAGATATCCTCTTTTCCAGGCCCTCCCGATTCTTGCATAGAAATCTTTCGCCTTGCTGAATGCTAACAGATCATCCACAATTTCCCTTTTCTTCTCAGGCTCCATTGCTAACGTTTGAAACGTCGCAGGATGCTCAAAGGGGACATGGCTCCACGACGATCCACTGTTGGTGTAAAGCTTCCGCTGTCGGTTTCTTACCTCTATTGACTTCCCCTCCTTGAGGACATGGTTAATGTAAGTCTCAGTGATGAATTTCCTGTGTTTCTTATGGAACCTCAGATTGTAAAACCTCTTCTCATCATTAACCGGATGGAAAGAGAAAGTCTGAGTCTTGGAAATGTTCTTACCAGAAGCCCACCAGACTTTGACGCCTGAAAACTCATCAGCCACTTCTTCATTGTCATCCATGCTCAGAGACACCGCCTGGCTGCTGTTTTTCACCACGTCCGCCTTGAGCCGCCGCGCCTGGGCGGACGAATTGGAGCCCAGGTAAGTTTGGATGGCGGAATAAGCTTGGCTGCGGATGAGACGCTCGCCGGTGAACTCATTGAAGGTGATTTGGACGTAAGGAGACAGGAAAGATAACAGCTTTTGAGAATGTTTCTCAAGAGAAGTTCTGAGATGGTGAGGGAAATATTGTTCAAGAATTGCTGTCATGAACATGAAAGCAGCAAGAATGGATCCTAATTGAGCAAAGATTTCTCCAATCCTCATTTCTTTCTGCAGATTTTGTATCTTAACAATGCTTCCTTTCTTGCAACAACTATGATTTTATACTAGAAGAAAATGAAAGGAAAATGTGGGGTTTTTTGGTGAACACTTGTTTGTTATCTAGAGTAAGATTTTTGTATGACATTCACGTTTTCGTTGTTGCTTTCGATATGGTTTGTCTGAGTCGGCTCAATCAGTGTCGGTTAAAGGAATATCAGTTTCTTTTGCATTTGTCATCTTTGTTGGCAGGAAATAACGATTCAGATCTTCTATCATATTTTCGTATTAATATTATATTAATATTTTGATATGTGTCCTTTTAAAATAATTAAAGTAATATGAATCTTTCACCAGAAAATAACCCTAAAAAGCCCAAATCCAACCTTCATCAACTATAATTTTAGTTGATTTGATACATGAAATTATTCTAAAGATGGCAATGAAATCTTGCCTAGTAAGAGCAAGGTTCAAGATTCCATAATTAAGTCTGAATCCCATTCAGATGTTATCTCCTTTACTAATAATTTCTTTCTAATTTTGAATTACAAATATAAAAAAAATTATTAAGTTCAATAAATTATACGAAATGCTGAAAGGGGGAAGAAATTGGAAGATTATGTAGAAAAGTGTTAATGTTAGCATTTTTTGTCCGGACCCTAATGAAAGGGGTAAAATCATAAACAAGTGGGGTGCGAGTGTAATTTCAAATTTTTTTTTTTGAAGAAAGTGTAATTTCGTATTTTGGGATCTAAGTGTATCACTCAGAAAATCTTAATGTATAGAATCATATAAAAGCAAAAATTGCCAATAGTAGCAACACAATTCAGAAAATGAGCTGTGCTTCTATAGCAACACTGTCTTTCCCAACATCTCTTATCCTTTCTAGTACAAAATTCAATAGCAAGTTAGGCTTAATTCTAACATCTTCAGTGACACAGTAACTTGTGTTTCCTGAGAATGTAATTCCTTCAACATCTAAGTCAGAGTTCGCGAAAGGGAGACATGCCTTTTGTGCCGACTGTCGACGCCCACAATTAGCAAGAATTTCTCAATAATGGCTGAATCCATCATTTATACCATCCTGTAAGAAGCCACCGCAGCAGAAAACAGAATCCGCAACATATGGCCTATACGAATCAACATACATTTTTCGTTTTAATGTTTTCTTGGTATATGAATACGAGGAAAAGATTTGTATAACTAGGTATCTAGACAACAGAAGCCAATGATCTATTGTTATTGATCCATATGCATGCCAACGATAAGAAGCCGGCTAAGGCATTTACAGACACGGTGGAAATCAAGAAAAGAAGGGGAAATTGGGAAAAGCAAATTATGAATCTGGTACCTGGAAAACTAGTAGTAGGATGCAAAGGGACTTCTCAGACCTCCGACCAAACTGTCTGAGAAATAAGTTCACAAGAGTGCCATCATTTGTTCCTGTTAGCAGGCCAGAATGTGGGTCGAACCTGCGAGTCATAGGGAATATTAACAATGTAAAGAGGGAAAATATTCTGGAATCAAAAGCAAGCACGGGAAACCTACTTTGGCAGTCGATGCCGTGGACAAGGTACAAGACCAGCCAGCTGAGAGAATGGAAAAGGAATAGGCATTAGTCGATGCATTTCTCTTGTGTCTCTCTTGGTGAAGGTGAGTGAAGGAGAGAGTATTTGTGTAGTGTGCATGAGAGAGAGAGAGAGAGAGAGAGAGAACCTGAGGGAGTGAAAGCAGGAAGTTCAGAACTTGTGGAGCAAAGAATATCAAAAGTGTTTCACTGAAATGGAATAAGTTCAGAACTCAGTGAATCACTTGAAAGCTTAGCTTATAGTGAACAAGAACCACAAAATGAAAGCATGGACGACAACTATCCATCTAGTTACAAGCCCTAATGCTGTCAGTGTTGAACTGACAAATTATTGACAAAATATCAATTATAATTGGCAACGCTCAGACTTAAGCCAAGACAACCGGCTTGGTTCTCTAATACCATATTGAATGAGACACCTCATCTATACCAAAGCTATTGCAGATAATAGACAATTAATGTAATAGCATAATAGTCCAAGCTACAGAAGAAAACTTCAACTATTGCAGTTCTAAGAAGCAAGGCAATTGTCAATTGAAAAATCTGAATGAGATCTCAAGAATTAACAAAGAAAAGATATTTCCAACCTTTTCGCATTCTTATTCCTTCCCATCATCAAAATTGCGTGCATGTCCATGCATTAAAAAGACTCCAAACTAAAGTTTGGTTTAAAATGACTTATGATTCAAGCAACAATGGTGCGGGGTACGAAGAAACACACCTAAAATGGCCTAAAATGCCAGCTACGGCCATGGTCATTCCAGCAAAGTAAGTGTAGGTGTCTCCAACAAAAACTGAAGATGGATACCTACGACAAAGGGAAAACAAGGATTAGTATGCATGAAGACATCTTACTAGAAATGGAGAAGTTGTCGGCATATTTACCAGTTGTAAGAAAGTAAAGCTAAAGAAGTTGCAAGCAAAGGTTGAACAAGGTAAATGGAGAATGCATGCGCTTGTTTGTATTCAGGATCAGTGGATGCCCCAATTTGCATAATGTTGTGAATCAAGATCTGCAACAATGATATTGTCAGATTTAACACAATCAGTCAGGCATGCACATGTATGTATTATGTAAGATATTTTCTTACAGCGCAAGCAATAATAACTGTCTGTCCGACTTCAAGGCCATTGATCCCAGCATGAATGTTTATCGAATTTGTGCAAAATACAGCCAACAATCCCATGTAGAGCTTATATATCCACCCTATTAGCAACAAGGACGTGTTACAGACAGAATGAAACAAGCAGGAGTTTGGGTGAAATATAGAAGTAAAATCAATCAAATTCGTGGAGTACCATAGTTCTTGAAAAATGACTTCTTTATAACATTTAACTGAAGAAATTATCGAATAAGTTACCTAAATCTAAAATCTCGAGTCCAACATATGGAACAAGTGGCTTTGGTATAATTATACTTGTATGCCCAGCATAAGCCATCAACAATGGTAGAGCAGCAATAGATGGCAACACCAATTTCCTGTCTTCAAAATTGCATAAGACCAGATAAGTATCTGTTATAGAGGCAACTCGAAAACAATGCAGAAGACACATAAGAAAACTCACACTCTCCAAGGTACATCGAGGACATCATCAACAAATCCAAGCAGAATCATGAAGCAGATTGATGCTAGTGCAGCATTGTATTCAACGAGCCACTTAAGGAAAAAAGGGAACCAATTACTTTTTTACCACAATTAATATAATCAGCTCCGCTAAAGTAGCGCAAAATCAATATAACAGAATTTTGAATTGATGGGGAGCAAGTGAAACAAATGAAAAGGAAGAATAATAATGAAAGAAGCTGGATGCCATACACTTCACTGTTACCACCGCATACATACTTTGTGAAATGCACAAGTTGCATCGCGCATTAACTCATCCATTAAATAAACATATCCTCAATGTTCAAACTAGATAGTTTAAGGTGGATTCTAGAGAGAATTGCTCTAGTTGCTCCAACGTGGTCCGAACATCAAATTTTTGCCAATACCGGTAGCTACCTATAGTCTTTCTTCTCAGCCATATACCAAGCATTTATACAAATTCCAATACATCCCTGCTAACACCATCTAGGCCACTAGTACAATAGTAACTTCTATAATTCTAACTATCAAAATATCAAATTTCCTATCAGTTTCCACAATCTCCATGTTTTCATATGTAATAAATGCAAATCTGACGAACTTGCAAGAAGTTTTCTCCACTTTTCAGTATCGGGTTTCCACAGGAAAATTTCTGCATAGTTCAATCGGTGATTGACTGATTGTAGAGACATAAGTAAGAAGATAGATTTAATCTGCCAAAAACATCTTACACGATAACTTTTTTGTTTAGATGTTGTACGTTCAAAGGAGTAATGTAGAGTCAGGGCAGCTTGTATGCGGTGCCAGGTTCATACAACTTAAAAAGTAAAAAGGTTCTATGCTCGAGAATGAAGGAATTACAGGAGTAGCAAGGCAAACAATACTTACATTTGAATCTGCAGTGAAATTAAAATATTGGAACAAGATTGTCACAACTAGAAAAACTATTCCGACAACAATGCCCAATGACTCAGGCCTGCAAAACATCATACAGAGAAATATAATCAAAAGAAATCCAAAAACAGGTAAAATGGACTACTCTAGGAAAGAAAGTCTGACATCGAACACCTAAGGTAACTGCAATTTAAGCCTTTTACAAATCCACGCGGGTAATATCTCATTACTTAGCAATTCTTGAATCAACTGCTCTAAAAAGTTCACCCAGCTAACTACACTGATGTCTAATACAGATTTGACAGAACCACGAAACTGCTACTTTTCTTTCAGATTAAACTTCAAAAGACAATGCAAAGAAGCTTCCATCTATGGAATGCTGTGATTCTCTACAGAACAAATCACATTTCAATAGGTTTATTTTAATATAGACATTGCAAACAGTAACCCCCCCAGCCCCTCAGAGCACAAATGAGTTTTTGCAGAGCAAGTGAAAGACTAGCCCATCTCAAGAAAATGCATATCAGCTCAAAATTCACCAAACCCACAATTCATAATTCACATCAGGAAACTCAAAACCAGAAAAAGTAATAAAGCTTAAGCAAATCAAACTTACACTTTAATGGATCCATCAGGGGTCCCTTTCTTGTTAATATCATACCCAAATAAATTCCTTCTCAATACATACTTTGACGCCACCGGGATCATTCTAACCGTAATGAGAAACCCTATAATGCTGACTAAAGCACTGATCAAGATCGACTTTTTAAGCTCGTAATCGATTCTGTAGTGAAAGAAAATCAAGTACAAATACGGGACCGAAAATACGAGCGAGATTTTGAGTATTGTGGCGAATTTAGCAGAACGAATTGGGGGTTCCGTCGTCGGGTTTTCGGGCTTGACTTTCTCCGGGTCGGGTTTCGAGGTGGCGGTTTCTGTTGTTGCAGAAGCTCGCTTCTTAGCTGCCATTGCTACGCCTCTTCCCTGCACTGTTTTCTCCTTAACTTCGCAAAATGTCTCTGTTTCTCTCTCTACTCTCTATAAATATATACACACATATATATATACACAAGAGGTAGCGAGTAAGATTGGAACACGTGGTAAAGCGTTGTCATATGTGGGGCAGAGAAGATGAGGTGGCAAAACTGGTGTTGTACGTCACGTGCATTGTGATGTTGTACCTTGGTTGAAACTTTTTGCATAATTTCCATATGAGGACAAGATGGGGCATCCACCATATTGTTGGGCAATTTCCATTTTCATCCCTCTATTTATAATTAATTGCAAAGTCATTCTACGTATTTTCAATTTCTTCAATGTTATCCTTTTCTTCAATGTTATCCTTCCAATGACTTTTCGACCACATTTTTCGGTCAAAACTCTTTAATGCCCTTCATATAATTGGTACGCATGTAGCAAATCAAATTTCTCCGTCACTTTTTAAATATAATTTCAAAATGATCCCGCCTTTATAAAAATAATGTTAAGATGGTCCTTTTTTACCATTACATACTGACCATTGAAAGGCAATTAATTCCCAAGCAAAAGTTTCCTATATAAATCCCATTTGACATTTGAAGAAGAAATATGCAAGTGAAAATTCTTACCAAAACAACCGAATATTTCACAAAAAATAACATTGTTTCCTTCACCAAAATCACACCAATTACAATATATGAGTTAACCATCCATTCCTCAAATTCGATCAATAACAATAGCATCAATGTAGTATTGATCAAGTTCAAAAACAGGATATATTTTTGCGGCAGGTAAGCAGTCGTAAATGAGTCAAAGGACAATCCTCATAAGCTTTATTTTAAATACTACAATAAGAGACGTAGTTTTTATACATTTCGGGAGGCAACTGATGATGGAATACAAATGGGAACACTTCAATTGCATGTTCAAACCATGTCTATGTGCAACAACCAGTCAACTAAAGAATACAGCAGCCACGTGGAAGCTAATACAATAAGTTCACATCAAGATATTTTTAAAATGATTACAATATTCAACATGTATTTGTTTGTATACTCAGTGGCTATACTTCTACCCAATGTTTCCTTATACAAGTTTTGATTTTCATGCAGGTAATTGTATGCCCAATTTTCTAACGCAATTTACATTTTAAACAAATACAAATAACTGAAACTTCAACATAATAACTGCAAGTCCAACTTAAATATTTGCAAATGCCAACGTACAAGATCACACAGACATTATCAAAACCTATTGAAAGATACATGGCAATCAAGCTTTCAATATCTTCATCCAAACGTATAGTGATAGTATCTCACATATCAGGCAATACCACCTCAACTATTATAATGTCATTCAACCACATTGTTCTATTTTCAATTAGGGCAAAAGACAATTTACCCCCCTGTGTTATTTGAAAAGTTCAATTTACCCCCCTGTGAAAAAACAAGGTGCAAAAAACCCCCTTATACTGTTCAAAATGGTACACACTGCCTCCTCAGACGAATTTGCACTGTAGGCTAAAACTAAAAAGACTAAATTGCCCCTCCTTATATATGAAATTTTTAACATTGACTTTCAGTCCATTATACAGAAATTGGGAAGGAACGTCTTCTTCTCTAACAATGAGAAAAACCGTAGAAATCGAATCGATTTGAAATCAACCAGTCTCCTTACCCAAATCAACCGAAAAACTGAGATTAACAGAGAGTGTTGTGAGATTTTAGAGTTCCTGAGTTTTTTTTTTGCGTGCGTTATTCTGCGAAGAACGGAGAAAGACGATGGTGTGAAGGCGAAAACAGTGAAGAAAAAGGCGAAAACTGGTGAAGGCGAAGAGGAGTTTTCAGCGGTTCTTCGAAGACGAAAAAAGCGAAGAATTAGGGTTCTACTTGTGGAAACAAAATGACGGTATGCACTTTTAAATATTGCTAGGGTTTGTTGTCAAATTTTTCAAATGTTGTGATTTATGCTTGTAGACAAAAACTAGTGCTGAGAATGTCTTGGGCTTATTGTCGCTTTTTGTAAATGTTTCTTTGGAATATTTTTGTAGATACATACTTTGTATTGAATATTATATGCACTGTGGCCCCATGTTTGTCTTGTGGAATAATGGTCCCCTCTCTAAAAATTATTTGTTTTCCTTTTGTGTGTGCGTGTGTTTTTACAGCATTAATTTATATGAGGACTTCTGCTCTTTGTTAGTCTATGTTGTAGGGTCATCTGTTCTTGAACACATATGCAAATCTTGAGTATTTTACAATTATCGGGGAAGCAAAACCAATGTCCCTCACTAGAACAGTTTGGGATTGTCCACATGATCAGACAAACTTGGTCTTTATATATAATCAGCAGAAATGGTTAGATCTGTGGAAAAGCAAGTCTTGGTGCACACAATTCAAACACTTCTCATTCTAATACAGAAATTTGCAATAAGTTCATTTTCCTAACAAGCATGAATATTACCATAATGGAAATTCAGATGATTCCTCTATTTATTGGCAAGAAACTAGTTGATCATTGAAAGTTGTCTATATTAGGCTACTCTGCCGCAAGGTGTCCAATACTGTTTCTCATGCAGTAAAAGAATATAAACAAGAACACCTTGTTACGATGTTTAATCAACATATGTAGTAATAATTAGGACCTATTTAAATGTGGTCCTACAACTTGCTTATAGAGAAATTGACAGTGTAAAGGAACAAAACTGAAAACAGAAAGATTTAAATTTTTGGGTTTATATAGAACTAGTGGCGAAAACTGAAAGCAGATAATGCTTTTGCATCTGAAAATTGACCGAGTAACCTTTCATGTATATTCATACACTGTAATTTTATCCAGGGACATTTCTTTCCCTAACAAATGTCCTCTATTGTTGGAAATGTTTGAGTCATATAATTACTGTATTTCATAGAAATAAAATGTAGTCTGATGATGATTTTTTTTTTTCTTGTTTCTGTATGTGGCTTTTTTACTGCAGAGCTTTGAATTCCATGACGTAGAATTTTGGTATGGTGGTAGGTTGTAAGAACTGATAAAATGAGATATATAGGGGGTAGAAAAGAAGTGTTTGAAAGGGTTGACATAGACTTTTTGAGTCTATATGAATTGGGTTTAATGTATCAAAGATGTGGGGGAAAGAAATATTGTTTGAACTTCTACTATAAAACAGCTACAAATTCTTTAGATACAGGCTTGAGGCAGATAAAAAATGAGTGCCCTGACTTGTGTTTGGTAGATATGCAAAATTCATATAGAGGGACTGATGCTGTGGTGCAAATCTATGTAGTCGAGGAGGAGGGGGAACCAATTCATATCATAGATACCCAAGGAAACACAATTCCTATTGAAAAAGATGAGGAAATGAGGCACTTGTTAGAGGGTATAAATTTTAATGAGCTTGAGGATGAGGGTGAAAAAACAGTAAGTGATGGGGGCTTGGATGAAAAAACAGTAAGTGAGGAGGGTGAGGGTGAAAAAACAGTCAGTGAGGGGGGTGAGGGTGAAAAAACAGTAAGTGGGGAGGGCTTGGGTGAGGGTGAAAAAACAATCAGTGAGGGGGGTGAGGGTGAAAAAACAATAAATGAAGAGGGCTTGGGTGAGGGTGAAAAAATAGTGAGAGATAAGGGAAAGATGGTGGTTGATGATGGTAGTTTAATGTCCTCATCAGAGTTTGATGACTCTTCTGATGAGGACTACAGACAACCAAATGTAGAAGAGGAGACTGAATCTGAAACAAACAGCCTTGTTTTGGAAGACTTGGAAGGGTCTAGTGATGATGATATTTTTCTGAACAAGAATCCAACAAAAAGACAGTTAATGAAAAAATTGAGAAAGTTTAGAAAGGGAAAGGGAAAACCTAAAGTATTTAATGATGATTTTGAGGTGAATGGGGATGAATGGTTTAGTGATGAGGGGGATGAAGAAGAGATTGACCTTGCTGAAAATGAGGATGGACCAAACCATCCTATGTTTAAACAATCCAACTCCAAAACAATTGACTTGGTGGTGGGGATGAAATTTGCTAAATTGCAAAGAATTCAGGGAGGCATTGAGGGATTGGTGTGTGAGGAAGGGGTTTAACATTGAGTATTTGAGGAATGAAAAGAGCAGAATAACTGCAAAATGCAAACATGTGGGGTGTGATTGGAGAATACATGCATCTCCAATCATGAATGGGGATATTTTCCAAATCAAGACACTCAAAGGATCACACACTTGCCCAAGAACTTATGATAACAGCTTGGCCAAGGCTTCATACTTGGCCAAGAGGATTGAAAATGCAATAAGGGATAACCCCAATATCTCTGTTGAACAGTTGAAAAACACCATAAAAAGGAAATGTAAAGTTGATGTAAGTAGGGCCAAGGTGAAGAGAGCCAAAAGGCAAGCCTTAAATGTAATTAAGGGGACTGATGCACTTCAGTATGGCTATCTTTGGGATTACTGTGAGACATTGAGAAATTACAATCCTGGTACTAAAGTAATCCTTAGGAAGGTTGATGGGTCAGAACCACCAGTGTTTGAAAAGTTGTATGTCAGTCTATATGCAATGAAAAAGGGGTTTTTAAGTGGGTGTAGGCCAATGATTGGGTTAGATGGCTGTTTTTTGAAAACATGTTTTGGGGGACAATTACTAGTGGCTGTGGGTAGAGATGGAAATGACAAAATGGTGCCAATAGCAATGGCTGTAGTTCCTGTTGAAAACAGGGAGAACTGGAGGTGGTTTCTTGGTGAACTGTTAGATGAAATAGGTGGGCTGGGAACTGCAAAATGGAGCTTCATTTCTGACAGACAGAAAGGATTGATTGAGGCATTAAAAGAACTTGTCCCAGAAAGTGAGCATAGGTACTGCATAAGACACATGTACCAAAATTTCAAAATGAAATTCAAATCACATGAATTGAAAAACCTTTTTCTGGAGGGCTGCAGCAACAGGGAATAAGAGAGACTTTGAGATGTGGATGAAAAAAATAGAGGGTGCAGATCCTAAGGTGAGCAATGAGATAGAAACAGCAAGTGAATGGCTGAAAAAAATACCACCTCAACATTGGGCTAGGTCATATTTCTCATGTTACAGCAAATGTGATATCTTAGTTAACAACTTGTGTGAGAGTTTCAATAACTACATACTTGAAGCTAGAGATAAGCCTATCATCACAATGATTGAGTGGATTAGAGGGAAACTGATGACAAGAATTCAACAGAAAAGGGAAGGGATGGAGAAATACAGTGGTTCAATTTGTCCAAATATTCTGAAAAAAGTCAACAAACAACAGGAAATGGCTAGGAACTGTTTTGTGTTGTGGTGTGGGGGGCAAGAGTATGAGGTGGATCACTATTTGGAGAGATATGTAGTGGATTTAGAAAAGAAAACATGCAGCTGTGGCATGTTTCAGTTGACTGGGTATCCATGCTGTCATGCATGTTCTGCCATTGCCTCAAAAAGATGCAAGTTAGAGGAGTATGTGGATGAGTGCTACAGCAAAGGCACCTACTTGAAGGTCTATGAAGAGATGATCCATGCAGTTCCAGGCTTGAAGGACTACATCAAAACTGATTTTCAACCATTGCAGCCTCCAAAAATGAAGATTAAGAGGGGAAGACCAGCCAAAATGAGGAGGAAGGGCCCTGATGAACTCCAAAGAACATCAACAAGAAAAGGCTTGACTCACACGTGCAGGAATTGTGGTGAAGTTGGCCACAACAGACATACTTGTAAAAAACCACCAAATCCAAATGCCAAGAATTACAAGGTTTTGTGTTTGCTTCTTAACTGATTTTTTGCAATTTAGATTGTCTTACATTGACTGAACTAATCAAAGTTGTTTGTTGCTTGACAGGGACCTCCAACTCATGATGAAATGCCTACAACAGGCCAAGAGGTCCCTCCATTGAGTCAGGATGATGTTTTGGGGTCTCAACCAATGGATGGTTTGAGGATGGCCACAAAAATCAATGCAAGACATGAAGTAAGTTGATAATACAACTAATGCACTGATTAATTTTCTGTTACTAATACATTGTTTATTTTTCTGTTATGATAGGAACATATTGGCTATCAAGGAATAAGAAATGCAACTCTCTTAGGGAAGAGGCAAAGAAATGAGACTCCAGTTGCAAATGTCACTTCATCAAGTACACCGCAACAAACTGCTGCAAATGTGCCTCTAGTGGCAGCCACAAACACCAGAAAATGGACCAAGAAACCATCCATTAGTGAGGTGCTCGAGAATATTAGGAAGAATTCCAAAAGAAGGCATGGAAGCCATAAAAAAGAACCTAATATTTTCTATTTTGTTGATTGAATTGAAGCATTCTATGTTAAACTCAACTTGTTCTTGTGCCTAGTTTTTTATGTCTGGCTGTGCCCAGTTTTTTGTGCATAGGCAAGTATTTTGGATTCTGGCTGTGTCCAGTTTTTTGTGCATAGTGTCCAGATTTTTGCGTTCTGGCTGAGTCCAGTTTTTTGGGTATTATAGCTGTTAGAATACTACTTATGAATTTATTGGTATCAGTTGGGGTGTGGAAATGAAATTATTGGTATCTTGTTTTTTGGGCAATTCTTGTCCAATTTTTGTCAGTTCAATTAGGAAATTTGCAGGCTTAAATGTGCAGGTGCAAATATATTTGAACCCTTTTAAATGTTTTTTTTTCATAATTTAAATACCAAATTCATAATAAAATCCATATTACAATATATCACTGTTACCACAATGAAATTGCAGGCTTTTTTTCATTAGAAGTAGCAGACATTTCTTCAATTTTTTATTTTTTATTTTGGTATTATTCACGTGCAAAGCATGAGAGAGAATACATATTGCCCTAATTTGTGTTGGGTTGCAATTCTAACAAGGAGAGGGTAAAGATGTCATTATATAGGCCAAAATATCACCCAACATCGCACAATGCGCGCGTGCATACCACTTTTGGACACAGGGGGGTAAATTGCTCCATTTTGAACAGTATAGGGGGATTTTTTGCACCTTGTTTTTTCACAGGGGGGTAAATTGAACTTTTCAAATAATACAAGGGGGTAAATTGTCTTTAGCCCTTTTCAATTACAACGCCAGATATATCACTCAACAAAGATATATACAAATCACACGATAAGTACAACATACTACTTTGAGTCCGAGCAACCTCAGAAAATATTGCCATTGCGGATTGTGGGTCAAAATGGGGAGTTCTTATTCATCACGCAAACACTTGTGTCTTTCGGACAATGCAAAAACACAACATCCTGGTACAAGAAGTTCATGGGACCAGCAGAAGCAATAACATCTCGGCCAACTGCAGCAGAAAATCCAATCATGGAAGAAGGAAAATTACTGCAGAATCAATCAAAACATGAGAATAAAGTAGCAACTCATGTTATTTGTACAAGCTCCTCTTACATGCATCCTATGTTCAAATCATTTTTCTATGTACATGGAAGAGCATTCTTGATTTGGGGGAGACAAGTTTCCTAAGATAACGATAACTATCTCCCGTTGTAAGAAACTTCCAATCAAAATTGCGGAGGAAACTATAGGACATATATTACAGAAACTCCGCAAAATACTGCAGCTATTCCCAAGATTGACACTATATATACTTCTTAAAGACTCCAACAAAATCCAATAGAATGAAGAAATTACGCCTTTCTGCTCCGTTGCAATCAAGAAACACGTTTCTCCCGGTTCAACATTCGTCCAACAGCTATTCCGGCAGGGTCGCCGACAGGTCCACATGAATTAATCGGACTCCACTTTCTTGAAGTGGATCGTTTGTCTATACCAGATTGCTCTCCCCAATGAGGTGCTTTATAGTGCTCAATGTCATTCCTCGATGTATAATTACTATAATGGCCCTCCATCCCTTGAACCCTCGGGTTTGTGTAACACGACATGTATCGATCAGCATAGGCCTTTGTAACATTCCCGTCATTAGACAGTCCCCATTCTCCGTCATGCCTCTCGTTGCTCCAACCGGTTCCTACGTAATTAAAATGATCATTTGCATTGCTCCAAGCCCACTCATTGGAGTAACTTGGCCATGCACAATCACTTACGTTGCTCCAACCCCACTCATTAGAATAAACCGGCCATGCACTTGGTGGATAGCCCCAGCTTTGCTCCCATGGAGCGCCACATTCGGCAGAGGGATTTTGGGCTGGGACATCTACAAATTCTTCGTCATCACCCCAGCCTGCAGGCGAGAATGCTTGGTCCGGCATGATTGAATCGCCAAAAATGACGACCGGTTCATGGTCTTGCTCTGTGTTAGGGATCTCCGGCTCAGATTCAAGGTCTTGCCATGGCTCAGGATCGTTTTCTGAATCCCAGTTAATTTTGTCGATATAAAGATCAGGATCAAGCAGTGATATGTCACAGGAACGGCCGTTAATTTCAGCCCAATATCGTTCTTTGGCATTACGGAATGCCTCTTCCCCTGCAGAGTCGTTCCACGTTATCACATTACTATAGAGGTGCGTGAACTTCTTCATCTGCAGCAATGTTTCCCAGTCCATCGAACCGACCTCCTTGCAAAAATCCTTCTCCCATGAAGGCACACTCGGCTGCCAATTACCTGCAAAGAATAACGAAATTAAGTAAAGGGAATCAAAATAATAGATGGCCGGTCGACAGAGAGATATAGAAACACAATAAATACAATAAAAAATTACTTAAACTCAGATACGATGAATAAATGTCGATCAGCTCGACTAAACAGCATGATGCCAATCGATTACCATATATACAGATACGACAAATCGACAACTCCAAGCACCGTCAGAGAACAACATATCGACAAATAGCACAACGACTAGATCCCAGTAATAACCGCACAAAAACGACAAACGAAGATCTCATCGAACCATGCAAAAAGAAGAGGAACCGAGTAAAGCTTGCACATGTTTCACATTCGACTCTTTAACCAATAACTCATTTGTAACTCAAACGAATTCAAGCTGTTGAGCTCATAATCATTAAAATCATTTAAAACCAGCTGATAATTAAAGTAAACATGTAATAGTTATGACAACATATAGGGCCTCTCTTCCAATTTAGGCAGACAACATTGGCAACTCAGATATCAAAGGAACAGAAGGGTCAAACAAGCAAATACCTTTGCAAAACAATGGCCAAAGGAACAAGCATTCAAGATCAAGACAAAACATTTCCATGGCTTAGGACAAAGAAATAAAACCATAGCATACAAACACCATATATAGTAAAACATCAATTCTTGCAACCTCCTTTAGACAAAAGCTGATATATTCAAACCTCTGTGGACCCTGCACCTCATAATGGAAACATCAATAAAAACCATTGAAAATTTGAAAGATAAGCAGACAGATTTCTCTATATTCTCAATTTGGTACAAAAGAAAAACACATTCTACCCAACCACAAGATTAGAGAACAACAACAACAAACAACCTTAAACTAATGTACAATCAATTGTTGTAAAAACCGAATCACATGCACATTAATATAAGAAGATAAATAAATAATTAAAAATCAAGAAACTTTAAACTCACCACGATGTGGTCTTCTGTACTGTGATCTTCTACTGTTATTCTGCCTTCTCCTACTCTCCATGATCACACACTCTAAAACCCCTAAAAACAAGAATCAAGAACAGCCCACGAAAATTCCAAGTTAGTCAAACAAGAGTCAAATGAAATTTAAACATAAAATTCAGAACAAAAAACCAAGAAATCAAGAGATGGGCACCTCGGATTTCGCTGCAAGATTATCAATTTACAAACTGGGTTCAGTTCTGAAAAAATAAATAAATTTACACTCTTTTTTCCCCGAAGAGAAACGAAAAAATCGGATTAAGGGGCAGCGAAATTCTTGCCGGAGAAAAGAGGGTCGCGAAGGAGAAACCTTCGAAACGTTCAAACTTAGTAGAAAATAAGGTTCTTGAAGTGAGTTTTATACTGCAAAAAAGTAAACAGACAATTTATTTATTTATTTTATAGCCCTAGGTTTTGGTAATAAATTACAGGATTGGTTTGGTTCCTTCTTCCTTGATTGATAAGGACTAAACTGGTAGGCGGTTGAGGTTCTACGCTCCTTGGGAGAGCGTGCACAATTCGCACGTGCTGATTTTTTTTCCAATTCTTTTTCATATTGAAATTGTACAAATTGAATGATCACATGCTCTTAGAAGTTAGAACCCTAGAAATTGTGGAAAGTACTATAATTAAGGGGTTATTATCAAAATTATTAGAAGTTAAGGTTGAGTTCACTTAACCCTCAATCAATTATGAGAAAGATTAAGAGTAAAAACAGAAGTATTATTATGATTCTACATTTGGAGTTTGTGATGGATTTCAAATTTGATTTTGATTTTATGAGCTGGAGTTTGAAGTGTTATATTTGGAATTCTTGATATAAATCGTACAAACTCTTTAATTTATTATAATGTGGGCCAATCAAATTTTTCTATAATATAGTTCTGATTGTACTTGATCGCTTTTAAAATTAATTAATTTGAAAGATGCATGCAGTACAAAATATAGAATCTATACTCGATCACATATCATATATGGCTTAGATCTCCTTGGACTGGCCGGCCCAAGAGCCACTAAGAACTTATTCATGATTTGCTTCACCATAAGTAATGTTGAAAGTTCTTGGCCAAAATGTCATTAGATCGTTGAACGTACCTGATCTAGGTCATACATGGCCCAGATCTCCTCAGACTGGTCGGCCCAAGAGCCGCTAAGAACTTTTTTGGGATTTGCTCCATCATAATTGCAGTAATGCTGAAAGTTCTCGACCCAAAAGCCATCAAATCGTTAGACGAACCTGCTGCTCATGATATTTATCATAGATGGTCACACTATTTTGCCTAAAAAAAGCCCAATTTTAATGTACATAGTCCATTTTAATGCATGTTGTCAATATTGATCAAAGTATTGAAGCGTTGAAATAAAGTTCTCATTCCGTGTAACATAATATATCCAAATTTATAGTATCTAAACTCTAATTTATGCAAAAATAAACATGTGGCTCAATATCATTACAATTTTTTAATAACTTGTATATTTTATTTATTCTTTTTTTTTAAACAAAAAAGATGCATATCATATATCAAAGTGAGAGTACATTTCGTTGATAGAGTGTAACTCTATCTTGATACAAAACATGATTAAAAAAAGAGGGCAACATTCAAAAAAGTTCGATCGCCATAAGGGAGCTCTGAAAATCTTAATTATAAATATATAATTATGCTTGGTGAAAATCATTAATTAAATTCACTATAACACATTTATTGCAATATACTTTTCTCAATTAAAGAAATATTTCTTATAATAAAGTCAATGTTTCTGAATTTTAATAAAGTGCATTGTCCTCTAAGGCCTTATTTACTTGTAAGGATTGAGTTGGATATCCAACTTAATCTCTTGTTTACTTATATTTAGGTAAATAGATGATTAATCATGATAAATAGATAATTTAAATGAAAATATAGGTAATACTATTTAATCATATCCCACATTTTATCCATATTAATCTATCATGATTTAATCCTATCCCTCAAAGTAGACAAGGCCTAAAAAAAAAAAAAAGGAAGTCTTTCCCATAATTAAAGGCAGGCTAATCTAAATAAATACTATAATTATAATTATTAATTTTTGTCAAGTTATAACACGCGCCCAATAAAGAAATACCCGCGGCTGGGGTAAAGCTTGACGGGCCAGAGGGATGACGTATAAGTTGGTGAGAAAACGTTAAGCATGCACACTGAATTTCCAAAAACACCCTTCTAAACAATTTTTATGACATTTATATCCTCTCGAGCTGCATGGGAGTCCCCTGCCACCTGTGAAAAATATTATTTCCCTCGTAACACGTGTAGAATATTTTTGACAGCAATGCCCTCAGAGAAAATGGAAAATGACAAAAGAGTTGGCCCGGAATTTCAGCAATGGTAGTTTGGACTTTTTTACTGGTTTTTGAACTGTACTTGAGAATGCAGACAAAGATTTCATGTGTATTTCATGGGGCACATGGCTTGCATGCACTAAAGGGCAAAATTGTACAATCAGACAAAATTTCAGGCATGGGGAGGGTGAAAAAGGACAATTTACTTTTTCCTTAATATAGGGGATAGCCCATCTTTAAAAAAAAATTAAAAAAAAAGAGTTGGTGAAATTTTTGATTCTTTAGTTTACTAGATAAAAAAAGAAGAGAAAAGGGTAAAAGAGGAATTTTAGATAATAATTTTTGAGAGAAATGATTTGGTTAACATGAAAGTTAGATAATATTGGATTATATGAATTAATATTGTAATAATATTTGATAATATGAAATCATCTGAAAGTATTAGGTACGATTATCTGGATTAATATTGTAATATCAGATTATATGAATTAATATTTGATAACATGAAATCCCCTGAGATTTGGTATGATTACAAGTAGTTTCCTTGTGATTTTTGAGAAATTACATCTAACACTCTTAACATTTGTTTTCGCCGAATAAGTAGATTCATATGTTAGTTAGAATTCACGGAATTTGTTTATCAGCAAAAAATATCGAATGAAAGTCCATATTTACCCCTGATTGTTTCATTATTGACTTTATTACAAATCTTTCATGACCAAACTATTCTTATACATTTTCACGCACTAGTATATATGAAGAAGTGCATCTTTAACCCTTATACGTGTAATTTCTTAGAAAAGATTTGTTTGACCTGCAATAAATTAATAATAAGTCAATCTGGAATATATATGGATTTTTATTCAACTTTTTCGGTAATATAAACAAGTTTTGAATTTTACTAACAAACGAATTTATTTATTAGATGAAAACAAAATTTGAAATACTGGGTGTCATTTTTCAAATCATAAGAGAGTATCTATGTAATTACACTAAACTTCAGGGGAGGATGATAATTATCCTAACATATTATGTTTATTATATCTCTTCCATTGGCATCGTAACGTAATTTTATTGTCGATTAACTTTTTTCTATTTTATATTTAAGCTTCTTGTAAATAATATTGCATGCAATAAATATGTGTTCGATGTTATTAATGAGTATATAATTTATATTATTTATTATTTATATTTTTTTAAATACTTCTTGAGCAATTTATAATGTATTTATTCTGTATTGACGGTTAATATGTACAAAAAAAAAATGCATTGTAATATTTTTGGGCATGTTCCCATTTTCGGATATACCTTATTCTGATATCAAGTATAAAAAGACACGAGCAAATTTTTAAGTCGTACCGTGCCATGTAATGTTCAAAAAACTCTAATTTGAATAAATTGGCTTACAAAAATATAAAAATAAAAACTTGTTTTATATCGAGTATTTCATCACATCAACAAAAAATAAATTTCATTAATGATATATGTTAATTATTATTTAATGTGAGAACAACTATTTCAGTAAGATTTTTCAAGACATGACATCAACCACAAATTAAGCTCCAATTTCATCTAAACCTTTATTTTATTTTTTTGAAACGATAATTATACGTTCACATCAGTATTTCAATAAACTAAGCTATACATAATCAATATTTGATCAATCCATTATTCTAACTAAAAATAATAAAATAAATTATAATAAACTAACATAAAACAAAATAAAATACCTATATATTTGGTGAGACTCAAATCTATAACCCGCTACTGAAAACCTTTATTTTTTCAACCTTAATTTGGTACTTTCTAGAAAAAGATGACCAAATTCCTGCTTCTGCATGTCCTTCACTTTGTGCCATAGATTGTTGTGTGCTTTCAAATAATAAAAAGTTTAAAAATATATTTTTCTGCTTTTGAAAATAAAAGTACACTGGCCTTATTTCTACGTATATATCTATACTATATATTAATCCTCAAAATCGTAAAAAACCTACTTTATTTTTATTTATACTTTTTTTGTCATAAAATAACCATCTTTTTATTGATTTGTTATATCAATTTATTATTCACGTAAATATAAATTTAATCTATTTTTATCAAAATTATTAATTATTTAATTTTTATTTTTTCTATTTAATTTGACAATATAGTAAAAAAAATTATGCTGGTATTTAATTAAATGAGGGGAGGGGACAGGGCTATGATAAGTGCACACAAGTCAGTAATCATTGTCTCTAACTTTCTGCGCTTCAAATTTTATGCTTATCTATGTTTCAATGATGTTTCTTTTCTTGTTCCCTAATATTAATGACTTACTCATATAATATTATTCAAGTGAATAAATTATAACAGTCGATGGCTCTAATTCCGACGACATATATATTTATGATGATTTTGAGTAATTATTTCATGAAATTATAATTCTATCCAATTATGTACAACCCACAATGCTATAATTTAATTATTTTTTTGTATATATATTAAAACAAAGGTTGTTTATTTGGGTTTAATGAAAAGGGGTTGCACATTGCAAGAATAATGATAGCATGACTTCAAACACTGGGTTACATCATTTTCTTGGCTATAGAATAATATTTCTTTTTCTTTTTCCCCTCACCAAAATCTAAGTCCACATATAATTAATATAATGGTTAAAGTATGTCAAGATTTAGAAAAAAAATTTAATATTTAATTAGCAAAATTTTCTCTCAAACCCCATATTACAAGAGTACAATAATAAAAAACAAAGATGTTATTTCTTTTTTTTTTTTTTAAAAAAAAGAGAGTGGTAGATCATAGTTGCCGCTTTAAATTTAAAAAGGATAGTTTATTATAATCAATATAATGAATATTAATCAAGATATTGAGGCCGTATGACCAACAGATCATGTGTTCGAGTCCTCTCGATGTATGTGTATTAATATATTTTAATAGTATCGTGATCAATTATAATAGTAATTATTTGTTAATTTTACATATTTAATATTAATAATTGAATTTCATGGTATAACTATAATTGATTTACTAATATATATATATATATATTAAAGAAATAATATGAATATATAATTGTTATTTAGTTTCCCTAGTCAAATGTACAAAAGTAAGATTCTGTCCCCAAACATTCTGTCACATAGCTGCTTTTATTTGTTTAAAATTAATGACATTGTTAGATCCCAAGAAACATTATTTTATATATATATATATATATATTCCTATCTATTAAACAAAGCTTCTATTTCTTGTTTACTCTTTTTGGACCATTGAACAGCTAAAAAGTCAAAAACTAACTTTCTCCTATTTTTTATTTTTATTTATTTATTTATGTGTGTGTGTGTGTGTTTGTCTGGGCCATGACAGGGAGCAGAGAGCCTAAAGAGAGTGTAATTATTTGGCAGGACTGTTGGTGCCTGTCCATTATGGGAAACCCTATTTCATATGTATATTTCTTTACTACTTTGGTTTTCAAATAAAAAAATTAATAATTTTCTACTTTTTTTTTGGTATACTACTAACTCTTAAGTATTTTATTTCAAAACAATAATAATAGTGCAAAATTATATAGAATTGTAATGTTAATACTATAATCACGGAGTATTTTCCTTTCGATTCTAAAGATTAGCAAAAGTTCTTTAATACGTTTAAAGAAAGTTAGGGTGTTATTTATTTGGGTAGCAGCTCGATTTCAGTGTAACCTGATTCTTAATTAAATCGTACGTGTTGACATTGTCATTTCATTTTATGACATCATTATATTCTAATCTAATAATTTACAACCCATATGGGCAGCATGAAATATTTCTTGCTAAATGTGAAACGAGGACGATTGGATCACACATATGGTTAGTTTAATCTTAATATGACGTTTCACACATCAAGTGGATTACTATATACATGAACAGACAACCGTCCTATAAAATTCAGACGGTGATGCGTAACGATACATTTATCGCCCTAAAATGGTAAATTGTGTAAGCTATAAGCACAAAATGTTAATAAATCTTGCTAAATTCCTAATGTTATATTACATGGATTTACCATTACAGATTTTGTCTGAGAATTCAAAACAATGTCTCAAGACTCACTCACTCATTCACTCTAACAGACATTAAACTGGGCAAGGACAGACAGTTGAGAAAATGACAGTTAGGGATAGAGGTCAATATGATGTTAAAAGCACTTTCTTTCAAGTCACCTTAGAAAAAAAAAGTACTCCCCAAAAGACTTCATAATTGATAGATCAATTCTCCATTCTTCACAACTTTTTCTAAAGTTGCTTTCACTCTCACTTTCTATCATCACATGATATGCTTTTCAAAGCATTATTAAATTGTGAGAGTATGAAGTCTAATCTAATGTTATATTTTGACTTAATTTTATCTGATTTTATTCTAGGATAAGTTATTCGAAGGGCAGCATTTTCGAGATTGGATTTCCTATTGCATCTTCTATCCCGTTTTATATTTACATTCGTGTATAAAGATTATATCATCAGTTTTATTTAAGTAAATATTTTATACACGTCTATCTGTTAACGGTTGTCTGTCTGTTATAGATGAATAAATATTATATTTGTATAAGAGAAACTCGAGCAATCTTGGACATAGATAATAGGAATTTATTTTTTGAACTACATAGAACTATGTGTATTCTTGCCATTTTTATGCCATCATCATCCAAGAAAAAGATGGACATTTTTACCCACATGCTTTGCCCTTTGTAATTTGATGCAACAGCCCTTTGCTCTCACCTGCATGCTTGACATTTATTTATATTGGTACTGTTTCATTGTCATCATGCACTGAGATATCTTCATCACCTGTTTGATTAAACACCTGAGTGAAAAAAGAACCAGCTGTGGTTGGAGAGGTTTTCCATGGGGAAGAAGAAGAGCTGGTTCACTTATGTGAAAAGGCTGTTCATTTCTAAGCCAAAACCAGAGTCTGATGAGGTGAAATTCAACTCTGTTAGCTGTTTTCAGTTCTGATCTTCATTTTTGTGTGTTGATCAATACTTGTTTTCCACTTGGGAGTGCTCAGAGATCACAGAGTTGGAGATGGTTTCTTGAAAAGTTGAAGTTGAGAAAGCATCCAGCAATAGAAGCACCTCAGAAAACACTGGATGAGGCAGCAGAGGAGCAGAGAAAGCATGCAGTGGCCGTTGCCATAGCAACGGCAGCGGCCGCAGAAGCTGCCGTGGCTGCCGCCAATGCTGCTGCTGAAGTGGTGAGGCTCACTAGTTTCCCATGTCAAGTTGAAAGGAAAAATTGGCACTTATCAGCTGTCAGAATTCAAACTGCTTTCCGGGGATATCTTGTGAGTTTTTCCTATTTATACATTTCTTTGGCTTAGTTTTTGAAGGAAAAGATTCACTCATTTGATAGTTCTTTAGAAGGATAATATGAAGATGACTTAGTTAACTTTAATCTGTCTTTACAAAACTTGGAGGGAGGATTTGGTAATTCTAAAAGAGGAACGCGTATCGTCAGTAATTACACCAACTCTGAGGCAAGATTGCTATGATCAACCTGGATTTTCGGGATGCAGTTAATGAGTTTCTTCATGTATCTTGATGAACTACAAACCAAGATCTTTTCCATTTTTCGAGTTATTATTACATGTAGCTGCTGCATGATGATGTGGTGCCGCAAGAATGTAGGTGCTATGCCATCAAATAGTCTTGATTCGATCATAGTCATTAATTTTGAGGTGGCGGGTGGTGAAAACTACCCATGAACACTGCCACACCGGTAAGTGGACTGGGACTGTTCGTCTCAGTTCGCTGTACCTATGACGAGGTTTGTGTCAAAAGCATGTAGCTGGTTTGCTGCAACAAATTGGATTCATGATGTGGTAAAATAGAATTGATCATAAAGATGAGATTTGTAGATTGAAACTTTAAATGGGATTTCTACAGGCAAGAAAAGCACTAAGTGCACTTAAAGGTATAGTGAAGCTTCAGGCAGTGGTTCGAGGCGAGCTCGTGAGGAGGAGTGTCATCAAGAAACTAGCATCCCTTTCTTTGTTCTCAAAACAGCATCAGTTAGTACACAAAAGGAGAATTCGGACTCTGCTTGATTATTTTAGTTATGGTGATAACAGACATAGCCAAAAGGAAGGGCTGAAATCTGAAGAACTAAAGGTAATCTTTTCATGGTTAGTTCTTCCAAGTATGCATAGTTCTGGTTTACTTATAGTTCTTTCAAAATTCTAACTTAAACCATTCAAATTTCGACTTCTTAAGTCTCCTGAATGATTGCATATACTAATTTTTTGACCTCATACTTAATGATTGAGTTAAGTTTTTGCGCGGTAGTGGAAAAAGTTATCGTGTTCTGTTTCTTGGCAGTTTCACTCCAACGCGGACAGGAGTTGGGATTTGAGCTTGGTTTCAAAGGAAGCCTTGTATCTAAGAAAGCAGGAAGCCATTGCTAGACGGGAGCGGATGAAGCAGTATTCATTCTCATATCGGGTAAAGTTTGATTTTGCACTTACTGCTGATATGTTTTAAACGATCCATGATTGAAAGTCGGGGTGTCATTGTTTTCTCTTCTAGGAGAGGCGAAACGAGCAATTCCTGCAAGAATCGATGACCCTGAAAGAAAGCAGAAGGAGCAGCCGGTTTGATCGATATGCAGAACTAGAGGCAGAAAAACATGAAGAAACAGAGAGGTTCAAGTCTTTGCCTCATTCAAATACTATATCAGTTGACACAAGCAGGCTGGGACATCTGAGGCTGAGAAGTGCACGTAAACAGGAAACAATAGACGATCTAAGCTCTCCATTTTCACTACCGAGGAGATCGTTTTGTCACGTGAAACAGAATTCAATAGGAGACGACGAATCTCTACCCGACTCACCAGTTTTCCCAGCATACATGGCTGCCACAGAATCTGCTAAGGCCAAGTCGAGGTCAATAAGCACACCAAGGCAACGACTGAGGATATGTGAAACGTTGTCGGGTCATCATTCTCCTTGCAAACTCAGCCTTTCTTCATGCAGATCATTCAATATGAGATAAACCAAAAAGTACTACTTATAGTTTCAAACTAAGGATGATGTTTCATAAAAGACATCGAGGGAGTTCGAATGTTTTCGTGTTTCTTGTAAATATCTGCATGTGACTGAAATTTTCTATCTGGTTTGTGCCTGTTAAGATTTAGACTGTGTCTGTGTCTTATGGGGTTGCATCAGTTGTTTGCGTCTTTCTTGTTCCTATATTCTTACAGAAAGTTTTTGGTTGAGAAATTACAAAAGAGAATCACTTCTTGCAGCTCTCTCTTTGTTTCTCTGAGTTGTATTGTCGGAAGGTGAAGGACTCCCTTCTTTGTTATATTACAACGAATTCTCCTATAATTTATCATAATTATAAATATTTTTTTATTATTTAAAAAATTATAAATACTTCCTACAATGAGCTATTACAATAGGATATTTGTTAGAGTACTTTTAATTTTAGAAGGTATTTGTATTTTTCAAACAAGGCTGAAGTATTTGTAATTATGATAAATTTCAAAGGAGCCCGTTGTAATTACCCTATATTTTAACAGTGATATATAGCATTATTCTATGAATAATTGCTTTAAAATCATTAAACTTGTAAGTCACGTTATTACCGGGTAAATTACATTTGCACCAACTGAGGTTGGGTCTAAATAAACAAATATGTCATATTGTTTGTAAAGTTACATGTATAGCTCTTAAGACGTGTTAATGTAATATTTTTCAGGAGTATTAGTATAAAGTTTTCGTCTCTAAATGCGAAATGTAGTTGTAAGTACACCTATAATATCAAGTAATGTATTTATAATTTGCAAAAGGCAAGGGTTATTTGAATATTTAAACCTAATTTTGGGGGTGTCATGTAATTTACCCTTATTATAATCTATGTAAATTACTATTATTATAATTATCTATGTAAATTATTTTTTTTCATCTTTGATTGGATTTTCTTTGTTTTCTTGATTATTTTTTAGAGATAATTACACTCCATCTCTTGAGGTATGGTGTAATTACACGTAAACTCCATGCGATTTGAAAAATTATATCTAGTATCCCTAATATTTGCTTCTATCTAATAAATAGGTTTCTCCACTAGTCAAAATTCATTGAATTTGTTGATATTAGCAAAAAAAATTAATAAAAATTGATATTTACTTTCAATTGACTTATTATTGGCTTACTGAAGGTCAAATGAATCTTTTATGCTCAAACTACCTTTATACTTTTTCACACGTTAATAAATGTAAGAACGTATATCTTTACCGTTATAAATTAAGTTTATTAAAAATAAATTATTTGACTTATAACAACTCAGTAATGAATCAACCGAGGGTAATTATCGATCTTTATTCAACTTTTTTGTTAATATCGATCAATTCAGTGAGTTTTGACTAACGGATAAATTTCTTTGTTAAACAGAAATAAACCTTAAGGGTATGAGATATAATTTCTCAAATCCAGATAGTGGAATGTAATTATCCCTATTTTCTTTATGTTAAAGAAAATCAAGATTTTGAGATATATATAAATATTTCCGGCCATTAGTAGGCAGTTCTAGACTCCAACGGTAGGGTCCCATGTCTTCGGTCCAATTGCTTCCAGCCACAGCTACGCCCTCCATATCCACAGCCAAGGCCACGCCATTCAAGAATCTCCAGTCTTGCTCAACCATGCCCGAGCTCAAACAACACCACGCCCACATCATCAAGCTCGGTCTCTCCTCCGACAATGACGCCATGGGCCGTGTCATTAAGTTCTGTGCGCTTTCAGAATCCGGGGATTTGAACCATGCCCTCAAGGTGTTCGCTTCATTGCCCCACCCAGATGCTTTTATATATAATACTATGTTCAGAGGCTATTTGGAAGCACGGTTGTATAGAAACTGCATTGTCTTGTATGCTCACATGCTTGAAAAATTCGTCACCCCGAATAAGTTTTCTTTCCCTCCTGTTATACGGGCTTGTTGCGTCGACAATGCTGTTGAAGAAGCGAAACAGGTGCATGCTCACGTGATAAAACTTGGGTTCTCCCAGGATTCGTTTTGTCAGAATAATTTGATTCATATGTATGTAAATTTTGAATCTTTGGAGGAAGCGAAGAGAGTGTTTGATAGTTTGGATAAGAAGGATGATGTTTCTTGGACTACGTTGATCAGCGGTTATTCACATTGTGGATGTGTTAATGAAGCGTTTGACGTCTTTGAGTCGATGCCCGTTAAAAATTCGGCTGCATGGAATGCTGTGATTGCGGCTCATGTGCAAAATAATAGATTTCACGAGGCGTTTAATTTGTTTTCTAGGATGAGAAAAGAAAATGTAGCAATGGATAACTTTGTCGCTGCGAGTATGTTGTCAGCTTGTACGGGGCTTGGTGCATTGGAGCAAGGTGAGTGGATATATGATTATATTAGGAATAGTGCAATCGAGGTGGATCCCAAGCTGGCAACGACAATTATGGATATGTACTGTAAATGTGGACGTCTTGATAAGGCCTTTGAGGTATTCAATGGATTGTCTAGTAAAGGAGTGTCATCTTGGAATTGTATGATTGGAGGGTTTGCAATGCATGGTAAAGGCAAGGCTGCCATTGAGCTTCTGAAAAAAATGGAGGCGGAATCGATGGTGACACCTGATTATGTCACGTTTGTTAATGTGCTTGGTGCTTGTGCACATTCAGGTTTGGTAGAAGAAGGAAGGTACTATTTTTCTTACATGACTGAAGTTTATGGCATTGCTCCAGGAATGGAGCATTATGGATGTCTGGTAGATTTGCTGGGAAGGGCTGGAATGCTGGAGGAAGCGAGGAAAGTTATTAATGAAATGCCATTCAGACCTGATGTTGGTGTTTTAGGTGCTCTTCTTGGGGCTTGTAGAATCCATGGGAATATTGATATGGCAGAAGAAATAGGGAGGCAAGTGATTGAATTAGAGCCCAATAATAGTGGCCGCTATGTGTTGTTGGCCAACCTGTATGCCAAAGCTGGTAGATGGGAAGATGTTGCGAATATTAGGAAGTTGATGAACGATAGAGGAGTTAAAAAGGTAGCTGGGTTTTCCATGATAGAATTAGAAGGTACTGTCAGCGAGTTTATTGCTGGTGGAAGGACTCATCCACAGGCTACAGAGATATATGCCAAACTCGAAGAGATGTTGGTCCGTATTAAAGATCTAGGTTATGTGCCAGACAGTGATGGGATGTTGTATGATATCTGTGAGGAGGAAAGAGAGAATCCATTGTACTACCATAGCGAGAAGCTAGCTATTGCCTTTGGGTTGTTGAAAACTAAACCTGGTGAAACTATTCGTATCACAAAGAACTTGCGTGTCTGTAAAGATTGTCATCAGGCAAGTAAGCTGATATCAACAGTTTATGATCGAGAAATAATTGTGAGAGACAGGAATCGGTTTCACCATTTCAAAGGAGGAGTATGTTCATGTAATGATTACTGGTAGGCATCATTGGGCAAGAAGGCTGTGGTTTAGCATTTCTGTCCTTGGTTGATATTTGACTAATGAGAAAGCAGTCATTGCACTTTTCTTAAATGCAATAGTAAAAGGAGCATTGCCTTCAGATTCATTGGTTTTGGACTATTTAGCTGCATATTAAGTTCGGACTGTGGCTTGTACATCAGCAGAACATACAAGGATGCTAGTTCCTTCCTAAGGAAAGATTAAAAAGAAAAGATTCCGACTTTAAATTTATATGTGCCTGCAGGTATGCAACCAGCAAGGATTGCAGCTTCTCATTGATATGACTCGGTATAAATTTAAGATGGGAGCTAGCAGCAATTTATCAAGAAACTTTCTTGTTAAGCCTTAAGCCTATATTTCCAGAAGTCGTTAAGTCATTTATCATAGAATTGACTGGATGGCCCACTAATGATACTCAACATCATTTGAGTGTTTTACAGCCATCAAGCTTGTATATTTTAACATCAATTAAAAACTGTGGCTGGCCATGGTCCAGGAGATTGAAACCATTATGGGCTAATAGCAAGTCCTCCACTGTTTGTGTATTTAAGGCTCCAATGGTGTGCTGCATGTTGGAAGTCCTCCCTACTTGAAGAAGAGTTTTAACCAATCAACCTCAGTGCTTGCAGAAAGTACAATAATGACTAAGTCATCAAGTCTCCATCATGCCTTCTATTTGTTAATATTTTCGCAAAAAACTTCTTTTCTAACTGATCTTTCCCTTTGCAGATTGTTCTTTAATAAAACCCACCTTGAACAGAAAGACCAAAGCCATTCTCCGGTTGTAAGGGCCAGCATATTATCTGCACTGCAAATGTTTCGGCGGATTTCTTGATTTCATTTTGGTTTGATGCTGGAGCTATTTTGAGGTACATCAATGCTTTGTGTATCTTATATCATAGAAATGGTGTACATTGAATATGCAATACAACTTGTAACTTTCAAATAATGAGTATCAGAAAAGAAAGAAAGAAAGAAACTTGCATATTAGTTATTGTTTCCAGTGGTTCTTCAAGTCAGGTATCTATTGCACTTAACAGAGAAAAATTTTATGGACTATCCAATGGTGGATTCCCCGGCTCTGTCCACATCTAAATAATTGCTGGGGCATATATGGAACATGGAATTTCTAAACTTGACCTTCAAGTTGCACAAAATCCCTTTCCAGTCATGCTAACAGATGACAAAGGGTATCTTTTGATCCATTACTCACATTCACTTGAGAGTTAGAGTTGTCCTTTTCAACTTCTAACCCCTCAGGTACAATTGTTAGTGCAAGCATAAAAAAACTTTTGATATGTTTGTGTGAATTACAGGAGAGCACATGGACTGTCCAAATCTTGGTGGCAATTACATCCCAATTTCTCTTTTTTTTTCATCACCATATATATATTCATCATGAATTTAAAATGACACCCTCACATGGATATGATAAATATTCTCTCATATGATTTTTCTTTTTTCAATTTATGAGAGGATTGAAAATTTGAATTTTCTGAATATTTTGATAAAGATAGCATAAAATTATTGGTGTCACATTTTCATTTAAAGAGTACTTTTAAAAAGAGACTTTTCATAAATTTGAGACATAGTCTGTAAACGTCCAGAACAAAGATAGGAGCATGTGAGAAGGAAATGGTGAATCTCTTTTATGATAAGCAAATCGTGTGTTGGGCCAAGCTATCAAATGTTACTTTTCAGTATGTCCTAACATACTAATGAAATTGATCAAAATGTGAACTAAGAAATTCCAGCTTCAAGCACTATAAAAGATATCTTAGTTCTTTACGTCAAGCACCTAGTAAAAAGAGGTCTGCTCTTACTCTGTTTTCTTGTTTCCAGTTCTGTCTGGTTAGTATGTCAATGGCAAACCACTCAGTCTCAGATGAAGACTACAAGAGCACAAAACCAGAATTTCGAAGTGTTGCTAATGAAGAAAGGGAAGAAGCTTCTCCACCTGAAGTCAGTATTCAGATTCCATCAGCTAAGACAAGTGGAGGATCTCAGGTGCAGCGGCGGAGAATTTACAAGGTGCCACCAACTTTGCATGCAAATAAGGAGCATATCTATGATCTGGTGGTACTTTCACTTGGTCGGTACCACCATGGGAGACCACAGTTCCGTGAAGTGGAGGAATTCAAGACCGAGATTCTTAACAGGTTCCTATTGGACAGTGCTACCAAGGACAAAGGCTTTTTCTGCAACAAGATTTTGGAAAGAATAGATGAAATCAGGAGTTATTATGAGGAAGGCTCGACGGATGAGTTTAGTGACAAAGCATTGGCTGAAATGATCCTTCGTGATGCCTGCTTCATCTTATACTATATGAAGGTGGAGGATGACAGCGAATACCATCCTCTTGGCATGTCAGTAATTTTATTCATGTACCGTGATTTCTTCATGCTTGAGAATCAGATCCCACTATGGATTATCAGGCTGTTGATTGGTCTAAAATATAATAAACATGAAGAAGAAGCACTGTTTTGCAAGTTCTTGAGTTCTATGAACTTTGGGGAGGATAGGCTTACAAAAATTCCTTGAGACAATGACAATGGGAATGAGCCCCTTCACCTTCTTGAAGCCCACCGAACAACACTCCTCAGACAAGAGAACGCTACTGAATTCATCAGCGATCAACCTCACTTTCTTCCTCAAATTCTTGATTTCTTATGGAAAAGATGGAGGCAGAAGAGCAGCTCATCCCAGAGCACGTTCAACATGGCAAGCAGCCAATTTCGTTCGGTCACGGATCTCAAAGCAAAGGGCGTTCACTTTTGGCCAAGTTCTAATTGCTTGACAGACATCAGATTCCATTCCTATTCTTCTCACAGACGTCTGCAGCTTCCCATCTGCTTCGTCACTAACAATGCCAAGGTATTCTTCTCCAATGTGATAGCCTTTGAAATGTCCCCAGAAACTTGTACGGATTATTCTGTGCTATCCTATTTGAGCTTCATGAAATCACTGATTGAGAACGTGAAAGACGTTAAGGAGCTTCGAGAAAAGGGAATACTGTTTAGCTGCCTGGGGAGTGATGAGGAAGTAGTGAAAGTATTCAAAGAGATCGACACGCATGGAATGGACTATTTGGGTGCTTTTAGAGATGTGAAAATGAGAATTGAAGAGCACTGCAATAGCAAGGCCAAGACATGGATGGCTGAGCTGATTCACACTTACTTTCGCAGTCCCTGGACAGCTACTTCTCTCTTTGCCACGATACTTCTTCTCTGCCTCACTTTTCTCCAAACTTACTACACAATCCATCCAGCAAAGAACAATTGACTGATTATAATTCTTATGCGTTCCGGTTATGAAAATTTGGCTTAGATACCAAGCTGACGGTTAGTGAATAGTCATTGTGTGAAAAAAAATGGCAAGGTTTCGACTCGCAGGAATGGTCCTCAAAAAGAATCTTGAGATGATGATACATCCGTACTTAATGTGTATTTGGCTTAATTATGATGAATAAGATCATATGTATTTGCCAAAAGTTCATCAGGTTTCTGTTGCACTTGATTTATCAGAACAAAAGCTTATGGACTATCCAGGCTCTGTTCTAATTTCTAAACAGCGCTAGGTCTTGGGTGTACATGGAGCATGGAGTGTCTAACTTTTTGTTGACTTTCAATTAACACTGGATTCCTGTAGAGTTGTGTTGGTGGGTAAGTTGCAAGTATTTATATAAGCATCTATGATATTGGTGGCATGTTTTGACTCGTAATAGTAAGGTGGTCCGAAACCATTCAATTTTTTTGTTGTCTTGAAGTGTTGTGTAGAAGTCTCAACACAGATCCCTGTGCATAATTAGGGAAAACAATAACAAAAGCTTGTATGAGTCATTTTTGTTTATTTGACATCAAAGTGAATTTCATTGTTCCTCTGAGTAATCAAATCTTGTTTCAAGATAGTCAAGAACCACTTCCAAATGTCTCTAAATTCCCTCTGAACCATTAATAGGTATAAATTGTTGGTTCGGTCTACCCCCAAGCAAACCCCCAAATAGTGAGCACCATCTCCTCATGTGGTTCTTTCAAATCACAACCATACACACCTATGATAGGTGTGTACGCTCCAAAAACCCTGCTTCATAACACTAAAGCACACATAGATTTTCTTAAATTTGTTTTCATCATTTTCATCATTTACCCCCAATGTGGGCCTAGGCTTAGTTCTCCTCAACTCTTTTTCATAATCCATAACTTGCTGAATTGATACCATAACTCCCTTTAAGTTTTTTCAAAGTCTGTCTTTTAGCTCTGTATGTCTGGTCTCTAGAAACATGGCATGTAAACTCATTCATGATGTCTACCATCCACCATTTTACATTTCATTTAGGATCATATTTGAAGTACTGAAGAAATCTTTCACTTAACCAACTAATTTTACATTTCTTACATTGAAGACTTGCGAGCAAGTATGTTTAGACTTTTACAGATTAATATGGAAGGTTTCTTCATTTTTAAGCTTGTTTGCATGCATTGTCTATTCATACCTCTCCCTAGTACACACTGCATATACCTTGCATGAATCATTTTTAGCAAATTTCAAACTTCTCTTGTTTCTTATTGCATGTGATTGGACTATTTTCTTTGAACCAAAAAGTATTCTACTTTAAGAAATAGAGACAAATAGACACAACAACACATAAAAATATGTACGAGTTGTTCTTAGTTACGGTATATGGGTATGGGCATGTTCAAATCCCTTATGCCCAAATCATCACCATCTTTACCAACAAACCATTTTCATATCGCCCAATAATTCAGAGTGTTCAACAATGCAACCCTCTCTTGCAAGCTAAGAATTTCGATTTCGAGCAGCAATAAAAAAATGAAGGGGGATTTCCCTTCAGTTTTGTTTGTTGTATTGGAAGAAGACAGCATGTGCTCATGATGTGCTGTCTTCTTTCCCTAAAAAATATTACTTATGTGGTAGGGATGATGAGGCGGCAAGGATGACATGGTCTTTTTTAACAGGTCACTCCTTGTAACATAAGGTATGTTTTCTAATCCATGTAAGCATATGTGGCCAAACAGGTGAAAAATTCTCAATTTTAACGATCACGTGTAACACATGTAAGAGATTCCGACCAAATTATAACTTTTTGAAATAAAATTTTCAATTCATAAAATGATAGTCCTTGTTATATCTCCTTTCTTGTGTGCTACTTATTAAAATTGTTTACACTTATATCTTAGTAGTGATATATAGCATTTTCTATCGATAATTGCTTTTGAAATCTTTAAAACTGTAAGTCACATTATTATTAGGGTAAGTTATATTGACTCTCTCTAAATTTAAATCCAAATATATAAATATTTTATACCTTTTATAAATTATAAGTATACTTTTTAAGGGGTGTTAATTTTTTTCGGGATGTTAGTATAAATTTTTACTTTTAAATAAAAAATATATTGTAATTACATTGTAATTACATCTACAATCTCATTTGCAAATGACAAAGATTGTTTATGTATTTGAATCTAACCTAAATGTATCAGATGTAATTTATCCTTATTATTATTATTGTTGTTATTATTATCTATGTAAGTTATTTTCTCTTCTTTGATTGGATTTTCTTTGTTTCTTGATTTTTTTCATATAAAAGAAAATCGATATTTTAAGTTCTAGACTCCAACGGTATGGATGGTCCCATGTCTTCGGTCCAATTGCTTCCAGGATTCCAGCCACAGCCACGCCCTACATATCCACAGTCAAAGCTAGGCTATTCAAGAATCTCCAGTCTTGCTCAACCATGGCCGAGCTCAAACAACACCACGCGCACATCATCAAGCTCGGTCTCTCCTCCGACAATGACGCCATGGGCCGTGTCATTAAGTTCTGTGCGCTGTCAGAATCGGGGACTTGAACTATGCCCTCAAGGTGTTCGCTTTATTGCCCCACCCAGATACTTTTATATATAACTGTGTTCAGAGGCTATTTGGAAGCACGGTTGTACAGAAACTGCATTGTCTTGTATGCTCACATGCTTGAAAAATTCGTCACCCGCATAAGTTATCTTTCCCTCCTGTTATACGAGCTTGTTGGGTTGTAATGCTGATAAAGAAGCGAAGCAGGTGCATGCTCCCTGTGATAATACTTTGGTTCTCCCAGGATTCGTTTTGTCAGAACAATTTGATTCATATGTATGTGCATTTTGAATCTTTGGAGGAAGTGAAGAGAGTGTTTGATAGTTTGGATAAGAAGGATACTGTTTCTTGGACTACATTGATCAGTGGTTATTCACATTGGGGATCTGTTGATGAAGCGTTTGGCGTCTTTGAGTCGATGCCCGTTAAAAATTCGGCTGCATGAAATGCTGTGATTGCGGCTCATGTGCAAAATAATAGGTTTCGCGAAGCGTTTAATTTGTTTGATAGGATGAGAAAAGAAACTGTAGCAATGGATAACTTTGTGGCTGTCAGCTTGTACTGGGTTTGGTGCATTGGAGCAAGGTGAGTGGATATAATAGTAGTGCAATCAAAGTGGCTTCAAAGCTGGCCACGACAATTATGGATATCTACTGTAAATGCGGACATCTTGATAAGGCCTTCGAGGTATTCAGTGGATTGTCTAGTAAAGGTGTTTCATCTTTGAATTGTATGATTGAAGGGTTTGCAATGCATGGTAAAGGTAAGGTTACCATTGAGCTTCTGAAAAAAATGGAGGCAGAAACTATGGTGAACCCTGATTATGTCTCGTTTGTTAATGTGCTTGGTGCTCGTGCACATTCAGGATTGGTAGAAGAAGGAAGGTAATATTTTTCTTACATGACTGAAGTTTATGGCATTGCTCCAGGAATGGAGCATTATGGATGATTGGTAGATTTGCTTGGAAGGGCTGGAATGCTGGAGGAAGCGAGGAAAGTTATAAATGAAATGCCATTCAGACCTGATGTTGGTGTTTTAGGTGCTTTTCTTGGGGCATGTAGAATCCATGGGAATATTGATATGGCAGAGGAAATAGGGACGCAAGTGATTGAACTAGAGCCCAATCTATATGGCAAAGCTGGTATATGGGAAGATGTTGCGAATATTAGGAAGTTGATGAATGATAGAGGAGTTAAAAAGGTAGCTGGTTTTTCCATGATAGAATTAGAAGGTACTGTCATCGAGTTTATTGCTGGTGGAAGGACTCATCCACAGGCTACAGAGATATATGCCAAACTCGAAGAGATGTTTGTCCGTATTAAAGATCTAGGTTATGTGCCAGACAGTGATGGGATGTTGTATGATATCTGTGAGGAGGAAAGAGAGAATCCATTGTACTACCATAGCAAGAAGCTAGCTATTGCCTTTGGGTTGAAAACTAAACCTAGTGAAACTATTCGCATCACAAAGAACTTGCGCTTCTGTAAAGATTGTCATCAGGCAAGTAAGCTGATATCTACAGTTTATGATCGAGAAATAATTGTGAGGGGCAGGAATCAGTTTCACCATTTCGAAAGAGGAGTATGTTCATGTAATGATTACTGGTAGCATCATTGGGCAAGAATGCTGTGATTTAGCATATCTGTGCTTGTTGATAGTTGACTAATGAGACAACACTTAGCTGCAGTTTTCTTACATGCAATAGTAAAAGGAGCCTTTACCTTCAGATTCGTTGGTTTTGGACTGATTTAGCTGCATATTAAGTTTGAAACTGCCGCTTGTACATCAAAAAGAACATACAAGCATGCTAGTTCGTTCGTAAGAAAAGATTAAATAAAACATGCCGAGCTTCTCAAGGATTGCAGCTTCTCACTGATATGACTCGGTATAAATTTAAGATTGGAGCAAGCAGCAATTTATCATGAAACTTTCTGTTAAGCCCTAAGCCTATATTTCCGGAAATCGTATGAGACATTTATTATAGAATTGACTCGATGACCCCTAATGATACTCAACATCATTTGACTGTTTTGCAGCCAGCATGCTTGTATACTTTAACATCAATTAAATGCTGTGGCTGGCCATGGTGCAGGAGATTGAAACCATTATGGGCTAATAGCAAGTCCTCCACTGTTATGTATTTAAGGCTCCAATGATTTGCTGCATGTTGGAAGTCCTCCCAACTTGAAGAAGATTTTTAACCAATCAAAACCTCACTGCTTTAATGCCTAAGTTATCAAGTCTCTATCATGCCTTCTATTTGTTAATATTTTCTTGATAAACTTCTTTTCTAACGAATCTTTCCCTTGAACAGAAAGACCAGAGCCATTCTCCGGTTGAAACGGCCATCATGTTATCTGCACTGCAAGTGTTTCAACGGATTTCTTGATTTCATTTTAGTTTGAAGCTGGAGCTATTTTGAGGTACATCATTGTTTTGTGTGTCTTATCTCATAGAAATGGTGTACATTGAATATGCAATACATCATGTAACTTTCAAATGATGAGTATCAGAAAAGAAAGAAACAAAGAAACTTGCATGCTAGTTTTTGTTTCCTGTGGTTCTTCAAATCAGGTATATATTGCACTTCATTTTTAACAGAGAAAATTTTTATGGACTATCCAATGGTGGATTCCCCGGCTGCGTCCACATCTAAATAATTGCTGGGGCATATATGGAACATGGAATTTCTAACCTTGACCTTCAAGTTGCATAAAATTCCTTTCCAGTCATGCTAGCAGATGACAAAGGGTATCTTTTGATCCATTACTCACATTTACTTGAAAGTTAGAATTGTCCTTTTCAACTTCTAACCCCTCAGGTACAATTGTTAGTGCAAGCATAAAAAAAAACTTTTGATATGTTTGTGTGACTTACAGGAGAGCACATGGACTGTCCAAATCTTGGTGGCAATTACATCCCAATTTCTCTTTTTTTTCATCACCATATATATATTCATCATGAATTTAAAATGACACCCACACATGGATACGATAAATATTCTCTCATATGATTTTTTTTTTTTTTCAATTTATGAGAGGATTGAAAATTCGATTTTTCTGAATATTTTGATAAAGATAGCATAAATTAGTGGTGTCACATTTTCATTTAAAGAGTACTTTTAAAAAGAGACTTTTCATAAATTTGAGACATAGTCTGTAAACGTCCAGAACAAAGATAGGAGCATGTGAGAAGGAAATGGTGAATCTCTTTCATGATAAGCAAATCGTGTGTTGGGCCAAGCTATCAAATGTCACTTTTCAGTATGTCCTAACATCCTAATGAAATTAATCAAAATGTGAAGTAAGAAATTCCAGCTTCAAGCACTATAAAAGATATCTTAGTTCTTTACGTTCAAGCACCTAGTAAAAAGAGGTCTGCTCTTACTCTGTTTTCTTGTTTCCAGTTCTGTCTAGTTAGTATGTCAATGGCATACCACTCAGTCTCAGATGAAGACTACAACAGCACAAAACCAGAATTTCAAAGTGTTGCTAATGAAGAAAGGGAAGAAGCTTCTCCACCTGAAGTCAGTATTCAGATTCCATCAGCTAAGACAAGTACAGAATCTCAGGTGCACCGGCGGAGAATTTACAAGGTGCCACCACCACTGCGTGCAAACATGGAGCATGTCTATGAACCAGTGGTTCTTTCACTTGGTCCCTACCACCATGGGCGACCACAGTTCCGCCAGGTGGAGGAATTCAAGGCCAAGATTCTTAACAGGTTCGTCTCAGGCTGTGCTGCCAAGGACAAAAGCTTCTTTTGCAACAAAATTTTGGAGAGAATAGATGAAATCAGGAGTTACTATGAGGAAGGATCGACGAATGAGTTTAGTGACGAGGTATTGGCTGAAATGATCCTCACCGATGCCTGCTTCATCTTATACTATATGGAGCTGCAGGATGACAACGTATACCTTCCCCTTGGCATGTCAGTAGTTTCATTCATGTACCGTGATTTCTTCATGCTTGAGAATCAGATCCCACTATGGATTATCAGGTTTTTGATTGGTCTAAAATATGATAAAGATGAAGGAGAAGCACTGTTCTGCAAGTTCTTGAGTTTTATGAACTTTGGGGATGATAGGCTGACACAAATTCCTTGGGACAATGACAATGGGAATGAGCCCCTTCACCTTCTTGAAGCCCATCGAACAACACTCCTCAGACAAGAGAAAGCTACTGAATTCATCAGTGATCAACCTCACTTTCTCCCGCGAATTCTTGATTTTAGATGGAAAAGATGGAGGCGGAAGAGCAGCTCCCAGAGCATGTTCAAGATGGAAAGCCGCCCGTTTTACTCTGTCACAGATCTCAAAGCAAAGGGCATTCACTTCTGGCCCAGTTCTAATTGTTTGACAGACATCAAATTCCACTCCTATTCTTTCTACGGACTTCTTCAGCTTCCCATCTGGTTTGTCACTAACAATTCCATGGTGTTCTTCTCCAATATGGTAGCCTTTGAAATGTCCCCAGAAACTGACACGGATTGTGGTGTAATATCTTATGTGAACTTCATGAAATCACTGCTTGAGTCCCCAAGAGATGTTAAAGAGCTGCGAGAAAAGGGAATACTGTTTAGCTGCCTGGGGAGCGACGAGGAAGTGGTCAGAATGTTCAAACAGATTGACACGTATGGAGCGGACAATTCGGGTCTTTTTCTAGATGTGAAAACGAGAATTGAAGAGCACTGCAATAGCAAGGCCAAGACATGGATGGCTGACCTGATTCACACTTACTTTCGCAGTCCCTGGACTGCTATTGCTCTCTTTGCTGCGACACTACTTCTCTGCCTCACTTTTCTCCAAACTTTCTACACAATCCATCCAGTAAAGAACAATTGACTGATTATAATTCTTAAGCATTCTGGTTATGAAAGATTGGCTTACATACCAAGCCGACGGTTAGTGAATAGTTATCGTGTCAAAAAATTGGTAAGGTTTCGACTTGCGGGAATGGTCCTCAAAAAGAATCTTGAGATGATGATCAATCTGTTGTACTTAATGGTGTATTTGGCTCAATTATGATGAATAAGATCATATGTATTTGCCAAAAAGTTCATTATTTCAGCATTCTTTTTAGTTTTGTGCCCTGGCATTTACAAAAGCAGTTGAACTTGTGGATCATAGAACATGACAAACTGCATTCTCTGTGCTATTTTCATCAGGTTTCTGTTGCACTTCATTTATCAGAACAGAAGCTTATGGGCTATCCAGTAGTGGATATGCAGCTCTGTTCTAAACAACCGCTACGTCGGGTGTGTATGGAGCAAGGAGTTTCTATTGACTTTCGACTAACACTATATTTTCATGGAAGTTGTGTTGGTGGATACTTTGTAAGTATTTATGATATTGGAGGGCATGTCTTGACTCGTTATAGTAACTTGAGTTAATCATTAAAAAAAAATAACTTGAGTCGAAATCATTCAAACTTTTTTACCAAAAAAAAAAATTCTATATTCAATCATGCTAGCAAATGAAAAAAGGGTTTCTTTTGATCCATTACTACATTACTGGAGTTGTCCTTGTGAATGTTTTTGTCCCCACAGGTCCAATTATTACTGAAAAAAGAATTATAAAAAAGATTGCAACATGTTTGTGTGAATTGCAGAAGAGCACAAGGGCTGTCCAAATCTTGCTGGCAATCACATCCCAATTCGTGTAATACACACCGCCGACATTTTTTCTTCTTTTTTTAAACAAAAAGTTTGGATGCTTTCGACCTCGATATCACCACGAGTTAGAATATGTTCCAAAATTATATGTTGCTTACAAGAATATTTATAAATTACCCACACGTATATAATGTATTAACACGACGCTCTCCAGTTAAGACCATATGATAAAAAAAAGTCTCTCATATTATGTTTTCATTTCAATAGTAAAAAGTGTATTTTCATCAGACATATGTTGCACTTCATTTATCAAAGAAAAAACTTGTGATTTGTACTATCACGGCCCCACTTTAAATCATGTGATTCGTGTTTTTGAAAACATTGTTTTGTTGTGCTATTATTTACAACAAACTCGATGTAATTTACCTATATGTATGTGTTCATAACTATAACTGAGTTGTGTGTTTCATAGGAGTTCACTCTTCTGGAACTGTTATAATTTAGGGTAAATTACAACTACCTCTCTTGAGATTTGACATAATTATAAATACCCTCTTATTGTTTAAAATATTATAAATAGCCCCCTAAGGTTTGTAATTTTTAACCAAAAGCATAAAATTAACCATTTTACCCTTGAATTTTTAGTTAATTGTAGAAAAATCAACCGAGGCAAGTTGTATTATTGTTCCTCTATGTAAAAAACTTAAAAACCTCTCCTTACGCATTGCACTCCAAAAAAATTCAGAATTTTTTAAGAATAATTTAGTTTGCATAAGATATTTTGGTCAATTCACCCATAAAAATGAATGAAAATGAATTATTTCACCACCATCCACACCTTATGGATAGTAAACACTAAGTTAGCAACCCATCCACGAAGCCCTTTATATTCAGACAGTCCAAGTGGCCCATTAAGAGATAGCCCATTTTCTTAGGCCCATTCTGAATCATGAGCCCATCATGACCTTGAGCCCGTCCTTAACAAAGATAGCCAATTTTCATCAAAAATCCGAATCAAGCAAAGTACTACTCAATTAAGCAAGGTATCAAACTCAGGAATCCCAAATCAAGTAAAGTACTACTCAATTATTAAGCAAAGTATCAAGCTTAGAAATCCCAATCAAGCAAACTATCCAACTCAAAAACCAAACAAACCTCAAACCTAAGAAATAAAGTTGAAAATTAAAAATTATAGAAATCAAAATTAGAAATAAAGTTGAAATCCCAAAAACGAGGGGGTGTAAAGATAATTATCCCAAAAAAATGATATCTTTTGATCAATTACTCGCATTTACTTGAGAGTTAGAACTGTCATCGTCCCACGTCACCTTTTAAAATTGGAGCTACTATTTCTACTAACTCATTTTCGCCAACATTATAGAATAGCATTTTAGTCTTACACGATAAAATTAAAAAAAAAAAAAAGTGGAACTAAAATGCTATCCAATGAAGTTAAAGTAAAAAAACGTCGAATAACTTATATAAGTTACGTGACGAAAAGTGCATTTATCCATTGCTCTTATTCGGTTTCCTTGTTTCCCATTTAGTGTAGTTAGAATGTCAATGGCACACTACCACTCAGTCTCAGATGAAGACTACAAGAGCACAAAACAAGAATTTCAAAGTGTTGCTAATGAAGAAAGGGAAGGAGCTTCTCCACCTGAATCTCAGGTGCAGCGGCGGAGAATTTACAAGGTGCCACCACCGCTGCATGCAAACAAGGAGCATGTCTACGATCCGGTGGTTCTTTCGCTTGGTCCCTACCACCATGGCCGACCCCAGTTCCGTCCGGTGGAGGAATTCAAGTCCCAGATCCTTAACAGGTTCGTCACTGCTGCCCAGAACAAAAACATCTTCTACAACAAGATTCTGGAGAGAATAGATGAAATCAGGAGCCATTATGAGGAAGGGTCGACGGATGAGTTGAGTGACGAAGCATTTGCTGAAATGATCCTTCGTGATGCCTGCTTCATCATACACTATATGGAGTTGGAGAGTGACAAGAAGTACGATCCTCTTGGCATGTCAGTAGTTTCTTTCATGAGCCGTGATTTCTTCATGCTTGAGAATCAGATCCCGTTATGGATTATCAGGCTTTTGATTAGTCTGAAATATGATAAAGATGAAGAAGAAGCACTGTTTTGCAAGTTCTTGAGTTTAATCAACTTTGGGGATTGTAGGCTGACACAAATTCCTTGGAACAATGACAATGGGAATGAGCCCCTTCACCTTCTTGAAGCCCATCGAACAACGATCCTCAGACAAGAGAAGGCTACTGAGAAATTCATCAGAGACCAACCATGGACATGGAGGCGGAAGAGCAGATCATCCCAGAGCGTGTTCAAGATGGCAAGCAGCCAATTTCGTTCCGTCATGGATCTCAAAGCAAAGGGCATTCACTTCAGGCCGAGTTCTAATTGCTTGAGAGACATCAGATTCCATTCCTATTCTTTCTACGGACTTTTGCAGCTTCCCATATGGTTCGTCACTAACAACACCAAGGTGTTCTTCTCCAATATAATAGCCTTTGAAATGTCCCCAGAACCTTATACGGATTACGCTGTCGTATCCTATGTGAGCTTCATGAAAACACTGATTGAGAACGCGAAAGACGTTAAGGAGCTGCGCGAAAAGGGAATACTGTTTAGCTGCCTGGGGAGCGACGAGGAAGTGGTCAAAGTGTTCAAGCAGATCGACACGTTCGGAATGGACTATTTGGGTACTTTTGCAGATGTGAGGATGAGAATTGGAGAGCACTGTGATAGCAAGGCCAAGACATGGATGGCTGAGCTGATTCATACTTACTTTCACAGTCCCTGGACTGCTATTGCTCTATTTGCTACCATACTTCTTCTCTGCCTCACTTTTCTCCAAACTTTCTACACGATCCATCCAGCAAATTAAGAACAATTGATTGATTATGATTCGTATGCGTTATGGCCATGATTATTGTGTTGAATTATTTAGCAGAAAAGTTCTTTGTTTCAGCATTCTTTTTAGTTTTATTGTTCTGGCATTTACATGAATTTGTGGATCATAAAGCATGAGGAGTATTTGCACATGCGGCGTGATTAACATTTCTTCCTCCGAAAAATGAAAAGAAACTAAGAACAAGTTCATAATGTGAATGAAATGTTGCAGATTAAGCCATTATTTTAGATACATCTGAAGCTCTAGCTGATGAAGAGAAACAGAGAAGGGCGACAAAGAATCGTGCTGCGGAAGTTGCTGAAAACGAAAAAGCACGAAAGAAAACGAGACGAGGGGTGTAGAGCTCTGCATAGACGTTGCTTATCCGCAAACTGATCCATGAGAGTTTGAAAATCAACTTAACTCTGAGAGAGTTCTCGACTGCGCTTTGCAGCAGCAACAACCGCATTCATCAGAATTCCACGAAAACCAGACTTTTCCAACTCATGAATCCCGGCAATAGTTGTCCCACCGGGCGAAGCAACATCGTCTTTCAGCTGGCCAGGATGCTTTCCCCCAGTTGCTGCCATTGATGCTGCTCCTAATACCTACATTGTACAATGTAAAAGAATTGAACCCACACACTTCAAATCTTTGGAAAAGCTAATGATATTTTCATACGGACATCTACTATACGTAACGAACTAAACGAATGCACTGGCTTACAGTTTGAGAAGCGAGACCAAGTGCAAGGTCCCGAGGGAGACCAGCAGCCACACCTCCATCAGCTAAAGCTTCTATTGCCAAGTATATGTACGCTGGTCCACTACCACTGAGCGTTCATACGAAAGATTTATCTTAAGAAAATGGGCCACTCTTGCATTAATACAGCAGCTTTGCAAGATTGCATCACGAGACAAGCAGCATACCTCAGGCCAGTGATAGCATCAAATAGTTTCTCATCAGCTGTCCATACTTTGCCAATTGCTCCAAATAACTTAGAAATCAATTCTCCATCATCCTTAGTTGCCGCAGCCCCCAGGCTGATAACTGTGCACAGATAATTTGCTTCGTAAGATTACAGCATTTGTATGTCATCGCTGTAACAAAAAGGGAGTAGGATAATTGAGACGGAAATTGGTGTACCGGACGCGGCCACACCAATAGCAGCTGGGGTGTTGGGCATGACTCTAATAAACCGGCTGTGACCAGCCCACTCCTGAATATATAAAGTCCATACATCAGTGATATTGAGAGATGAACCAGATAAAAGTGCAGTAACAAGAATATTGAAGAATTCTTGCAAGTATTTACAATTTGGATTAAAACACGACTTAGACTGCTGATAATCATACCTTTTAAGGGTCAGAAGACTCCAAAGAAAGTAAAGCTTATGAAGGCAAGTAAGGAATATGGAGTAAAACGTACGTAAACTAAAGCATCGCTAAATGATATTTGCCTCTAAAGTAATCAACACATACAAGTGCACAGAATATGGACGGAATTCTACTTAACAAACCTGCAAATCTTTTAGCTTAACTCCAGCAGCAACAGACACCAAGAGCTGCTTCTCTGAAAGGAGTGGTCTCAGCTGCTGCACCACATCTTTAACTATATGTTTGGAAAGCATCAAGAAATAACATAGCTTAGCAATGCCAAGCATACATTGTCAATATCAGGATAGATGATGCAAAAGGATGAAGAGGTATGAAAGCAGAAATCATGCAGATATCTTTACAGACATATAGTTCCAAGAAAGTACATTGAGCAAAGAAAAAATGTGTTAGTTCTGTATTAAAAATAAGTTCACATTTTAGTCAATGTTTTTGACCTGTACAATAAGAAAAACGAACCACCAGTAACACTACCTGGTGGTTGGAACTAAAGCACTTAATAATAATGCAGCCCATTATGAAAGCACCACATGCAATACTTCTAACTTGAGGAAAGTTAGACAAGAAGATTCCCAACCATTGACAAATTATACTAGATGAACAAAACTTCACATATAAATTTGCAATCCCCCTGTCCCTCTCCCAGAAAGATGAAAAGAGAAACAAAGACAAGTATGGACAAAAAACAAATGAAACATAGACATATGAAAATAGGCTTCTTTTACAGTTCGACAATGAGTTTTCGTTGAGATTACTTGTTTTGTCAGCTTATATTGCTTAGGCGCTAATGCACACATCATATTCCTCATAAGTCAGATGAGATAAACGACAACTATTATCATTTCTTATCCTCACAATAGGAAAGCAGTTTGGAAGTTTCAAAATTAACATCACAGAAATGACAGTAAAGAGTGTTACAAAAACAGACGAGGAAGAAGCAAAAGAATAGCTACAAAGTAGCAAACACCACAGCTACCAGGCAGAGAACATACCAACTTGAGGTTTCACGGAGAATACAACCACATCACTTTCTTGGACTACCTGCCTTTGAGAGACACCAGAAAGAAAGATACAAGGGGAAAGGGGGGAAAAGGAAGAAGAAAAAGAAGGAGAAGAAGAATAGAATTACAGTCATGGCAAGTTATGAATTACTCAATAAAACTACTCAGAATTTCTACAGCCAATTTATCTAAAGAGCAACAAATGTTGCAGTGTGATCTCAATTGAGAAAATCATTTTAATTTATATCAGTTCTGTAAAGCACACTTAGGAGCATCTCACTCCAAGTATTCAAGATGATAAGAGTACAAGAACCATTGAAGATAAGTATACATGAAAAATATATTAAGCAAAATCAAGAAAGCAGATTGGTTCCTTTAACCAATCATGATCAGAATATGGACTTAAGTAATACCAGAACAGGATTTTATATAACTTTCAGGAAAGATACAATTTTAACAATTAAAAGATAACGTATATCACAAACTGATATTGATATTTTTTAAGTGATGCACTGACACTAGAAGATTGCCTCGCCAGTGGCTTCTGCAGGCTACCAGTTGTAACAAATTTTTTTACAAAAATATTCCATCTGAAGCTGCAGAAAGCTTTCAGGAAATAATTTCCACCAGAAAAAATTGTAATTCTTTTTTTCGTGTATGAATGATTTAACTATTACATGAACAATGGGGTAAAGAAACATAACGATATGAAAAATCAGCCTAATTCTTTTTAACAGAATTAGAGTTCAACAGCATATCAAGTTAGTAGGCGTGAAGCTCTAATTTCTGGTACTAAGACTCTCATTCACACGTAATGCACTAAAAGATAATACTGAAGACAAAATTGATTTTCAGAAAGATATGCAACAGAAACTAGAGGAATATATACTTATTGAAACGTGAGAAACCAGATATCACAGAAATCCCATCCAATCTAAAAGTCATCACACTGCCAAAATATGTTGTCTATATGCATATTGAAATGTACCAAGCACACATTTTCACACATGCACAAGAATATGAAAGCACCAATAAGAATAATGAACAACTGCATACACAGACACGGTCCAAGTGTAGAGAATACCTGACTGTTTTCATCCAGAACTTTGACACCAAATGACTCAAAGGCAGTACGCCGAGCCGTGCCACGATGTGCAGTCCGAATACGGGAAGCCGGCAACACCCCTGATTTGACCACACCTCTGGCAATGCTCTCAGCCATTTTTCCAGCCCCAATGAAACCAAGATTGTAAGATTCAGTTGGAATTGGTGAAATGTTGGCCATTCTGCGGATGTCGCTAGTCTTACAAAACCTTCAAACTAGATGTTCTGAAACAGAACACTCGTGTTAAATTGAACACAAGAATTAAACTATGACCTAACAAATATTTAGTGCGTAAAATAAGACCCTTCAACTCAAAATGAGAAACTAAATTCTAAAACAACACCTCATATGTGATAGGTATGCTCTAACTGAAACATCAAAACTTGATGGTATCCACCCCCATCGAAAAGAATCACATGCATATCAAAATTTCGCCCAACAAACTAGTTCTTGACATTACCCTGTGATTTGGAATTTGTTTCAATGCATGCATCAAACAGATAACCATATCTTAAAAGGAAAACGGTCTGATCCACTGACACTGCTGTGACTGTGAAGCAGTATCACGGGACACATTAAGGCTTTGTCGGAAAAGATGATCTTCACTTATAACAAGCCTAATTTTTGTTCTGCCCCATAAGTTTTCAGTTCATCACAAAGGCATTTACATCACCACAAAAAAAAAAAAAAAAAAAAAAAAAAAAAAAAAAAAAAACCAGATTACTTTTCACTTTTTACGCCAAAAACCGCTCATGATTTCCACAAAAATATCAATAACAATTCAATTTCGACCAGAACAACGACAAAAATTGACAGCATGCTCTACCCAAGACACGACCTTTTCAGCATTGGGTACAACAATGCCAATATTGTCCAATTTGTTTCAAGTTCCTGCCTTGTTGCATTAGAAAAGATTAAAAACACTACGGTAATCGCAACGATACCTCAAAGACAGATAGATAAAAACGGAAATAATCAATCAGCAAGATCGAATGCCCTTCTTTCTTCGCCGCTTGTCAACAATTGCAACGAATTCTAGTGCAGCAAGAAGGCGGCGGCGTGTGAGCGGGAAATGGTGGCCACTGAAAGTATGAAGTGCAAACTGTGTGTGCGTGTGTGTGTGTGTGTATTGGGCCTCCAATTTGACACGAAGGCAACAAATATTAAACAGACCCTTAAATAATTTTACTAGTATTTGGACTAAGTCACCTTCCGGGAAAAGAATTTAGAAATTATTGAACTTTTCTAAATGCGAATTTTCAGGCATTTAACGTTAAAATTTTAATAATTTGAAATATTAATATGGGTTTGTTTTTGTTTCGCAAAAAACAAAAAGCCTTTCTTGATTTATTTTGATAAAAAAATTATATTTCAATTGTATATTTATATATACTTTTTTTTTTTTTTTTTGAATTCTCTTCAAGTGTGAACTTAAATAACTATCATCATATGATAGTTTTTGGAAGACAAGATCTCAAGTAAGTTTGCATATCTTCAACAAATTACCAAAGTGAGAAAAGGTTGTCCAATTTTAGAAGTACGTGTGATATTGTAATTTTGAGAATTTGATTCCCATGTTGTCAAACTACTTCAGCCATTGTCGTGACAACTGGAATTTGCAGCCAAGAACAAATGCCAGACAGCAAATTTAAATCTTTTCCCCTTTGTAAAATAGCCATGTTAATGCAAAATTGTTTATAGAACATAAACGAAATAGATGAAAGATAAGTAAATGAATATAGAACATAAAAACCCAACAAGCATAAGTTCAGCAACTTACAATTGAACTTTTGCAACCCAATTTCCAAATTAAACCAAGAAATCTGTAGTAGTAACATTACCTCTCCGAGCAAATCGTTTCTTTGCTTTTAATTTTCATTTCTCAACAAAAATTGAAAAATACAGTGACAATCTTCTTCAAGGGCCAGACAAAAGACAATCAAAGTAAAGTACCAGCGGAAAGCAGAAACTAACGAATTGCATCAAAACTGAACTGTCTTCCAAACCGATTTTGAAACTGAATTACGAAAATACATAGATCGAACATAAAACCAAACGCGAACCGAAGTGAACGAGATGTACCCAATTATCAAATAAAAAAAAAAGAGATATATCTATATATATACACCTTCATTACCCATATCTATCACCAAGCTGCTGCCCAACTCAACTCATCACCTCCAACACATTACCCATATCTATATATATACACCATTACTTACCAATTCATCTGAATAATTTCAATTCCCAATTGAGAAATTCCAATAATTTCCATCACTTTCAGGCAATTGAGAATTCAAAGAAGATACATAAACAAAATCAGCAGAAATGGGTGCAGTAAATATAAAAAGGGAAGAAGAAAGAACAGTGAGCACACCTTTTGCCGTGAAGCTTCGAGCGAACAGAAATGGGGGTTGGGGGGTTTTTTCGTTTGAAAAAGGAGAGGGTTTTTGCACACAGAGACACGCTCAAGTGTGGGGGTTTCGGCGCGACGGTTTCGGCGCGACGGCGAGGATGAGATTCTGAATCGCTGAAGTCTGATGTATGAGATGTATGAGAATTGGGATTCTGGGAATGAGATTGTGAGAAGAGAAACAATTCTCTTAGTAATATTGGTATATTTTTAAATTATTTAATATTGATATAATTTTTTAATTATTGCAAATTTTTTTAATAAAATTATATTATTATAAATTATAATAGTATATAATATATATAAATATAAGTTAATTGTTAAGACTTATCAATTTAAAAAAGTATAAGAAATTACACATAAATATTAAAGTATAACATAAAATTTATATGTGTCATATTAAAAAAAAAGTATTATAACTAACTAAATTAGTGATTAATTTTGTTGATTTTCTTCTTCTTTTTCTTCTTCTTCTTCTTCTTCTTCTTATTATTATTATTATTATCTTTAGATTAATTCATGTGAATCACTAAGTTTTGACATAAATTTATAAGTAAAATTTATAAATTGTATAATGTATACTATGTATTTTGATATAAATATAAAACACACACTTAAATATAAAAAAATCATAAGTTAATTATTAGGACTTGTCAATTTTAAATATTATAAGAGGTTATAAATAGATATTAAATATAACATATAATTTATTATTATTATTATTATTATTATTATTATTATTATTATTATTATTGATTAAGTTTATTTGTATATAAACTATAAAAGTTAAATGTATAAATAAAAGTACCATAGTTTATTATTATCTAAAATAAAATCTATGATATTGATTAATAATTACAATATATGGTCAATTTTGAGTATGAAATTGATAAAGTATTGAATATGAAATTAAACATATAAAAATTTTAAAAATAAAAAATATATATAAAAATAATAAAATTTAAAAAAAAAAAAAAAAAAAAAAAAAAAAAAAAAAAGGAAAAGCTCGCGAGTGGCTCGCGAGCTTAATGAACAGGCTATATTGAGCTCGAGCTGGCTTGACTCGCCTGCCACCCCTAATTTACAAATAATTTAATTTAAATACATAATTTTATTGAGAACAGGTTAATAAATTATTAATTACAAATACATAAAATTTACATAATTTTATATAACACTAACGTCATACATTTAAAAAGATTCTTATAAAATGCTTTTATTATGGTAATTTATAGGGGTGGCAACGAGTCGAGCTCGAGCCGAGCTTGACCATTTTTCTCAAGCTCGAGCTCGAGCTCGATTTTTACTAGGATGGCTCGAGATCGAGCTCGAGCTCGAATCTGGTATGATGAACTCGAGCTCGAGCTCGAGTTCGTCAGCTATGTACGGTTATATATATTTTTTTAATTTAATAATATTTTTATAATATATTATGCTGTAAAGATTTTTTATGTAAAATAAAAAATTTATTTTTAATAGGTAAAATATAGCAGTTTTGAATTTTTAATCTATTTTGATTATTATTGACCAAGATATTTTCCTACATATACAATATATTTCTATTTACTAAAATTGTATTATATGAGGATTACTTTCAAACAGTTATGACATTCTATTAAATATATATATTTTTACATATATTCAACCCTATATAAAAATATAAAAAAAATAAATAATTAGTTAGATATATTATTTGTATTATATAATTCATATTGCATCAAAAATCATATTAAAATACATAAATTTAAAATGATCTTCCATATTAAAAAAATAAAATATAAAAATAAATAAAAATTTACTTTTAATGAGTTATAAGAAAGATAAATAAAATGATAAAAGAAAGAAGAGAAAATGGAAGATAAAAATAAAAAATAATTTCAAAATCAATATCATTTCATCATTTTGAACGAAAAAATTAAGGAGTAAATTAATTATCATGAATGACAAAATAAAATAAGAACAAATAAACATAAATGGCTAAATTCAATTGAATAAGAAATATAGCTATATTGTCACCGACCCTGATAATAAAAACACTTTTATCGGTTCAAAGAAATCCTAAAAGATGAAAAATTAATCTTAAAATAAAAGAATGAGTTGAACAAAAAATAATCAACAGTTAAAACAATAAATATTTATCATACATTTTTCTAGAAGCTTGAATACATTAATAATAAAGGTTAGTAAGAGGGGGAAAAAACTATAATAATAAAAAAAAAAATATGCCAAAATTTAAAATACAAAATATATTGAAATGTATAAGTAGGCAATTATAACTACTAAGTTTTAACAAAAAAAATAACAAAAGAGTCGTGTTAATATGCTATAGCCCTTAAGCAATTTGCAAACCATATTACTCCCTATTCAATTTTTTGAATTTTTGGAAGCAATTTAACAATGTAAAGTATAAGCGGCGGAAGTATGTCTCATAGCGACTTTTGAAAGATAAAATATGAAACTTTATTTCCATGAAAACTCAAGTAATTAATAATACTATAGTTCATGTTTTGCATGAAGTGAATTAAAAAGTTCAAATGTAATAACTTACTAATATGTAGATTATATTCTTTTTTTAAAAAATGAATCATAACATAAGATTTTCTCTCATTTATCAAAAGAATGAACTAAATTCAAGTTAAAAACTAAGAAATTACTACAACCCCTCGCAATATGTTGTTATACTTCGAAAACTTATTAAATTATTCTTAAATTCAAAAAGTTCATTCATCGAATTTTCATTTTCAACTATTAATTCTCGCCTTACTTTAGGACAATAAAAAAAACATTGGATTTTGTATTTATAAATTATTTTATTTATTATTATTTAATTAAAAAAATAAGTTTTGTTTTCACCATATTTATATATACGTTGCAAAACTTTTACAAACTTAATAAACTTTGAGGTTTCATTTATTTTATTATTTTGTTTCGATCGACCAATTATAAAAGTAAAAAGTGTTTACAATGATATAATTTATTTTTCAAAAATTCAAAGAGATATTTTTCTCTAAAAAAATTGCTAGTAAGTTCACTTTGACAATCTCTTATTTATAAAATTAAAATATTAAAAAATGATACTTATTTCAATATTCCGAAATATACAAATAAATATCCCAAAATTTTAATATATTAGTAGTGAGATTTTTAATTATTTAGTACAATGAACTGAAAAGATTTAATATCTCAAAGTTCAAAAAGAAATTTTATAAAAGTTTTACTATGAATAACTAAAAATAGTTAAAAATTTAATATTGAAATTTTATTGAATTAACCTCTATAATTTATTATTAATTTAACACATCTCTATAAATTTTTTGATTAAATTAAAATATACAAAAGAAGAAAATAAAATTCAAATAACCGTGTGGACCTTTTTTGAAAAGAGCTCAAATTACACACACATGAAGATACATATATTTACATGAAAATATAAAGATTTACAAACCATATGATCATATATTTAGTAGAATCATATTTAAATAGTTCGAGAAACTAATATGATCATTCTTTCCACCTTGTAAAACATCGTAATTAATGAGCAAAAAAATGAAATATAAAAAAGAACAACAAAACTAAAAATTTAATGGATGATACTATAATATATATAATGGTGTATAAAAATATACAAAAAGGTAAATTTTAAATAGAAATAAAAATTAAAATGTTAGATGAATTAAGTAGAATCATACAAATACATGTTAAATGAAATATGCAGCAATTAACGCTAAATAATATGTTCACTCTTGTAAAAAAACAAAAACTAAAAAAGAATGAAATATGAAAAAGAACAACATATGTAAACTATAAAACAAATTAATGGATGAAACTATAATATATGGACAAAATAACTGGTGTATAAAAGATACAAAAGAATAAATATTTAAACAGATACAAAAACTAAATGTCAAATCAAATAGAATATTTCAAATAAATATTAAAATAAAATATTATCATTAACACCAAATAAATCTATTCCTTCTCGTAGAAAAACAAAATTAAGCAATCACCATAGAAATCTGAAAATTTAACACCATAAGAGAAATAAATATTAAACCTATTATTTAATAAAGAAAACACAATAAAATGTTAGAGATTATTATCTCAATATGTACCTATAAACACTAAATAAATTTGTCCATTCTTGTTGAGAAAATGAATTTGAAAAAGAACAAAATAATTAAACTGTAGAATAAAATTTTAAAATATGACATATATACATATAAAATTGGTGTATAAAATAAACAAATGATAGATATTTCAACAGAAACAAAGACTAAATGGCAAATTAAGTAGAATAATAAAAATAAATATTGAATGAAAAATAATACCCATTAAGGCTAAATAATATGTTCATTCTTGTGGAAAACAAAAATTTTAAAAAATGAAGTATGAAAAAGAACAAAGAAAGTAAACTATAAAACAAAATTAATCGATGAAATCATAATATATAGAAACAAAAAACTTGTATATAAAAGAAAGAAAGAGTAGATATTTAACATAAATAAAAACCAAATTATAAATGAAGTAAAATAATACAAATAAATATTTAAAAGCAATATTTATCATTAACACCAAATAAATCTATTCCTTCTTGTAAAAAACAAATCAAGCAATCACCATATATAGAAATATGAAAATTAAGATATAAAAAATAAAACGACATCGTGATAAAGAGTAAAAAAATCAGTTTAGTCACATGAGATGAGTGTAAATGTTAAATAAATATTAAAATTTAATAGACATAAGTATATATATGAGTAATGGATGAAGATTAACATAGTTGAAAGATCATGGAGGAAAATAAATAAATTAATACCATAGAAAAGTGTAAGATGTTATGTAGCCTTAGGAAAAGCAATGGGAAGAATTAAATATACGGAGTATTAAATTCTGAAATCATTTAATGAAGAATAGAAAATTGATAGAATTGAGTTTATCTAATGAATGAGAGATGCAGAGTATTTAAATACAAATGTGACAGAAACCATAATCATTAGGTAATGATTTAAGATAAATTTAAATTAAAATAGTATCATAATTTTGGAGATACGATTTGGATAAATATAAAATATATATAATATATTAAAAGATAATGTTTCCAACTAATTAGATTTTTTTCTTGATAATTAGAAATTCAATTATAATCTTGGATATAGATTTTTGGATAAATATAAAATAAATATTTAATATATTAAAATAGATGATGTTTCTAACCAATAAGATTTTTTCTTGGGAATTAAAAAATTCAAACCACCAAAAAAAAGTATTTGATCAAAATTGAACTAATTTGGTCAAACTTCGTTTTGCTATATATATAGATAGATATCTTTTAAACTACTTAAATTATTAATATTCAAGTTAAAATTAGGGATAATAAATCCGAATTTAGATATTGGTGTTTTGGATCCAAACTCAATCGTATTCGTTTTTTTTTCATATTTTTTATATAATTGATATATATATATATAAAGTATATTCATATATATAGAAAAAAATTATTTATTCTATATTCACTTGCGTATAATGCATAAAAGTAATATTTCTATAAATTATTTAAATAATTTCAAAATTTAATGTATAAATAATTAAAATGTATTTTGAAAGTTTGAATTATATTTTTGTTTTCTTGTATTTGCATTTGGGCTTTGTGCTGGCCAGCCCATGAAAGCATACCCCCCCTCGGCCCTCCCTCCTCTGTTCATTCACTTTCTCCATTCTCTACCCTCTGTTGCCTTTCTCATCGTCGTCTTCTTTTCTTGATTCCTTGTATCTATATACTGAGCCCTCTACACAATTCAGAAACCCATTTCTTCTGTGCAATTTTCTTGGGTTTTGATGCATTATTCCTTGAAGAATTCAGCTTAGTTTCCAGCAGTTTCTTCGGGTTTCCAACGGGAAGTGCCGGGAAAAGAATCAATGCGTTGCCATGAAGTCTGAAGATCATTATTATGCATCTGGTATATCTGTCGTTTCACATCCTAACAAGAAAATTTGAGGAAAAAATAATAATCTTTCTAACGCATTGGGTTTGTTTTCGTTTTGCAAAAAAACGCCTTTCTTGATTTATTTTGATAGGAAACTTATATTTCAGTTGTATATTTATAAATACTATGTTTTGTTTTTTTCTTTTGAATTCTCTTCAAGTGTGAACTTAAATAACTATCATCATATGATAGTTTTTGGAAGACAAGATTTCAAGTTTGTTTGCATATCTTCAACAAATTACCAAAGTGAGAAAAGGTTGTCCAATTTTAGAAGTACGCGTGAGATTGTAATTTTGAGAATTTGATTCCCATGTTGTCAATCTAGTTCAGCCATTGTCATGGTGAGGGTGTTTGGCATTTGTCTTGTCCTTCCCCACCTCACCGTCAACTGACTGAAAGTGAAGTAATATGGAATCAAGATACCAAGGGCAGAGTCAAGTACCTGAGGACGATCTAACGATTTGGACTCAAAGTGAAGCAATATGGAATCAAGATACCAAGGGCACGAGTCAAGTACCTGAGGACGATCTAACGATTTGGACTCATGAGTATCTACGTCTGTTCGTATGATATCAATATGATAAGAAAACATATTTCAAATTTCAAAAGAAAATATTCATCCCCATGCAAGAAAAGTCTGCAAGACGTTTTCAAATATAATATGTTTTTCATCGAATAATTTAAACTTTTCAATGAGCTGACAATTCAACGTACTAATAGAACCAAGTCCAAGTATTCTCCGAATGGGGAGCTTCCTAGACTTCTTGATGGCTTAATTGACTTTTGAGTTGCAAAAACACTTTGAAATATTACAGTTGGATGGTAGATTTACAGTAGAGTGTGAGGCTGAGGCACACGCCGAATCTTGTTCTGCCATTTCATTTGAACTGGAGATGAAGATAATGTAAGAAACAAACAAGCATAGGCCCAAACATCCAATGGACAAAACGAATCTTGCTGCTTCTCCTGCAGTAGAGAATTTGAACACTCTCATCCCACCAACCCCAGTCCAAGTGGGAACCCACTCTCATCATATTATCAACATATATTTTCAATTCAAGAATAGAGAGGATGATGAACCTTCCCTTGCTATTTGCCTTTTGCTTGCCTGCCAAGAACCTCCCAACCCCACTCATCATCTGTCACAAACCACTATAAATAGATGCTCAAATTTGTGCAACTTTACCATCTCATCGATACCACGCAACCATAGATATATCCAAAAGAGAGAGTGAATATGGCACAACTGTTTATCAAGCAAGCAAAGCAGTATTCTAAGGGTAGGCCTAGTTACCCTCAAGACCTCTTTCATTTCATTGCATCCAACACCCCTTCCCATGAACTTGCATGGGATGTCGGCACCGGAAGCGGCCAAGCGGCCAAATCTGTAAGTTTTCGTTCTGTCAATCTTTCTACCTCTGTGTGTGTGTGTATTGTGGGTGAATAAGTCAACATCAAGAAAAGATAATTATCCTGATAACGTTGTGATTGTCCAAAACTCGAAAACCTGAAAACTTGGTAAAATTTACCTCATTTCTTCCTGATCAGCTGGCCAATATCTACAAGAATGTGGTAGCCACTGACACAAGCCCAAAGCAACTGGAATTTGCAGCCAAGCTACCAAACATAAGATACCAATGCACTCCCCCCAGCATGTCCATGGCTGAACTCCAAGACAACATTGGATCAGAATCCAGCTTTGATTTGGTAACTATAGCCCAAGCCATGCACTGGTTCGATCTGCCCACATTCTACCAGCAAGTTAAATGGGTTCTAAAGAAGCCTAATGGAGTTATTGCTGCATGGTGTTACACTGTCCCAGAAGTTAACCCTACTGTTGACTCACTGTTCAATAGATTTTACACCATTGATGCCGGTCCATACTGGGAATCACCCCGTGCATTGGTTGACCAGAAATATGAAACTATTGATTTCCCATTTGAGCCGGTGGATGGACTCGAGCACAATGGACCCTTCCGATTTAATTCAGAGAAAGTGATGGACTTGGAGGGCTACTTCACATACTTGAGGTCATGGTCTGCTTATCAGACTGCTAAAGAAAAGGGTGTGGAATTGTTGACGGAGAATGTGGTTGAAGATTTCAAGAGGGCTTGGAATGAAGATGGCAAATTCCAGAAGACTGTCACTTTTCCTATCTACTTAAGGATTGGAAAAGTTGGCTCATCCAGTTGAGGGACATTATCAGATTCTAGTCCATACTAGGATGAGCAATTCAAAATGTTATGTAAGCCGATGAGTTTCTAGCTGCCTAGTGATAGGTGTTTAGGCATGAAATATGCCCTTCTGGTAATAAAGCTTTAATGTCCTAGTGAATGTGAAATTTCTGGAAAGACACAAGTTTCTTGTTCTTAAGAGCTCAAGTCGGGGTTGTTAAAGCAAACGCTGGACAATTCACACTGTCAACAGTTAGGCTTTTTCTCAACAAGAAAGATCTAGAAATCTCTGTGTATTCATGAAAAGGCATCCAAGAAGAGAATGCACATGAATCATAGAACTTAAAGCCGTAACTTTGAGACACATGTATTTCCGAAACTTAGACCTGAGGAAAATGGCAAAATGAGTCTAATCACACATTTCTTGTTATTACAGAGGAAAATAACACAAAACTAAAATGAGGAAAATTGCGAAAAATGAATCAAATTGCAGCATTTCTTATTATTGCAGAGGAAAATAACACATTATGTTGGTACCTTATGAATTCATTCCCCGTAGTTCAAGGATCCTGATCATCAATAGAGGATAGGCAAGTCGTTCAGTCGAATAAGAATTCAAACTTTAGTTAAAAGCATAACGTTTGTTTTCATAGATTTTCTATCAAATAATGTGTTCTCCTGACAACTGTACAGAAAACACTCATCAGTGCGGAAAATTTTCACAGCACGGCGAAAAAAGCATCAAGACAATGCAAAAGGACCAAAAGAGTAAACGGAATCTCATTTCTACCAAAACACAAGCACAAACAAAACGCAATCTTCATTATATCAGATCAAATCGTCAAAAGCCACTTATAGTAGTTGGATATCACTCAGAAGAAGCAAGAGCTGACTGCAATACATCTTCAAGGTACTTCTCAGCAGCAGCATATTGCCTCTTCTTATCCTCGATCGCCAATGCCGCCAAAGCCTTGTCCTGGATGAAATAAAGAGTCTCAAGATCAATCTCCAATACTCGAATTATGGAACAGAAATACTGCAGATAATATAAGAGAGGAAACTACAGGAGGCAAGTCTTGGTAGCTTCTTAATGTGTCAAGGATCGGTTTTGTTTTCTTCTCCAGGTCCTTCCTGTGCTCTGCCATTTCTACCAACACTCCGTGACTAATCTCAGGGCTATAGCCCACACGATTGAGCATTGCCTGCCATGAACAAACTTTTAAAAATGAATGCACAGAATTCCTTTTCTTTTTAATCCAAATTATATAAGGACAATGTTCGGATATTGAACAAAATACGCATTAATATGGTAGTTGAAATAATGATATAAGAGGGACTGAGACATAAAATATGATTATACCTTGTAATTAGAATACTGTTGCATATACTGTCTTTCTTTTGATTCCATTATCGCCAAGTTCGTCTTCCAGTGTTCCATTTGAGCTTCACAAGGAGGTATATCATCTTCCAATTGTGCTAGTGTTCTGACAAGAAAAAGTAATAACTAAAGGGACATTTTACAGAGGTAAATCATTCTTTAAAACAACAGTGAACAATCCTAAAAACACAAATTGGAGAACAAAATTATATTGCAGAAGATAAAGCAAGATGCCATAGATCCACCTTTTCAGATAAGTCAATCTTGCTATTGCCTTTCGAGTATAATCAAGAAGTTCTTTGGATTCCTGCTGCACCTTAGCTCTCTTCTCTTCTACTGCTGTTTTTCTCAGAGATAGATCTGCCATTGCTACAAGAAAACTAAAAAGATTTCTTCTTGTAAGTAGGAGGTAACTCCTTGTGTAATCACATATAAACATAAGGGGAAAAACCCACCTACTTAGTTCAGTATCCCTAATATTCAGCAGATTTGCCACACTGGCAAGAACTTGGGAAGATGACACCACATTAGATGGTAAACTCTCTTGCACCAATCCCACATGCTCCAGTATCTCTCTTATCCTAGCAGCTGTGGTCACAAAAATCACAAGACCCAGAAAACAAACTCAATGAGGATCACTACAAAACAATATCTACAAGCAACAATCTCTATGTTAGAGAGTTCCAGGAGACCTAATGAAACCAATCTCCAAGTCATTAATTTCAAACTGAAGAATAAGCTGCCGCTCCAATAATGAGAAGAACTCAATGCAAATGAGACTACACAGGAAAGATAATAGCAAGCAACTAGGCGAATGCACAAGTGCGTGAATATGCAAATTGAAAGTTAGACCTTGGGAGCGATACTCTGCAGCTTTTTGACGAAAGTCATTTGCCACGATGGCGGCAGCCTGTGTTTTGGCTTGGGACAGGGTGGCAATGTTGTGTAAGTGAGCAATGCTCCGAGGAGTGTACTCAAAATCAGGTACGTCTTTACCGGCTGCATCAAATTGGGAAACAAGCCATGCTTTCACTTCTGCAATTCGATTAGCATCAAAGCCAGTACCACTGCTCTTTGATGCTTCAGATGACGTCACTGAGAGAGGAGGAGAAGGAGGATCAGATCCGCCCCCAATTTCGCTCATCTTTTAGCTCTTCCCCTTGTTTCTCACAAAAACAAACTTCAGCCAAAACCTTCACGTACAAAAACGAAATAGATCAAAGATAAGTAAATGAATATAGAACATAAAAACCCAACAAGAGATGGTGGATTATGACATAGAAAACCCCACCACCACCACGATAATATGAAACCCCACCACCACCACGAGAATCGGAGCCCTCTTCTGAAATGGGCTCGGAATTATGACATAGAAAACACCACCTAATCTTGCCAACTGAACCTTAATCTGCACGACATTACAATTAGAACTCAAGCTCACCTTGAAATGGAAGAACGTTACAGCGACCCGGTGGGAGCAGCAACAGAGATGGTGGATTCGCCGGCCAACGACGGACGGGGTTTTATGTTCTTTTTGAAGTGAACTTTGAATTAGATAAAATTTTCAAACTCAATTCTTATTATTATTGCTATATTATATAAAACTAACGTCATACATTTAAAAAGATTCTTATAAAATGCTTTTATTATGGTAATTTACAAATACTTTAATTTAAATACATAATTTTATTGAGAACAGGTTACGAAATTATTAATTATAAATTTACTAGCGTAGATCCCATGTTATGTATGATTATATATATATATATTTTTAAATTTAATAATATTTTTATAATATATTATGCTATAAAGATTTTTTATGTAAAATAAAAAATTTATTTTTATTAGGTAAAATATAGTAATTTTGAATTTTTAATCTAGTTTGATTATTATTGACAAAGATATTTTCCTACATATACAATATATTTCTATTTACTAAAATTGTATTATACGAGGATTACTTTCAAACAGTTATGACATTCTATTAAATATATATATTTTTACATATGTTCAACCCTACATAAAAATATAAAAAAATAAAGAATTAATTAGATATATTGTTTGTATTATATAGTTCATATTCCATAAAAAATCATATTAAAATACATAAATCTAAAATGATCTCCCATATTAAAAAATAAAATATAAAAATAAATAAAAATTTACTTTTAATGAGTTATAAGAAAGATAAATAAAATGGTAAAAAAAAGAAGAAAAAATGAAAGATAAAAATAAAAAATAATTTAAAATAATTTCAAAAATCCTAATATCATTTCATCATTTTGAACGAAAAATATAAGAACTAAATTAATTATCATGATTGACAAAATAAAATAAGAACAAATAAACATAAATGGCTAAATTCAATTAAATAAGAAACATAGCTACATTATCACTGACCCTGATAATAAAAACACTTTCATCGGTTCAAAGAAATCCTAAAAGATGAAAAATTAATCTTAAAACAAAAGAATGAGTTGAACAAAAATAAATCAACAGTTAAAACAACAAATATTTATCATACATTTTTCTAGAAGCTTGAATACATTAATAATAAGGGTTAGTAAGGGGGGAAAAACTATAATAATAAAAAATAAAATATGCCAAAATTTAAAATACAAAATATATTGAAATGTATAAATCGATAATTATAACTACTAAGTTTTAACAAAAAAAATAATAAAAGAGTTGTGTTAATATGCTATAGCCCTCGAGCAATTTGCAAACCATATTACTCCCTATTCAATTTTTTGAATTTTTTGAAGCAATTTAACAATGTAAAGTATAAGCGGCGGAAGTATGTCTCATAACGACTTTTGAAGGATAAAATATGAAACTTTATCTCCATGAAAACTCAAGTAATTAATAATACTATAGTTCATGTTTTGCATGAAGTGAATTAAAAAGTTCAAATGTAATAACTTACTAATATATAGATTATATTCTTTTTTTTTAAGTGAATCACAACATAAGATTTTCTCTCATTTATCAAAAGAATGAACTAAATTCAAGTTAAAAACTAAGAAATTACTACAACCCCCTCGCAATATGTTGTTATACTTCGAAAACTTATTAAATTATTCTTAAATTCAAAAAGTTCATCATCAAATTTTCATTTTTCAAATATTAATTCTCGCCTTATTTTAGGATAATGGAAAAAACATTGGTATTTTGTATTTATAAATTCTTTTATTATTATTATTTAATTAAAAAAATAAATTTTCTTTTCACCATATTTATATATACATTGAAAAACTTTTACAAAATTAATAAACTTTGAGGTTTTATTTATTTTATTATTTTGTTTCGTTCGATCAATTATAAAAGTAAAAAGTGTTTAAAATGATATAATTTATTTTTCAAAAATTCAAAGAGATATTTTTCTCCAAAAAAATTGCTAGTAAGTTCACTTTGACGATATCTTAATTATAAAATTAAAATATTAAAAAATGATACTTATTTTAATATTCCGAAATATACAAATATATATCCCAAAATTTTAATATATTAGTAGTGAGAATTTTAATTATTTAATACAATGAACTGAAAAGATTTAATGTCTCAAAGTTCAAAAAGAAATTTTATAAAAGTTTTACTACGAATAACTAAAAATAGTTAAAATTTTAATATTAAAATTTTATTGAATTAACCTCTATATTTATTATTAATTTAACACATCTCTATAAAATTTTTGATTAAATTAAAATATACAAAAGAATAAAATAAAATTTAAATAACCGTGTGGACCTTCTTTGAAAAGAGCTCAAATTACACACACATGAAAATACATATATTTACATGAAAATATGAAGATTTACAAACCATATGATCATATATTTAGTAGAATCATATTTAAATAGTTCGAGAAACTAATATGATCATTCTTTCCACCTTGTAAAACATCGTAATTAGTGAGCAAAAAAATAAAATCTAAAAAAGAACAACAAAACTAAACTTAAATATAAAAATTTAACGGATGATACTATAATATATATAATGGTGTATAAATATATACAAAAAGGTAAATTTTAAATAGAAATAAAAATTAAAATGTCAGATGAATTAAGTAGAATCATGCAAATACATGTTAAACGAAATATGCAGCAATTAACGCTAAATAAATATGTTCACTCTTGTAAAAAAACAAAAACTAAAAAAGAATGAAATATGAAAAAGAACAATAAAAGTAAACTATAAAACAAATTAATGGATGAAACTATAATATATGGACAAAAAATTGGTGTATAAAAGATACAAAAGAATAAATATTTAAATAGATACAAAAACTAAATGTCAAATCAAATAGAATATTTCAAATAAATGTTAAAATAAAATATTATCATTAACACCCCAAATAAATCTATTTCTTCTCGTAGAAAAACAAAATTAAGCAATCACCTTAGAAATCTGAAAATTTAACATCATAAGAGAAATAAATATTAAACTTATTATTTAATAAAGAAAACACAAGAAAATGATAGAGATTATTATCTCAATATGTACCTATAAACACTAAATAAATTTGTCCCTTCTTGTTGAGAAAATGAATTTGAAAAATAACAAAATAATTAAACTGTAGAATAAAATTTTAAAATATGACATATATACATATAAAATTGGTGCATAAAATAAACAAATGATAGATATTTCAACAGAAACAAAGACTAAATGGCAGATTAAGTAGAATCATAAAAATAAATATTGAATGAAAAATAATACCCATTAAGGCTAAATAAATGTTCATTCTTGTAGAAAACAAAAAATTTAAAAAATGAAGTATGAAAAAAAACAACGAAAGTAAACTATAAAACAAGATTAATGGATGAAATCTAATATATAGAAACAAAAAACTTGTGTATAAAAGAAAGAAATAGTAGATAATTAACAGAAATAAAAACCAATTGATAAATTAAGTAAAATAATACAAATAAATATTTAAAAGCAATATTTATTATTAACACCAAATAAATCTATTCCTTCTTGTAAAAAAACAAATCAAGCAATCACCATATATAGAAATATGAAAATTAAGATATAAAAAATAAAATGACATCGTGATAAAAAGTAAAAAATCAATTTAGTCACATGAGATGAGTGTAAATGATAAATAAATATTAAAATTTAATAGACATAAGTATATATATGAGTAATGGATGAAGATTAACATAGTTGACCATAAAAAAGTGTAAGATGTTATGTAGCCTTAGAAAAGGCAATGGGAAGAATTAAGTATACGGAGTATTAAATTCTGAAATCATTTAATGAAGAATAGAAAATTGATAGAATTGAGTTTATCTAATGAATGAGAGATGCAGAGTATTTAAATACAAATGTGACAGAGACCATGATCATTAGGTAATGATTTAAGATAAATTTAAATTAAAATAGTATCATAATTTTGGAGATATGATTTGGATAAATATAAAATATATATATATAATATATTAAAAGATAATATTTCCAACTAATTAGATTTTTTTCTTGATAATTAGAAATTCAATTATAATCTTGGATATAGATTTTTGGATAAATATAAAATAAATATTTAATATATTAAAATAGATGATGTTTCTAATTAATAAGATTTTTTCTTGACAATTAATTAATTAATTAATTTTATAATCTTGGAGATAAGATTCTAGATATATACACAATAAATATATAAATAATATTTCTAACCAATGAGATTTTTTCTTGGGAATTAAAAAATTCAAAACCACCAGAAAAAAGTATTTGATCAAAATTGAATTAATTTGGTCAAACTTCGTTTTGCTATATATATAGATAGATATATTTTAAATTACTTAAATTATTAATATTCAAGTTAAAATTAGGGATAATAAATCCGAATTTAGATATTGGTGTTTTGGATCCAAACTCAATCGTATTCGTTTTTTTTTCATATTTTTTATATAATTGATATATAAATATATATATATAAAGTATATTCATATATATAGAAAAAAATTATTTATTCTATATTCACTTGCGTATAATGCATAAAAGTAATATTTCTATAAATTATTTAAATAATTTCAAAATTTAATGTATAAATAATTAATATGTATTTTGAAAGTTTGAATTATATTTTTGTTTTCTTGTATTTGCATTTGGGCTTTGTGCTGGCCAGCCCATGAAAGCATACCCCCCCTCGGCCCTCCCTCCTCTGTTCATTTCACTTTCTCCATTCTCTACCCTCTGTTGCCTTCTCATCGTCGTCTTCTTTTCTTGATTCCTATACTGAGCCCTCTACTCAATTCAGAAACCCATTTCTTCTGTGCAATTTTCTTGGGTTTTGATGCATTATTCCTTGAAGAATTCAGCTTAGTTTCCAGCAGTTTCTTCGGGTTTCCAACGGGAAGTGCCGGGAAAAGAATCAATGCGTTGCCATGAAGTCTGAAGATCATTATTATGCATCTGGTATATCTGTTGTTTCACATCCTAACAAGAAAATTTGAGGAAAAAATAATAATCTTTCTAACGCATTTCTTCTTTTGTTTTGTCTTTCTACACGTTGGGTTTACTGAAAGTACTAGGTATGTTTAGAAGTCTTGAGATAAATCTTTCGTCTCATTTGTGTGGTAATTGATGGAAGATTGCTGATTACGTGTGTGTGTGTGTGTGTGTTTGTTTGTTGCCTTCATGGATAAACAATTTTGCATTAACAGGGCTATTTTACAAAGGGGAAAAGATTTAAATTTGCTGTCTTTTTCCCATTATTAATTGGTTTTCTTTCAATGTTATATCTTTTTATCTTAGCTCACCTTTTTTCTAATTTTCGTGTTCTTTCTCCATTATCCATGATGAGTAAATGGGTGCTGGAGTTTCTTACTAATGAGCTTGTTTATAAATGGAGATGGTACGAATGATAATGGGAAGGTGTGAGGAATCAAGTATGAAACAACTCTCTGCTTATGCTTTTGGATATAAGAAAAAGGTTTTGCATTGCATTTTCATAGTAGAAGAGTTGAATCTGAAAAACAGGAGTTCTTGCTCTTGTATATGTATCTGTATGCAATTAAATACCCAAATCTTACAGCAAACAAGAGGATTTGATCTACTGCGAAAATAATGAGGTGTCGATTCCATGATGATTTTGAATTGACTGAGATATTCATCACAAAAACTCTTTAGGTTTGATAAAACTAGGATTTTATTGTGACTGCTTACCGACCTAGTATCTGACTAATGTGTACTTCTCTTGTCTTGACAATTGAATCCTTCAACTATAATGGGATCATGGAGAATATAATTTGGAACCAATGAGTGAATCTATCAATAAGCTTACTTAGCATCATCGTCTCACTTAATGAGTTGTGTCCTGTTCAATCTTTTATTGTTATGTCCATAATGCCAAATAGTAATCAATATTTTCCGCTGTTTTTGTCATGATAATCTGTTTCAGATCTCCTTGAAGTATTTTGGCATTGCCACCTTAGCTTCTATAATCTTTGTTGTGTTGCTGGGGAACAGTTTTCTTCAGTTCTGTGATAGCATACGATAATTTGCCCACATCATCAGCTGAATTGCAAGTTTGGAATTGGGAATAATATTTAACTGGAACCTAGGCTCCTGATTTTTCTTTTAGCTGCAGTAAGATACCAGTTATGTCTCACATGTTGCACAGGTTCATTTACTTAGCCCGTCTTTGGAATTTCCTTTCTGCATTTTGAACAGATGTACTTAATAGCAATGTCATGGATTACTATGCAACCAACCCCGGGCCAGTTGATGATTCTGTTTTATATGATCAAGACAAGCATGTTTCAGCTGCTGTTTGGGAGGGACAGGTGTTCATTATGCAATAATTTTATCCTCTTCTATATTTTTTTTATTGTAGAGTATTTTTTCACTTGCAACATGCTATTTTTAACATTAACAGGATCGAGGCGCACTTAGATGTCATGAACACACTTCAAAGCTCGACCGTTGGTTGCTCACCGAGAAACAGATAGAATTGGTGAAGAGGGCAGGTTTTGGCTATCTGCGATTGATTCCTGCAATTAGTCTTGATAACCCACTTATATCTGCGCTGGTTGAGAGATGGAGGAGAGAAACAAACACATTCCATATGACTGTTGGAGAAATGACAGTATCACTTGAAGATGTTGCGTACTTACTTGGGCTTCCAATTGATGGTAAACCTGTTATAGGTGTAACCCATACCGCATGTGATTCAGTATGTGTTAGGTATCTGGGTAAATCACCGGATTCTGGGTACACAAGTGGTGGAATGGTGAAGCTTAGCTGGCTGAAAGAGGCTTTCTCTGAATGTCCTGAAGATGCTTCAGTTGAAGACATTGAGTGTCATACACGTGCATACCTTCTTTATCTTGTTGGCAGTACAATCTATTCTACCACTACTGGTAACAAAGTTCCCGTTATGTATCTCCCATTATTTGAGAATTTTGATGAAGCTGGGAAGTATGCATGGGGTGCAGCTGCATTATCTTTCTTGTACAGAGCACTTGGCAATGCCTCTCTTAGATCGCAAAGCACTATTAGCGGCTGTTTGACACTGCTGCAGGTGAATCAAAAACTAATTTTATCCCGTTTGTTTGGTTAACTTAATTCCATTACGACACCTTTTTTTTTTATTTGCAATTATACAGCACTTGTTATTCCATTACAACACATTATCAAACAAACATTTAGACACTGACACTTTATTTTCACGGTAAAAGATGTGTGAAAATCGTATTACCCTTGAATAGTGTTCTTTTTTTGTAGTGCTGGAGTTACTATCACCTGAATGTTGGTCGACCTAAACTTCATCACGACCCAATCCATGAATGTTTTCCTTTTGTCCTTAGGTGGAAAGGGAAACATAGTGGTCCAACCTCAAATCGTGATGTGCCTTTCTATCGTAAAGCTTTGGATTCTCTAAAGCCTTCTGATGTGAGTTTAAAATATGCTTGTGTAGAACCTTTCAATGGCTTTGTCTCCCTTTCCTTCTGGACCTGACAATAATGAGTTGTTTTGTTTCCCATTTTTAACTGAAGGTTGATTGGTGTCCTTATGCAAATATCAGCCATACTGTTATACCCGAGAATATCTTAAATCAACTCATCCTCGGAAGATCAAGGACAATGTTGATATGTTTTGACAAGGCAGAAAGACACCTTCCAGATCGCTGCCTAAGACAGTTTGGCATGCACCAGACAGTCCCTGAAGAAGTGCAGAGATGGGAAAGGAAGACTCGTGGTGTTGATGGTGGTGTAGATCTTTCTGGGAAAATGGAATCAGAGCTTAGCGAATGGGCAAATCGTAGTTTCCATATTGTGGAAGCTGAGGAGGACCTGGACGAGGGTGAATATATGAACTGGTACTTAAGAGTTACACGCAGGTTGGTAGGAAGGCCTCGACCTATCTCATCAGAGTTTCAGAGAATGGTAATAGTACACTTAAAATAATCAGTAGGATAACTAATTTGATCTATCTTCTTTGTTTCCAAAGTTTACCGCTTTTCCTGACAGTGTTATGCCTTTGTTTGCTCAACTGATTCGTTCCCTGAACTCAGAATGCTGCATTGAGAGACATTGCACATGTAGCAGACACACTCTCGACACATGGGATGGACGATCAGCAAATACAATCCATAACAAGAATCAGGTTTGTTGCACATGAATGTTTGAGGGATCATGTTGGAAGCTCAACACTGGTTGTACCCAACTCAGAAGACGATGTCGGGAAAAGGATGAGAGGGAAGGAAAGGGTTAGACGGAGGGGTATGAGTAAGCGCAGAAGGAAAGATGACCCCGAGGAATATTATGCTGCTGGTACAAACACCCAAACCCCCATATATCCTTCAGCTGTCGATGTTGATCAGGGAAACATGTATTATGTGGAGAACGAGGTTGATCCTCAACATCTTTGCCTTCCGGCTAATGCTAGTGCTGCACTGTCAGGCGTGTCCTACCATGTTGATGGAGCAAGGGACGATTACACAACCGATGAAATTGATGAGCCCGAATACCAGCAAGCAGTTGAAGAAGCTGATGAAGACCAGCTCTCTCATGGACAGGAAGAAAGTCTGTGTGAAACCAATGCTGGAGTTGGTGTCGTACAACAGTCCTCTCTGGAAAACAGTGAGAATATCACACTCCAGACGGACTATACTGTTACGGCTTAGACAGTCGACTGAACTTACAATTTTGTTGGATGAACTTTTTTTTTTTTTTTTTTTCCAGTTATAAAGGTGGGTACCTACTCAAATTTGTTATGACATCGATTCTAAAATGCTCACATTAATGTATAACCAGGGAGGTAAATATTTCTCTATGTTCATACAGGGAGTTTGGATTTCCAGGACAAAGTGCTGGTAATCAGTCTGGATTTTCTGAAAATTCTTACAGATCCAATTCTTCCTGGGAGTCGGATGTAATTAGTTAAGACCATTCGGAGAGTCTTCTGATTCTCCTTCTATCTTGCAGATGTCCATCGTTTAGGTCTCGAAGATAAAAAAGGTTTGTGTTTGTAATAAAACTGATAATTCTGAATTCTCAAAGCCAACATCTAGTAAATGTGTAGCTTTCCTTTAGAATGCTGTGATGATATTTTAGTGGAGCAACAAAGTTGATTTTGCTTCTGTAATGAGAGTCTTAAAGTGCAAAATAAAGTCTTAAAGTGCAAAATAAAGCACGGTGCAGACCTACAAGGAATGATGTTTTTTCGAAGCAATTAAATCTTATGCTAACTCTCAACTACTTGAGGGGAAGATGATGATGACAGAGAGCCCAGATTCTAACTTGAGCATCAGAATCTGTGACTGACTTGCTGTAAGAGAAACATAGCTCCATAAACATGGGAATGCAAGTCTACTTTCATATGGGATTTCTTTTCTACACCCGAGGAAGACACTTGGCTGGCAGATTTTCAAGTTGCAAGATCCTTCATTTGTGAGAGTAGAGAAAAAGTTTCCTTACCTTACCGTAATTTCCTTCAAAATTTATTTTTCTTCTTTTCCTCAAATAGTTATATTTTCTCCCTAAAGTGTTGCTAAGTTGGAAAACACGTTAATTTTCCCTCCGGCCCGAAAACCTTAGCACGTCGCTTTTAAATTTACAAATGAAAAGGTGAAAAAGGATCAAAAGTACGAACTTTTATAAATTATGGGATCAAAAGTGCTAATCTCGTAACGAATGAGACTAAAAGTGAAACGGATCTAATTTATAGGACCAAAAATGTTATTTCCCCAGCTAAATACAGATGATCAATCACAAAATATGTTGATCCACTGATTTTATTTGGACAACTTCATGCCTGATTATTATCAACCTAGTCAAGTTTAGGACAACCGGTTACATGCACCTTTGCAATATGACTCCCCACCAGCTGTGGAAGAAAGGACAGATTAGGACAATCCTCAACATAAAGCCTTTGAAGCAAATTAAAGCTCAGAAGCCACTCAGGCAACATGGCAAAATTAGCACAATTTGCTATCCTGAAAAATTTGAGAGTCTTTGCAACATTCTTCGTAAGCCCCGTTGGAAGATTGATCAACTTAGGAAGCCCCATCAGAAGCAACGACTCAAGGCTCGTCAAGCCCTCTAATCCATCTCCCTCAGACAAATCAAGAACGTCGCAGTTCCAAATCCATAACTTCTCAAGTGTGGTCAGATATTTGATGTTGTCCGGAAGAGAAGCTAATCTCGGGCAATCATAAATACGTAATACTCGAAGGGAACTCAGGTTCTGAAATCCCTCTGATGGTAACTGAACAAAGTCACAGTTGTAGAGCAGCAAGAACTGGACGGAATTGAAGCTTTGGAGAGTTTTCTTTGTCAGAGATATCTCCCGGCAAGTCAAGTACAAGGTTTTGATGCTGACTAAACTTCTGATGTTCCCAGGAAAATCTTGAAAATTTTCACAGTTTATAAGGTTCAGTGTCTGTAAATTCACAAGCTTGCAAAACGACTTAGGAAGAGACTTCAGGTTGCTGCTGTGACTTAGGTCGAGATACCTCAGTTGTTGCAAGCCACCAATAGAACTTGGTAACTCTTCAAGATCCAGTCCTTGCAGTACTAAGACCCGGAGGCGTCTGAATTTCATTGCAAGGCCTTGAATAAAGGTCTTGTCTAAAGGTCCATTCTTGAATGTACATCTGAAAGACCTCAATTTTTTTGATCTGAGCAACGTTTTCGGGGCTTCTTTTTCTGACAGATCTTCATCATGCAGATACAGGTGACGAACTCTATCAGAGATGCTTTTAGTATCAGATTTGGCGTTTAGGCATTCATCACCTGCCACAGACTGAGCGAGGTCGTGCACAAGGCTATGAATCTTACAAGCCAATATTTCTCCATCAAAAGCTTCCACCACTTCTTGAAAGCAAAATCTTGATAGAAGTTCATTGAAGTATTGATTCCCAACATCTTCAAGTTCTCTATTCCTGCTAGCTGGACGTACGAAACCTTGAGCGATCCAAAGGTTGATGAAAACCTCCCGTGGAATTTCAAGGCCCTTGGGTATTATAGAGCAATAAGCAAAGCATTGCCTCAAATCAGGCGGTAACTTTTCATAACTTAGCCTCAGTATAGGTAGAATATCACTTTGCTTTTGATCAATTTCCCATATATCAGTATCCTTGATACGTAACCATTCTTGTTCGTCTGTATTCATATACAACAAGCTACCCAATGTCTTGACAGCAAGTGGAACACCACCACATTTCTTCACGATTTCCTTGGCGATTGCTACTAGATTAGGAAGCCAATTGTCAGGTCCTCTGAAAGCACATTTCAGAAACAAAGATAAGCAGTCATCATCTGACAGACCGGCTAAATTGTATGGGGACGTCGTGCCAGTAATCAGAGCTACAGACTTACTTCGCGTGGTAACAATGATTTTACTTCCTGCTCGACAGTTCATCAACAATTCTCTCAAATCCATCCACTTATTACGATCCTCATTCCACACATCTTCCAACACAAGCAAATACTTCTTGTCATTCAAAACACTGGCTAAACGACTTTGCATCTGATCCATATCAAGATGGGCAAGACTCTCACCTGTTGCAGATCTTAGAATCTTCTCAACAACTTTGCCAACGCCAAAATCCTCAGAAACAGAGACCCACATTCCAAGATCAAAGCTTTGAACAACCCGATCATCGTTATAGGCCAGTTTAACAACTGTTGTCTTCCCAAGACCTCCAATCCCAACAACAGGAATAACTGTAACATCTTCATCATCATTAGAGCTCAGAAGCAACTGCACAATGTTTTCTTTATCATCATCCCTACCAATGATGTCTGATGCTCTCACAAAGGAATGAGTTTGTTCCTTGACATTATTGTCTACAGGAATGAAATGGGCTTGTTCAGAAAAGTGAAATTTTGTCCTATCATCTGCAATTTCATCTAGTCTCTGTCTTAGCCCTTTTACCCTCTGAGCAATCTTGAATCTACTGGCAATGGGATTTGAGCTTGAAAAGAATCTACTCACCTTTTTGAGGATCAAAATCCCACTGCAAATCTCCACATTCCTCTGTGAAACTTGTGTCGAGGAGAGATCATCCAGCAGATCATCAATTTCATAAACAGCATCCTTGAGCTTCTCGAGCCAGTCCCTCACTCCATGATTCTTGGCCTGCTGCCCATCTGCATCCAAGATCACAGCTTTAATGGTGGACAAAGTGTTGTGAAGCTTTTGCACCTCTGATTTAGTGTTCCAAGCTGAAGTGATGCGTTGTAGAGCGAGGGAAGAAAATCTAGCCAACACCCTGTCTGTGATGTTGAACAAGAATGTTTCCGCCATGCTTGTCAAGATCAAAAAATCTTGTCTGCAAAAAAAATTCTGAAGATAAATGATTTAAGACTTACTGCAGACTTAGTGGGTGTTCGGCGGAGCTTTTTTTTAGTGCTCAAGAGCTTTTAATTAAAAATAAGCTTAAATTAAGTGTTTGCAAAAATGATTTTTGCTTTTGCTTCTCTGAATTTAAGTTGTTTTCAGCCATAAGCTCAAAGCAGCAAGGAACCAATTTTTGCTGCTTAATTTTTAAGAAGCTGCTTTTGGACATTTTTGTCCTCATTTTTTTTTTAATAATTCTAATAAATCCTTAAATAGGTGAACATAAAAGTAACTATACTTATAAGTAATTTTTCTATAATTTTTTTTCCAAACACTCAAAACTTAATTTTTTTTACTTTTTTGTATTAATTCCAAACACTTTTAACTTTTAATACAACTAAAATTATCAACTTTCTCTACAACTTTTCACTTTTTTTAAGCAAAATTTTTTGCAAACACTTGCGAGCGTCGACTATTCTCCTAGTCATTCCTTTTCTGGTCTTGTTTCTCTTTCTTTTTTTTGGAATTAAATTAATTATCTGTTTTTATGATTGATAAGAAATTAATTAATTATCAAATGTTAGAAAACATGTACGAATAATTTATCTTCAGATACATTTCTGTATAATATTAGTAGAATATTATTTGGGATTTACACATTTACATCCCCGATCTATAATTTATTGGCACAAACCACCCATATTTTTTAAATAATTACAAAAATCACCCATAATAGTAAAAAAATAGGAACTACGTTGATATTTTTAAGGGATGTATGTGTAATTTTTAAAAAAATATGAGTGATTTTATAAATAATGTTGACGTTTCTAGTGGATGTAAATGTAGTTATCCAAAAGACATGAGTAATTATAAATTAACAGGTGTAAATATAATTATACCATGTTATTGTTGTTACTACACAATTTCAAAATATAAATGTTCAATATATAAATTTTTAACATGTGGTACATTATCTTTTTATAGTTTAAATATAGGATTAAATATATATATTATTAATTTGATTGTTTGTAATTGTCTCTGATCGATATTGATAGCCGACACAATCGAATGTAATCACTTTACTTTCGATTAATAAAATTCATCGCTGGAAAATCTGAAATAATAAGAACTAACTCTTGTTTGCTACCAATAAATTAACTTTGGGAGCTCCATGGCATGCATTAACTTAAACCCGCTTGAATGCCTGATACTTGAAAACAATTTGGTTAAGCCCCCAAGCCTTGTTCGTAGTTGCGTATTCAACAACGAATATCAGACACCTGAATAACCAGCAACTAAGCCATGTTCGTAGTTTCGTATTCAACAACGAACATATCAGACACCTGAACAACCAGCGCAAGCACTCATTCTATCAGCATAGTAACACCAAGAGCTGAGTAAAGTTCATGGCATGTACACTAATAGACAACCAGCGCAAGCACTGATCCGATCAGCAGAGTACCACCAAGAGCCGAGTAAAGTTCATGGCATGTACACTAATGCACTCGGCTCAAATGGAGGCATCGACAAACATAAACAAGCAAAAGAGCATAAAAACTATCATGTGACCACTGCAAGTTCATTGCCTTTATTGTTTATATTTCTGACTTTTAGGAGCAGCATGGCTGAGTTTGATCATCATACAGTTCAATGAATAACAGAAAAAAAGATCAAATTTATTTCAGCTTGTGTGTTTCAACAAAATATTTCATGCAGCTTGTCACGGTCCAATACTAGGAGGAGTTAAGGCGGCACACGGCAGTTTGTAGAGGCACAAGTCTGCAACAAGCTGTTCCAGATTATAAAAAACTATTCTACGGTTATAATTAACATCAAGAAATTATGCCCACAACATCACATCTTGATCATCTATTACTTGCAGCGTACAGTGCAGTTCGAGCATATTCATTAGAAAAGAATAACCAATCAAAAAACCACAAGAAGTCGACATCTCCCAAGTATTTGTCTCTCCAAGAATAATTGACATATGAATGTTATACCAAAAGAACTCACCTCACAAATTGGACATCAAGGGACATTGAGAATATAGCATCTGCATATAAGGACACAAGAACAACATGTGTGTATGCACGTGCATTTATCCAGACAAGGGACAGAACAAACAGGACGAAATACAAGCACTTCTTACCAGAATTGCAAGGATGCATAGACCAGAATGGTCATGTGATGTTAACACATTCATCCATAATGACATTGAGAAGTTTACAATTAAACTCAAAGTTAAAGTTTTGAATTATCGATTCACAATTGCCAATAAGTTCTCTGTTGGTAGTTAGCATTCAAGGCAATTGTTACGCATCAGCTCAACGGTGGACTCTTAACAACCATGCATCATGAAGAGAGCACTGTTCGAATAATTAAGCCTCATGGCACCAATTAGGATCCCATGCAATTTGTTGCTAAATAGTCATTGCCCCCATTAACAACAGGAACAATCAATGGAGACAAGAGGAATTAAATGAAAAGAAATGAGCATGACATCAGAAGTTATTTACTGAAATTTCACTCTGTGGCATTTTAAACAGGAATTAAATAAGGAGACAGGAGCTCGAATGAGGACAAGAACCTCCGTGAGTCTGCAACCTTTTGCTCAGATTGCCCTTATCATTCCTACTAATACATGGAGGCAACAAATTTTTAGTGAAGTTATTTTCAGAACCCAAAGCAAAGAAACTCAGCAGAATTTCTGGAAAACAACCCCTCCTCACTTATTCAAAGTAATCTAAGCTTTTACATCAACAAGTAAAAGTATAAAGAAAGATAGGGGGTTGAAGATATAAGTGGTCATTGTAAGTGACAATCTCAGTTTTATGCCGTCTTTGCATATAATAAAGAAGTGTAATTGAAATTTCTCACTATGACAAAGTGCTCCTCTCTTCCACAAGAAAGGTGGTGTGCATTTGATCTACTGGTTCATCTACAGTTCAAGATATGTTGATTTAGCAAGTAGTTTTAGTTTCTAGATTAAAAAATCATCTCCTTTTCAAAGAGAAAAACAAGAAAATAATTAAGCTTCCTTGCCAACCATGTCCTCCGGCTTAACTTCGCTCTAAACATCCTCTATCAAGCACATCATTGTATCCGGGATCTTGCAACAAAGCCATATTTAATGATCACAGATTCAAGGCAACTGAAATTCAAATAAACTATCATTCATTTACTATTCACACCATCAACATAAGAGAAAAAGCTCTATAAAACTCAACTCTTTCAAAAGGAAACCAAAAATTAAAACACATGAAAAAGAAATAAAAAAAAAAAAGTAAAAATTCGCTAGAGCGAACCAGATCATGTACAGAGTTCTGATGCACAAATTCTTGGATCAACCAACATGGAATGCACCGATATCTCCGGTCCGCAACGAGCCTGCAATTTCATCAGCCACAGTCAGGCAAGAAACCACCCAACCACTCAATGCCATCCATATGAATCTTGCCACCCAAAGCGTCATACTCCACCCCACAGCCATGGCCTCAATTCCCAAACTTAACCAAAATTTTCAACCTCTTCAATCAAATTCAAGCAACCCCCAACTCGTTTCTTCTGATTCAAGAACACCCCATCGATTAATCGGCTCTCGAAAGATCATCAAGCGGAATCAGCCCCCTCGTTTTTCTCCCAGGTCAAACCAAGATGTTTCTCGAATCAAATCAAGCAGCTTCCAAGACAACCCATTTCAACATTTCCCCTCCTCGGCTCAAAAATTCTTTCTCCCACACAATTACGGCCCGCCAACAAGATTTTCCCCAAAATTGAAGAAAACATCAGCCGACCCAGAAACTCCTAAAACAGGAGAATCTGCTGCATCTCTAGCGAGAGTTGCGAGGAAGAGGGTTTCCGCTTTCTTGCGCGCGCAGACAAGGTTTTGGTAGATATTGATGACTACTGAGTTTATGAATCCGAGGAGTAAAGACAAAGCAGAAATCATGGAGGCCTTTTTGTCTCAATATCTATTGGTAGATTTCTTCTCTGTTTGAAATTTACTATTATCATGAACTTGACTTTTCATGGGTGAATTTTCAGTAAACTTTAACTAATGTGAATAAAGTATGATTAATAGTAATCGTTGTAATCTTGCTCGATTGATAAAGTTAATGCATCACAATCAAAATAGAGTTCGAATATCACGAACGTGAATATATATGTTTATTTTTATAATAATTATTTTTTTAATCTCAATTGAATGGTATTGTTTATTTGAATTCTCAATATACTAAATTGGCTTTTGAAGTTGAAAGTATTGAATAGTGTAATGAATAACATATTATTAAAAAAATAAAAATAAATTATATTGACAGTCTTTGAGGTTAAACAAATGGATAAATAATATTTTTGGTCTTATAAGTGGACCTATTTCTAATTTTAGTCCCATAATAGATCATTTACGAATTACGTTCCATAAGTGGATTTTTTTTTCAATTTGAGGACTCATTGGGGATTTCCGTCAATGAAGTTAACGGAAGTTGAATCTCTGTTAAGTGGGCCGATTTTAGAGGGAAATTGACCATCATTCAATTACTTTTGGAGCGAAATTAACTCACTTCATCTTGTTCTTATAAGAACTCATCTACTTCTTATTTTTCTATATTTACCAATAAACAAAACATAAAATGGCTGCAATTTCTTTATATATAATATTTTTCTATTTTCATTTGTACAAATTAAATTTTTAAGTCGAATAAAAAAGAAATACAAATACAAAAAATAGAAATCCTGTACTGAATTTTTGGTGCCAGTAATTAAACATCAAAATTCTATAAATGCAATTTATGTTTTAGTAATTGTTGTTCTACTTTTTGTATTTGTATTTCTGTTTTTTTTTTCGACCTAAAAATTTAACTATTATATATAAGGAAATTGCAGCCATTTTAAGTTTTGTTTGTTGGTAAATATGGAAAAAATAAGAAATAAATGAGTTCTTATAAGAACAAGCAGAAGTGGGTTAATTTCCTCAAAAAATGGTTGAAGGATGGTCAATTTCCTTCCAAAATCGATCCACTTAACGGAGATCCAACTTCCGTTAACTTAATTAACGGAAATCCCCAATGAGTCCTCAAATTGAAAAAAAAAATCCACTTATGAGACGTAATTCGCGAATGATAGACATTGTGGGACTAAAATTGAAAACATGTCCACTTATGGGACCAAAAATGTAATTTACCCTTAAGCAAATTATATAAACACCCATATCTTTTGCAAAATTACAAATAATTAGTATAATATTTTTTAAGAAGTGTTTGTATAAACTTTGTCTGTGAATAGTGGTATAGTTTTAATTTTACAAAAAATATGAGGTATTTATGTATTTTGATATAACCTTACGAGATGGCAATGTTATTTAGCCACAATAATAATAATAAAGTAGTAATAATAATAATAATAATAATAATAATAATAATAATAATAATAATATTATATTATTATTATTATTATTATTATTATTATTATTATTATTATTATTACTACTTTAACCTATCTCTTTTCAACCTTCCAAAACAATATATTACTTTTTAAATTCAAAATTACTACTATCACGTAAATAATTATGTAAAATCATCAACTCAATAAATAATTATTTGATAAAATATTATAAACAGCTTTAAAATTAACCAATTGAAATGAATTTATACACAAAGGAAAGTTCACTGCCTCCTACATCAGCAGGGCCTTATTTTTTTAAAAGTTTAAGAAATCATATTGTCCCTTGTTCTTTTTTCTTTTAAAAATATCTTTTACCCATTAATACGTTCACATGGTGATTTATTGAATTTAGTGTGTATATGTTAAATGTATTCTTAATAACAAAATCATTTTTGATACGCCATGTTCAAACTCATCAAATTTGATCTTCGTTTTTTTTAAATGATCAAAGATAATCATAACTGTTAGTTGACCGTCTAAATTAATGAATGGACCTTTTTAGTCGATTAACGAACATAACTGATTTTAATCATTTCAAAAAAACTTGGAGCCTAAAATTGATGAAGTTGGAACACGAGAGATCCGTTGTGATTTCATAACTAACTTAGGGAACAAAAAGTGAATTTATCTCAGTTTTAGCTATTTTCACCCAAAATGGTATCTCATATCACGCCTCTTTACCTATGGTAGGTAAAGGGCTGTTAATTTTAAATGTTATTGTTGGTTTGTATCATTTTTTATCTCTACAGAAAGGTTCTCTATTAGTTTAGACGGTGAATTTTGACTAACGAAAGACCTATTTGTTAGAATGAAACAAATATCAAAATATTGATGTAAATTTTTAAATTATAAGAAGTCTGCGTATGATTACCAAACCTCATGTGGCCAATGGGATTGCCTCTAAATTATATGAACTTCTTTTGGTGTTAAATTAGTTTAGTGGAGTAAAATTTGAATTTAACTACTTTGATAGGATAAAAGTGCTATATTCCATCATATATCGTGACACCAATCTGTGTTAATTTGCCACAAAAAAATATGTAGTATGCTTGGGGGTATTTGCTATTTCTTTACATTTTTGGGGAACTTTTGGAAAATGTGATTTTCATGGGGGTGTGAAATGCTATTTAGCGAAATGTACTTTTGCCCATAATTTTATCATCGTTGGCTTTAACTGTGCTCGTGCAGGCGCAGCAAGGAGTTTTTGGGCTTTCAGGCAGCCACCACAGGTATATATATACGAGGAGTTTTCTGTCAGTTTGTTCCTTTGTTGAAGCTGTCTCGTCACTGACAATGGCGGCCTCTGCTTTGGCTCTTAGATCACTCTTTACCTCTCTTTCGATCAACCAAACTGATAAACCCGTAACTCTCTTTAACCTATTGCTGTTCTTTTTTGGAAATTTGTGCGAGCATGTGAATCATTTGTTTCTCTTGTTTTCATCGTCATTTCAGTGAGGGTTCTTCTCTTTTTCTTTGTTGTCATTTTCGTATTGGGGTTAGAAATGAAGGGTTTTGGTTAATAGGGTGAAAAGCTCGAAACTTTAGGGAAATCGGAGCTTCAGGCTGAGATGAGGTTCATGCGATAACTTGTCACTGGTTTCTGAGTTTATAGTTTCGTTGAACCCAAAAAATTTGATCGAATTTAGCTATGTCTTGTCTTTCACTTTTTTTCTTTCTGTTGCCGATATTTTTCGAGGTGTTGTCCTGGTTTGAAGGAATTTTCGGGAAGGAGAAGAAGGAAGTTCAGTAGTTTGGTTCTTTTTTATTTATTTGTTTTAAGGCAGATGAATGTGGATTAATTTTTAATTTTTATTTCGGAAAATGTTTGAATTGCTTAGTTGGGGGTGGGAGTTGTTTTCCCATTTAATGTTGAAGTATGAAGTGAAGTAGAAACTCATAAGGGAAAAAGTATATGTAAATTCTAACGTTGAAATGAAAGACCGAATTTGTCGAAAAATTGGATCCCTTTTTTGGGTTCCCTTGGCTCCAAGAGTAGTCCAAGAGTAGTGTGTTATTCTGATACACAACTGTTTTGGTCTTTAGGGTTTGCTGAATGGAAATCTCCCCTTGCTTTCTGGGTGCAAGACATTAGTCCTCAGGAAGGGGAGTTGTTCCATGGATGGACAGAACTTCAAACTAAATTGCTTGAGAGACAAAGAGATGGATGTAAGTGCGTCTGCTTTTGTCGACAAAGTTGGTGGATGCTCAAATGGTAAGTGTATTTAAATTTTTCAAGGTACTTTGCACAAATATATGTGTGATGTATTTTACATTGTTGCATGATAGATAGGTATTTTTATGTTGGAATAAGCATGATATGTCAATTCATGGCAGAAACAGAAACTGTACGGATCAGTGACCAAAGGGAACCTAGTGTCTCAACGATGTTGATGAATTTTACCAATGAGTTTGATCCGTATGAGGCGTTAAGCACTCCTCTATATCAAACGGCAACTTTTAAGCAGGTGAGTTCTCAACCCCACATGTTTTTAAGCCTTTTGGTTTACCTAAACTGGGATTGCAGTTGGCAATAATTGTTTGCAAGAGTTAAGAGTAAGTGTTGTGTGTTGGAATCTTAAAATTGTAGCGCGCGGCTGCAGAAGGTATATGCATTGTTTCATATGGGGGAAAAAGATAATTTTAAGTTATTAATGCTTTTCATTCATTGATATCTGTTAAAGAATCATGAGTTATCTCTCAAGATGACAGTAGATGTATCTACTATATGGGTCATTAGCTGAATCTTATGCAACCTCAATAAGTAGATGTTTGCCTCTCTGTAGATTTCCACATCCAGTAGTCAGAGGTTCAGAACTTCTTTTAATTTCATGTTCTGCCATGCTGAAAATTGTTGGTTATTTTCTAGTTGATGATATAAACAGTTCAATGTTTACATAAAAAAAATATCATCTTGCTCCCATCTCATGCTTGCAGAGAAGGCATCAGGCAAGCATGGTGTTGTATAGATTCCCGTTCCCTTTCTTAATCTTGTATCTCCATTCCAGTAAATCTTACAAAACATGTATAATGTTTTTAGTGCTTCTTTACGACTAACTTAACTATTCTGCAGCCTTCGGCTACAGAATATGGGCCTTATGATTATACAAGGAGTGGAAATCCAACTCGCGATGCACTGGAGAGGTCTGTATTTTTCTTGCACTTCTTAATTTTCTTGTTTACAATGTCTGTGACAGCTGCGCACGGCCTTCCATGGGTCTAAATTATTCTATCTCTATCCGCAGACTTCTTGCAAAGCTTGATAAAGCCGACCGAGCATTATGCTTCACTAGTGGAATGGCGGCTTTATCAGCCGTTACGCATCTTGTTGGAACGGGTATTTCACCACTTTTTGCTTTGCACAGTTGCATTAGCATATGCTTTGTTCAGCCATATTTCATTTCTTCCTGTTGCTAACAGGGTGTTATCCAATTGAGATAGCCTGATCTTTAGGATTATGTAGTCTCTTGTTCAGGGCAATTTCAAGACTGTTCGGAATCTGCATGCTGTTTGTTAGAATATATGTCCTAATGCAGTTTTTAAGCTTTTAAAAAAAAGTTTAGGTGGCTTAAAATTCTGCTTGACGTTTCTTATAATAGTTCTGCCACAGTAAATATTAAAAACATTTATTTTCTCTTTTTCCGCATGGCAGGTGAGGAGATCGTTGCTGGCGATGACATGTATGGTGGTTCTGATCGTCTGTTGTCGCGAGTAACCCCAAAATCTGGAGTTGTGATTAAGTTAGTATTCCTTTTTCCACTTAAAAAATTTTGTTTATCACCATTGGGTTGCAAGCCTTTAGAATATTCATGGTCCAGGCGCGTGGATACAACAAATTTGGAAGAAGTTGCAGCTGCCATTGGCCCCTGGACAAAGCTCGTGTGGTTGGAGAGTCCAACAAACCCACGCCAGCAGATTTCTGATATTCGTGTAGGTCGTAGTTAATTTTAAATTTTGTTTAGTGATTGCGAGTTTGCATTCATTTATACTTCTTATGCTAGTTCAGATGAATATGTTATTAGATTTGATCTACGCAGAAAAAAATAGCTTCTCTCTGTTTCTATGTTGACATAGTAAGTATACACAGCACATACACATACATATATTTCATCATCAAAATTTCTTTATGTTTGTGTCATAACTTCTTCACCCTTTCTCCTTATTGTCATTTAGAAAATAGCTGAGATGGCTCATGCTCATGGTGCTCTTGTATTGGTGGATAACAGCATCATGTCCCCTGTACTGTCTCAACCATTGGAACTTGGAGCTGGTAATAATCCATTTCTGTTTATAATCATTTTGATTCTGCGAACAAAAAATTATGTGTGGTTTGATAAATATGTCATCAGCCTTAGTTTGTCAATCGATTTTCAGATATTGTGATGCATTCAGCAACTAAATTCATCGCTGGTCATAGTGACCTCATGGCCGGCGTGCTTGCTATTAAGGGCGAAAGGTTTGATCTATGAGTACATCTAATAAGCATTTGAATTCTGTATATGTTTTACTCTCAACATACAAATACAACTTAGCCTAACATTTACTGGATAACTGATTTGCATGTATCAACTGAATGCTTTTGCTGGATCTGAACCTTCAAAATGGTTTGGCAGAATTCAGTATTAGTGATGCACTCTTGAGAACCTTTGGAAAATGATGAACATAGACTAGTTCACATTATGCCAGGGCAAACTTCAGTTACTGATTCCTAGATCTGCCTCTTCATTTGATGTTTATCAGCTTGGCGAAAGAGCTATATTTCCTACAGAATGCAGAGGGCTCAGGGTTAGCTCCATTTGACTGTTGGCTTTGTTTAAGAGGCATCAAAACTATGGCCCTACGTGTTGAAAAGCAACAGGTTTTGTTTATATTTTTCCCTGCATTGTATGTAGATTGGCTGTTCGGGAATGGACAATTTTTGCCATTTCATACCAGATTCTTTGTAGGTGCATCTTCAAGTGTTTGTTCTTTCCTTGACTATATAATGTTCAATGAGCAGGAAAATGCACAAAAGATTGCTGAATTTCTCGCCTCTCATCCACGGGTGAAAAAGGTCAATTATGCTGGACTTCCTGGTCATCCAGGACAATCTTTACACTACTCACAGGTACGAAGTCACATGGGATATTTGATCCAGTAACCACACCAAGTTCATACAGGTCCATTAATCAGGCTACTAACAAATACAGAACAACCCCCGCCCAACTACTCTATTTGGCCCCAGGAAAAGAAGTAAACCCATCAACAAGCAAATACACCGACATGACAAGATTTTGACATTGTATATTAATTCATGTGATCCGTCCCTTCTTGCAGGCAAAGGGTGCCGGATCTGTGCTCAGTTTCTTAACAGGTTCTCTGGCACTCTCTAAGCATGTAGTTGAGGCGACCAAGTATTTCAGCATAACCGTCAGCTTTGGTAATTTCTCATTCAAGTTGCTAAAATTTGCAGCATAGTTTCAGTAATAATAAGATGACTGTATGTTATGAAATTTGTCGCACATCATAACGTGTACAAGTTGGACTTCGCTCAGTAGCCTATAGTTTTAGCTCATTACTATGTGATTTTCAATTTGCAGGTAGTGTGAAGTCCCTCATCAGCTTGCCTTGCTTCATGTCTCATGCAAGCATACCTGCTGAAGTGCGAGAAGCCAGAGGTTTAACTGAGGATCTTGTCCGCATTTCTGTAGGAATCGAGGATGTCAACGATTTGATCGCTGATTTAGACAATGCCCTCAGAACTGGGCCTGCTTAGATTCTTTTAGATTCACAATATTATCACTGATCTTGTGTCTTCAAGCAGATGCAGATAGTGCTACTTGTGAACTTTATTCAGATGAAAACGTTAATTTGTTCGTATGAACGATACACCAGCTTGGAGGCTTTTGCATTTACATGTCAATGGCAGTGCCAATTCTCCAGTACATCACTGAAGTTCACTTTAATGTACTTGTCTCTGGGTATATTATAAAAGATTCAATCTGTATGGAAAATTACAGAATCTGAGGTCCAAAATCTCCATTAAAACACAGTTGTCTTCGGCCGTTACAAATTTTCTTGCTAATAATTACAATTAAATATCTGTTTACAATTACATGATTCCAACATCTGCTGACAAACTCCAACATGATTGCGATATCCACTGTCATATTTGCAAGTAAAACGAGCCTAATCTGCAGAAGAAGAGAAAAACAGTGGAGAAGGACAAGCTTTTGCTTGTGAAATTTTTTAATTTGATCCTACGAGTCGGATTACAATTAATCATGACTAAATTATTACAAAGAACACCAATCAATGATATCTTCAAGTGGTTCGAAACCATGAAGCTTTTCTAGTTCTACAACATATTTACAACGAAAACCTTCCCAGTAGTTCGCCTGCAACAACATAATCACAAGAACAGAAAGATGTTAGATTTGTTTAAGAATACTACAAAGAGCATTCGCCACAAAAACTCCAACTTTAAGTGCATGCTAAAGGACTATATATTCAGTAAAACTAACAAGAGCCAAACACTTTGCCGTAAAGTATGAATTAGAGGGGTTATAACGCTGATAACATCTACATGTAAAAGTATATAAGTTATCAGTTACGGAAAAGAAGAAGATGAAGTGGCTACAATTTATAAAAGTTAGATGAGTAGCAAATAAAGGAGGAGTACCATGTAATAGTACACTTAATCACTGCCAAAATCTTCATAACTCAAGCCCTCCGATATAGTGTCCAACCTTTTAATGTCTGCTCACAAGAAAAACAAGAATTTATCAGCAATTTTACCATTTTCCATTGGAAAAGTGTCGATCTAAAAAATGTTACCTTCTTGTTCACCCCGGATATGAGGGTCCAGGAAGTTCGCCTCTGTTCCCAGAAATGGAGATTTAGAATAGCTCTCCAGTATATCTAAAAAGATCGAGTAAATACAAGTCATAACATAACAGGTACCATGAATCCTTCCATACTCAAAAGAACTTCAAATTTCAGAATGTACACCAAGTCAAATTGCATATTCTTATTGGTTTTTGGTGGAGAGAGAGAGAGAGAGCCAACCAGTACTATTAGAAAAATCAGCTGTGAGATCTGATAAACTGAAGCTTCGAGGTATCTGTCCCAAAAATCCAAATGAGTTTATCTCTGAGTCCAACACAGCCTCGTTCAACGCTTGCGAACTCGACTCACCACCATCAAAAGGAGAAACGGATGCTTCCGCGATTGCATTACGAGGTTCCATAAGATGGTTGTCCCCACCAAACATAAACTGGGACTCACCTGCATATCCACCTTCCGTTTTGATCATCATCCCGTTCATTCCATGCATCATTCCGGTGTTGGAGTTCTGCGCTAATAGCATGTTTCCAGATACATCAATCCTTCCAGCATGACCCGCCATATTGACCGGAATTTGCATACATGGTTGCACGGAGGATGCCCCATTAGTGTAAACATTAGGTATGGCACTCACAGCTTGGTGCACGGTTTCTGTTTTTATAGGTGGTCCAGCAGGTTGAGGAGCCTGATAAGCCGAGTTGTTGTGCACTGCCAATGCCATAATGTAACAACACAATTTACTTCTCCAGTCGAACTGATAACATAAATTGCTGGAATGATTAATTGTCAGTCAAAGCACTGCCAGAGTTATTAAAGTACAAACAATAACACATAAGTTCCTACAGTTTTAGGCCTGATGGGAGAAGCAACTCTTGTAGCAAGTGCAAGGCTTTAATGCATACACTTGCACTCATGCGACAAAACTCTCCTGCATGCATGGAGATACAGAAAGACAGAAGTTATTTAGGGGTCTCTTAGTTCTATGATTCCACTGATTATGCTTTAACAGAAAATTACAAAATCTCTAATGGGAGAACATCATGAACAGCTTATGTTTCATCTAATATACATCATAAATAACGTCCTCACATCTTATAGATTTCTGGATGAAATAAAGCTCGAGCGAACCAGAACACCCTCTATCACTATTTATTATATGAACTCTAGTTCTTATTCCAACCTCAAGAGAATCATAGAGCAAAACTTCCAACAATTAACAATTCATAACATGTACCTAATTAACAGAGAGGTCTTCTGTGAATTTTCTCGGAGCAAAACATGTGAAAAAAGGAAAAGGAGATTGGCAACAATTACACATCAGCGCTTTCCAGAACAAATTCCCAAAATTGATGGAAATAGTTCTCTCCCTGTGAACTTAAAACTACTTGATGAATATAGTAATCTAAGTCCTTGGTGATCATCATTGGTGAACCAATAGGAGCAGTCTTTGAGTGTTACTTGGTCCTCTCATTGTCCTCTAACGAAAAGATTATGACCAATAAAAGAACCTACTATTTTAACAAAGGTCTGAATAATTGTTCCAACAGAACACCTTCTTTACTTGTGACCGAAGGCTGAAGAATAGAAATTTCTGGAATATTCCAAATAAACTTGGCATCTGCATTTATTTAATTTTCTATGCAAAATTTCAGTTCTCCGGGGATTATATAGTGATTGTCCGTAATCTAATAATGACCACATTACTAATTTCATCTGATACGTCTTGCGCTCCTACGTGGTTCCCCAACCCTTTCAGCAGGGCAAAACACCCCACTCAAGACATAAATAACAGAAGAAAAGAAAAAGAAGGAAATAGAAACCAAAGATTTAAAACCACAACTACAATAGACAACCTTTGAGTAGATATATTAAGTCAAAGAACCAAAGGACATATAGCACCTACATGTGTGCAAATAAGTGGGTCATCCGCTTAGGATAGTAAAGGCCAACAGAATGTAGAGGTCCAGATAAACATTATTAGGGTTAAAAAGCACTGAAATTACACTCCAATGTATATATCACATTTATTCCCGTATAAGTACAAAATTATTACATGAGAATGTGAAATAAGTGTAATTTCAAAACTTTTTTGGGGGTAAGTGTAACTTCACATTTTCAGAGGGGGTCTAAGTGTAATTAACCCAACATTATATGAAGAACTATCGCGATAGCTATATGAGTTATTTTCTATATGCAGCTATCCTAACCATATCAAAAAGCAAGCTTACTCGAATGCATCTGAGATCCATTAGACAAAGGAATGGAAGTAACTCCAGTCTGACGTATTTGGTGCATTAGCTCAACCTGTCTCTCAAGCAACTGATTGAATCGCAATATCTGGTCCTTCACTATCAGCCTCAGATGATATGCCCTGAAAAAGTCCTGATTTTCTGCTTCGAGTTTTTGCCACACTGGAAGGGAACCTAGATGTTAATAGACTCGAACGTATAACACCAATTAACAACGACGGTATAAGGAAATACGCACCCAATACTCCTACAACAAAAAGTGTGATATACTGCTATACGATGGTAATTGTTTAGCGTAAAAATTATAAAAAAACTTCAGAAGGTTGGTCAATAGCATCAACCAAGTTCCCAATGAAGACTTCTCTCTCTCCTACTAATTTTTGAGAAAAGATGCAATCTAAACAACCCCGTCAATATTAGTACTATTAGCTTGTGGTTTACATTAAAGATGAAAAATCATTTCATTAATAGTATATAATCGTGCAGCAGGACAAGATAAAATCTCAGACATGGAAAGACCTTGAATCCAGATATTTCATTACAACCACCGTTTGGAGCCAAAAGAACTTTTAAGGTGGAAAGACTACAAAAATTCATCTTCACAGGATAGAGGTCAATCTAATCATTAGTGATTACCTTAACTTTGTATATGATAGTGAAATGCCAAGTCAACCCCCACGCAGAGATATTATTTGACCCTACTACTTGAGGGGAAAGAAGATGGTGGGCGAGACTCTCAGGAGAAAGAACAGAAAAGAAAAACATGCGGAATCCACAACTGAAAATACCATATCTGACACATGTAGCACAAGACTCACTCTCACACGTATGGTATAAATATCTGCCTCAAATAGGTTAAGATTTATCAGTTATGACAAGTTTGAAATATCGGGCTATCACACGGTCACATATTTTGTTAGTGATAGACAGCAAACAATCCTTGACACAGAAATTTGGTCGTGATAATACAGATCATCTTTTGAAAAAACAGAAATGGCAGCTACATCTAAATTAAAATATGCATGATGTATTAACAGCAAAAATCAGAACTTAAAAAGAACAAATAGACAAAGACAAGGAAAAATCTAACCAAGGAAATGAAAGTTACCAAGTTCAGTGAAACCAGGCTCAATTTTAGCCTGGTGTAACAAGGTACTCACAACTTCCCTCTGGCTCATGTAAAGCTGAAGACACCTTTCTATAAGATTTTGAACCTAATGCCAGGAAATAGACAAGGTCAGTTATATGCTTAGCAGAAGTGCCTTAAGACCCCCAGACAACCCCCCCCCCCCCCCCCCCCCAAAACGAAAAAAAAAAAAAGGCAGAAAGTAGATAAAAGAAAAGATTTACAGAAAGTGGGAACCAAAAATCATGATACAACCATTGGGTACAATCAATTTTTCTGTAGTGCTACGATAAAATAAACAAGAAAGAACCATCCTTGCTTATATATGCCAGAGTAGGCAAACAGCTCCAACTGCTTTAATCGCAACCGAACTAGAAAGAATTCATCCTAAGTCAAAGATTACTTCAAATGGATTCACACTTGGTAATTACTCAGTTTCTTCCAAAATGTCTTGTCCCTCATCTAGTTATCGTTTTGATGAGACCAATGTCATGTATCCATTGACTGCCTCCGCCTCTGGTTTTTAAAGAGACGCACTCCAGGTCATTCAGTAAAAAAAACAGCTACTTAAAGAGCATTTGCATTTTTCTGTGCCAACATTTCAACACCTTTGACTTCTGCCCCTATCAAAACTGCTCCTAGCTGGTAACAGTACTTTTTATTTCAGTCAAGACATTTTACCAGATTGCCAAGAAAAGATACACCAATTATTTTTTAGTTCTCCCGGTCAAGAAGAGCTTAGAAGGATTACCAAATATATCCAATGAAACAAGCTGTAAACTTAAGCACCCATGCAACATTCATTAAAAAGTGCTACATAGGGGATGAAAAATGGTCACAGTTTAGTATCAAAAGGAGAAGGACGAACTATATGGATGCCAACTAGAACATCCGTATTTCTGCAAACAAGACCACAGTTATGATTGTTACTCTAGATATGTTGGATTATTATAAAATGAAAGTTCACCTTCAGTACAAATTATCAGTCATGAATCTCTATCCTTATAGAATTATATGCATTCATCTTACAACGCTGTTAGAGACTAGACAATGCAGAATTTATGATGTTTTTGACAAGGCATAGATCAATAGTATAGAGAAACTTTTGATGTCTTTGACGGTTAGCTTATCATGTTATCCTATCGAATCTTTCCCGATATATAACTGATAAGAGTGATGCTGTGTGATTAGCCATCAGAAATTTTAGGCTACAAACACTATATGGCTTCACCCAGAAGGATTTCATCCTTTCTCGGAAAGGACACCTGCAATGTCCAATCAATTTATAATTGTACATTGGACTAATGCTTATCTTCAACTGGATAATCAAGAAATTATGCTGCATACTTATGTCTAGCAATAAACTATTTACTGTAATTGCAGAACAAACCACAATTAAAAATATACGGCAATTAGGCCAGAAAACTTACCAACTGTATATCCTGGACTGAGACTTTTCTGACTTCTCCATTAGACATTTTGAATTCCCCCAACAAGATAAAGAAAAATTTACGCCCAGTCAATTTATCATGTCACAACAGCTAAGAGAATGCCGTTGCTTACATATCATATATCAATCAATACTTCCTGCAATCATTGTTAATCAATCAAAGACATTAGGTGATTAGCGCAACAAACCCAATAAAAAAGTAAATCAACTAGCGAAAGTACAAAGATTAAAAGTAAGATTTGCTCTATGCATGAACACAATGAATAGTGATAGGCATATGAACACTTTATCAGCCATGTCAGGCGTGCAAACACTTTCCATTTTAGCAGCACCAAATGCCTTCACATTCTTAAATCTTAACCAAGCAAACATTCGGAGAGGAAATTTCCACCTCTACAGTCTAATCAAAAGATTCTTATAAGCCATAAGATTTCCTTGAATAGTACTGTTTCTAGCTCCCTACACCTTCCATTTGGTCTTTAGCCTCTTTTCTCATCCATAGGTCCATTTTATCCGACTCGCATATATTCATCTTGTTGTCTTACCTACAAAATGGAAATGGACAGAAAGCAGAAACCAATTTCCTCAATTCCATAATCTTTTTAAAAGCTTCTTTTCCATTCGAGCACATATGGTTAGGCTAAGCTAGCAGCAAAACCTTTTCAAACAGCTTTGAAACAAAATAAGCACTTTCCAGCATGTCTATCCATGTTTCCCACTGTACATATAGATACCATTGGCAAAATTACACTCTTAGTCGTTTGATTTACGTGATTTTCAAAATGGTACCAAAATTGGGAAAAGAGGGATAGAGCTTTTCAAACTTCTCGAGTTTTCCCTATTTGGGACCATTTTGAAATCCAATAAAACGTAGGACTAAATGTGGACTAAATGTGTCGAGTTTCCCAATTTTGACACCATTTTGAAAATCTTGTCAAAAGGACTAAATGTGTCGAAACCTATCACGTGGGACTAAAAGTGTAATTTCGCCATTCAAGATTTAGCAGTATTCTTCCCTCTTTTCCTCTAACAATCACATCAACAAAGAAACAACAGCAGTCAAAAATTCCACGAAGCACGAGCAATAACACCACAAAAATCAAATCTTTAACCAAGATCACAACAACCCTTCCAAATTCAGCTATGATCATCTCATAGGACAAACCCAGAAAATTTAATTCATCACTCTCATAGGCCAGGACAAAAAAGGGATCAGGGCAAACAAAAGGATCACAACAGAATACATCAAATACGCGCATGGAATTTACGACAGTTGCATGAAAGTTAATGCAGAAACCTAAAATTAAAACACAAAAAAACAAAAATCATAAATTTTCAGCATAAATATATTTATTCTACCTGTAATTTGATGGGTTTTTCTCACATAGCCCTGTTTTTTAGCGAGAGAGAGAGAGAGAGAGAGAGAGAATATTTTGTAGAGGGAGAAAGTGATGGGGTCTGCGACAAGGGGTCGCGTTTCCATGTATTTTATTATTTTGCCCCCCACAAAACCACTAATTCCAGGACGATGTTCGCTATTACCAAATCAAGGTACAACTCTCAAACCACAAAGCACTACACATTAATCGGTACACTGTATTGGCATAAAAAAACAATTTCCTTCGCGTTATCCATCAAGGAAAGCGACAACCGCCACACCAGAATTTCTATTTCCAGTAAAAGTACCACAATTTGTTGGAAATGTACACCTTTATGACGCCAGTTAGTTTCTTGAAAATGTTTTTTTCTCTAATCCACCTCCATTTTAAATTATTCGAACGGAGTAGAACATATCATTATTTAAATTTTTTGAATTATTATTAATTTTAAAATTTATTTTTATTATTAATTTATTTGATTTCAAATAAATGTTAATTAGATAAAAAAAAATCAAATCATGTAATTTAATATTTTTAAATATATTTTATTATTTTTATACTAATTAAATTAATTTCAAATCAAGTACGAAATCTTATTGAACAAAACTTCTATTTAAATTTGATTTGATAAGTTTAACAAATAAAATTCAAACGAATTTTTATCGAGCCGTCTGATTTATTTTTTGAACCTACCTTTCGGTCAACTTGCTTCATATTACCAAGTTGCTACTAAAAGTTTTACTTTTTTGGCAGTTAATTACTTAATTACCCTTGCTCATTATTTACATTCTTTCCACTAGTGTATTATATTTGCAAGTGAATTTAATTTATAGTACTGATCGCCTAAAATTAAAGATTAATTACAATTAAGTTTTTGGGGATTCCTTCTTTTTTAGAAAAATTATAATTATTATAGTAGACAATACTTTAAAAATTTTAAGATAATAACAAAAACATTATGCAAATAAAAAAAAGTCATATGAGAAATCGCAAAATTTAATAAACTCGGAAAATAATTATGTATATTTTTACTCTAATAATGCATTATTATGTTAGGCAAGTGTGCTAATCTTATATTAATTAAGAAGGCTTTTAATTTATGATTTTTTACATTTTTACTCGAGACAACGTTATAAGTTTGGTAAAATTATTAAAAAAATACAAAAAAATAATTTTTTTTTAAAAACATAGTAATTTTGAAACATTTATAAAAATAGACAAAGTCCCATCTTTGCTGTAAAACTATAAAATATATATATATATATATGTATTGAAGTCGGGCAAGTCCCCGTATTCAATAAAAGTGAGGCCCATTTTTGTTTTTTTGTTTTTTCTTGTTTTTGTTTTTTGTTTTTTTTCTAAATTAATTATTAATTAATTTTTATTTTAAATTATTATTTGTAATATATTAATTATTTTACTAAAAAAATATAATTAAATTTTTAATAATTAATAAATATATTTATTAATTAATTAAATATGACCTATGATATAACATTGTGTATAAAAAGTAAAAAAAAATAAAAATTTAGTGATAACTATAATAGTGACCAGCAGTCCCATATGATCGTTGGTATTGGTGTCGAGATCTTTCTTTTTTTCACCAATCAGTTCTGTTGTCTCATTATTTTTTAAATTACGATTAACAACCATATTGTCAAATTTTTAATTAGTTGTTGAGGTCTTTTTATTTTCTTAAAAATTTGATAATCGTAGTTGTTAATCAATATTGTTTAAATTTGATAATATTATGCCACTTGCATTGGCGCTAAATCTTCTTCTTTAGAGCATGTGATAACGAGATTTCAATGGCCCATTGGTGCGATTGGCGAGCATTATTAGAAGTTGTAATTAAAATTAATTTTACCATATTTTTATTCTTTCTTTTTTATTTTTTTTTTGTACATAATATAATTTTATAGATTATTTTTAATTGATAAAGATATTTATTAATTATTAAAAATTTGGCAATATAGTTGTTAATCATAGTTTAAAAATAAAATGAATCAACAAAACAGATTGGTGAAAAAAAATACCTCGACACTAATATCAACGACATACATATGGCATTGGTGGTTACTATTATAATTATCACTAATTTTATAATATTTTTTATGTTTTTGTATAAAATATAAAATTATAGGTCATATTTAATTAATAAATATATTTATTTATTATTAAAAATTTAATTATATTTATTTAGTAAAAATAATTAATATATTATAAATAATAATAAAAAAAATAATTTAAAATTTTAAAATAAATTAATTGATATTAATATTAATTATATATAATTAAACTTAATTATTATTTAAAATTTTAATTAATAATTAATTTAAAAATAAAACAAAAAACAAAAAAACAAAAATGGGCCTCACTTTTATTGAAGACGGGACTTCAAGTCCCGTCTTCAATACATATACATATATTTTATTTGTTTACAGCAAAGACGGGACTTGTATTTTTATAAATGTTTCAAAATCACTATATTTAAAAAAATATATTTTTTTTATTTATTAAATAATTTTACCCATAAGTTTGTCACTTTTTATTTGTAATCTTATCGAATATGTACTAAATCCAATTCCTAGAAACAACGTAATATAGTTGAAAATTAATAACACCCAAAAATTCATTAATTTTTTTTGGTTATTTTAGTGACATATACATATAGAAAAAATTAAGAATTATTTATTTTAAGAGAAAATTAAGGATTATTAATAACTGATTCATGTGGGTTTTGGGCCCATGATTAAATAATGCCCAATTAAAATGGGCCATATTTGGTTTCATCACTCCGAACTGGACTCACTTCTTCAACTCAATCTTAACGCGGAAAGTAAAATTATAGATTTGCAGCCCGTTTGACTTCTTCACTTCTTCAACTAAAATTTATTATTATTATTATTATTATTATTATTATTATTATTATTATTACTATGGTAAATTACAGTTACATCACGTAAGGTTTAATATAATTACAATACATATTTTCAAACAAATAATGGGTGGTGTGAAAAGTACTATAATACCCTTGTTGAATATACTTTCTTTTTTTATAAAAAAAAGATGTGTAAAAAAATGGAAAAAATTATATGAGTGCATAAAATAAATAATCTATGAAGAATATTAGTCCATAAACATATTTTAAAAAATTCTGAAAATCATATATAAAATTATATTTTAAAAAGGACATTTTGGATATTTGACCATAAAAATGGAATGAAAACTAACGAAATGAACTTATTGATAGACAGACGTTAAAATTTTAAGTATATTTATAATTTTCAAACAACAAAGAAGATAAGAGAAAAAAAAATAAAGAAAAAAAAAGAAAAAGATGAATGAAGATTGTCCGAATCCCGGAGGTGGGTCCCTTCGAAGAGAAGATCCATTAAAGCTAAAAACAAATCTTTACAGGAAAAAAAAAAAAAAGAAAAAGAAAGAAAGAGTATAAATGGATTATCCATAGAGATGCTCCAAACCCATGTGCAACTCTCCCCTACTTTTCACACACACTTACAACTCATCTTAATTGGCACTAAGCTGGCTCATTGCACCACTCATAATCCTACACGTCTCCACATTTGTAAATCATCAAGAAAGAAAAAATACCCACACACACATGATTTATAATATAATAAATTTTATTCTTAGAAATTCTTGATTATAATAAAAACCCAATACTAATTTAAAAAATATACCACCAATCCACCATACTAAAAAGATTGTAATTTTATTATGGCAAAACCCCAAATTGAGAATATCTTTTTAGTGATCAGACTCAATACAATCACAAAAATTCGAAATGATTACAATGATATGCCGATGAAATGCACATATCATCGTAATTGTACTCTTTGTTATCTATTAAATTAAGAATATGTTTGGTTGGGTGGAGAAGTGGAAGTATAAGAGAAGCGGAAAAGTTGAAGTATATGAATCCCATCCGTGGTCCAATTTTATTTCCATCTGAAATTAGACGAAAAGGTGAAAGCATAAGTTCAAAAGGACAAAAAAGTACATATTTTATTTTTATTTACTCTATTGCCTACATATATATATATGGTATATTTATACACCCTCAATTATGGTATTTTATACAAATTACTTATGACTTTTAAAAAATTACACTTACATCCACAAAAAAATATCAATATCATTTATACAAACCACCATTCGTATTAAAAAATTATACACATTTCCCAAAAAATATCGACATTGTTACAAAAACTACCCCATCTTTGGAGGCCAGAAGTGATCTCTATAATAATTCGAAAGACAAAAATAATTTGTTTAAATTGACCATAAATTAGGAGCGTGAATATAATTATCCTAAAAAGATAATAATAACAGCCACATCTTCTTCCATAATGAGAAAAGTATTTGCTTTTTTTTTTTCATTTTTTCCTTGAATTAGTAAATACAAAATTGGGTGGAAAATTCCTCATGTAAAAATTTTACAAATTTCTTCCCACCATTTTTTCTCCCTATACATCTCTATTCATGCTGTATTAAACCTCAAATAAAATTAGGAAAAAAAAGAGAAAATGAAAAAAGGGTTCCATATTTTTTTTAAAGAAAAAAATGAGAAATATTTGTAAATAATTAATTGGACATGACAGTGAGACCACTGTATCTGGGCCTTGTTCTGTCTGGTGAAAGCCCTTCATCCATAGACTTCCTCTTGTTGGTATTATTATTATTATTATTATTACTGGTTTGTGATGGTTGCTGTTGCTGTTGCTGTAACTGTAGCACAGATTGGATTTCTTCTCCATTGATTTCTTGCTTTTCCAGGTTTTCAGGCTTTTGATCATCCTTGTTGCATTTGGTCCTCATCATATGGGGCTTGAGCTTGCTCACATCTGATAATCTCACCGGCTTCAGGAAAAATTCCTCTGCTCCTTCCTCTAAGCATCTGTCAATTTTAAATATTTTTAATTAAAACCATAATCACAACATAAAAAAGATAAAATTTCTATTTCTAAATAAGGGGTAAAATTTTAACGGGCTCCGTGAAATTAACCATAATTATAAATATCTCTCATTATTTAAAAAATTATAAAAATACCTCTCAAAATTAACAATCATCTAACAAATACCTCCTCGTTAGAGCCTATTGTATGATACCTTGAAGGGGATATTTGTAACTTTTAAAATAATCAGAGGATATTTGTAATTATGGTAAAGTTAAAAAGAGCTCATTATAATTTACCTTTTTAATAATGATTTTTTTTTCAAATTCTTTATTTACCTGGTGATTCTTGAGGGTACATTCTCAGACGACATTATCACCACGGGTATATTTCTCAGAGATGATGATTCCTGTCAAATAAAAATATATTTAGGTAAATAAATGAATTGACAATCAATATTTATTATTATACCGTTTAAAAAAAAATGACCAAACACCTATATGAGCAATAAGTATTTATTAGTACACGGTTTAAGGAAAATGATCAACCACGTGACAAATACAACAACACATATCAATGAATGGACATCGAACTACTTCTTCATTCAAGATATTTTTTTGACTCGTAACGTAACCGTTGTACAGTTCAAAGAGAGAATGATGAGCTATCACATGATAAATACAATGTTGTTTGTTTTATGTACCTAGATTGATTGACTTTGGCCAAATTTGATTCGAACTGAATTTCCTAAGATGGGCATGTGGGATTAATAAATGCCCTACCAATGTATTTATGACACAAAAATTAGGTTTTGGGGGGTGGGGTGGGTGGGGTGGGGGGGTAGAGATTTTGGGCAAGATTCCTATTGATCTCAATTGAATGGCAAGAAAAGGACCCCATGTGGGGAAACTTTAGAGCATACATGAAAATTCCCTAAGGGAATATTGCTATTAACTTGGACTAGAAATTTTTGTCAGGGGCATATTTTCCAGGAAAGGAAATTAATCTGTGTTGGGAAAGATGGGTTTCTTTTATTTTTTTAAAAAAATATATATATATTTCTCACAAAAAATAGGAGTACCACAGAAACAGCACAAGGTACTAGAGAAAGAAGCAGAAGCCTAGAAAGAAAGGATACCTTCATTTTCTTGAGCAAATCATAGCCGGTCATCCCAGGCATGCAGTAGTCTGTAATAACAAGATTGACTTCCACTTCCTGTAATAAAAAAAGATTTTCAGACAGCTGAAAAATGAAAAATAAATAAAACATGAAAATTAAGGGGGGAAAAAGAATAAAAACCTGATGGTTTTTGGGAGAAACAGAGGTTTCTTCACTGGAGTTGTTCCTCTCATCATCTTCATGCCAGCCAAGAAATTCCAAAGCTTTACTACCAGAATCAACTGTAGTAACTGCACACAAGAAAATGCAGAGGTTCAAGAAAATCCCAATAATCAAAATCCCTTTTTTTTTTTTTTGAAAAAGAAAAAAAACCTTGGTAAGAAGAAGTCTTGAGCAGCCTCTCAATGAGTTTTCTGTCAATCAAGCTATCATCAACAGCAAGAACATGGAACTGGGAATCTGCTGCTGCCAAGCCCATTTCACTACTTCCAGAGATATGGATTACAAGAACAAGAACAAGAACAAGAAGAGATTTTTGAGGAAGGAAGAAGAGGGGTTGTGTTGTTTTTTGTGTGTGTGTTGACTGTGTGAGGATGAGAAAGAAATGATGGAGGATGAGGATTGTATTAGAGGCAAGAATCCAGAGCCAACAAGGCAAGATCTGACCAGATTTCTACCAAAGATTTCCTCAAAATTTTTTACAACTTGGGATTGGGCAATACAGAGTTGATTAACACCATCAACACCAAAGAATAAAGAATGGGAGAAAAACAAATCTTGAACATGGCCTCTCACATTTGTATATATGCATTTGATTCTTGGTGTGGGGGGTGGGGTGGGGGTGGGGGTGGAAGAGTTGAGAAAGAAAATGAGTAGAAAGTGTTTTTTGGGATTGAAAAGCAAAAGGGGTGTTGGGATTGGGGGTGGGGGTGGGGGTGGGGGTGGGGTGGGGGTAGGGGGGGGCCCTCAAAATCCCTTATAGAGATACAGGTGATGTAAGCAATGGTGCCCTTTTTTCTTGGTGTGAAATCATGTGCGCTTACCATATCTTGAGCAGGTGGGGAGTGGTGCAAAGAGACCCCAATTTCTTTTGATCCCACTTTCAAAGATTTGCTTCCCATGCCCATTCATATGTTTTTCTTTTCTCCATCCATCCATTTTTCTCTTTTTTTTTTCAATTTTTTTTCAAATTAGATTAACAAATTTGAATTAGCCTAGGTGCATATAATATGCGGTTGATGTGATGCGTAAAAAATTCTAATTTAAAATAGAATAAATTATGTTGAGCTCTTTTTGAATTTGATAACGTCACAAATATTTTTCGTTGTTTGAGAAATTTTCAATATCCCCTCATAATAACTTATGTCCAGTAATTGACTCATTCCGTTAGTTTATATTGTGGTTTCATCTAGATTTTACCCAAAATATCTTTCTAGACCCTGAATTGCAATTTTACATATTTTTTTAAATTTTTTATATTTTGGTTCATAATATCGTATGTTCAACGTCAAATTAATATTCTTTTTCTATAATAACGTTAGTTAAACATTAATATTTTACCAAAAAAAGATAAATCCTCCCTAACAACCCAACTATTTCTATGAAAATAGAGCAAACACCAATCTCTTTGAAAGGTAAAAATTTAAGACTAATCATACTATGTTCTTGTTCAAAAATTTTACTAATCTTTGCAAATTTTTCTTTTCTTGTTTGGGGGGCTCAATGTGAATTTCAACGCTTACCCTTTTCAAATGTATGACCCCATTTAGATGTGCAAATGATTTGTTTGTACTATGTAAGATGGAGGAAATTTCTGATGATTTTTCTTTTTCTTTGAAGGATCTCGACTTTTTCTTTGACAAGATTTCGATGTAGAAATATGTTTGTGACTTTTGTTCCAACAAGTCTACGAGAATTCACTTTTCAAATTTATTTGGGATCTTTACTCATTATATTGTTGGCAATGAGTCTTGGCATATTGTCTTTAAGGAAATTTGTGTTTTATAAGGTTAATTTTAGTGGAAATTGAGGAAAATTAGAAAAAAAAAATAATTATGTAGATGTTATAATTTTTAAAAAAATTAAGACAGTTTGTTAGTGAATACTAGAGGTATGTGGCACACTCGATGTGTGTGCGAAAATATTTACTTGGTTTTTTTATAAATAAAGCAAAATAAATATAATATTGAAATGTATCCGAGAGATTACATAAATGTTAAGACAAAACAATAATATAAAAATAATTGAGATAAAAATATATAATTTTGAAAGAGAAAATTTTGAAGTGAGAGAAGGAAAAATAAAAATAGCTAATATTAAATAATTATTTACAAATGTAGTTTTATAGTTGGAGATAACGGGGTGGGGGTTTTGAAGAGTGGGTGGATGGGAAGTTAATAAATAAATTAATAAATTAATTTAAATATTAAAATTGACATGTCAAAATAATTGAGACACCAATTCACCCATCTTCAATTATATATAGTATAGATGATCGAACTTTTTGAAATACTTATTTTACCGGGATCAATTGATGATTGGGTGATAACCATGCGCAATATTTAGAGAATTAGAAGCAACAATTATGTTGGGACAAATAAGAAATCGCTTATATATAGTCTTTGAAATTTCAACAAATTAAAAAGGGCAAAAATTAAATATTGTCTTTAATAATCTACTTTTTTTTTCTAAATTGAATTTAAAAGCTAAGAAATAATTAAATATTAATATGTGTTGCCAATATTGATTTGTTGAAATTTGAATGATTAATGTTTCTTGGATGGGGTTCAATGCAAATTTTTTAGCATTAGGTTATATGATAGCTAATTTTGACTATCTACAAATGCAATACCAATGTGATTTAGCACAATGATTAGTAAAATGAATCTATAATTTCATTCACATTTACACTATTTATAGTGCCTTAAAAAAATAAAATAAAAATAGAAATAAGACAAATTTTATTGACTCAATTTACTTGATTGTCAAAGAGCCCATGAGTGGTTGTCTAGACTTGGCCAAAAATAATTTTATTTTTTCTAATGTCTTGCTCACGAAAAAAAAGGGAAAGAAAAAAAAAAAGGTATACACTAGACTAGTAAAAAAAACTAGATTGAATTAAATTTCAACTAAAATAAATTTATCGCCACAAAAAAAAAATCTAAAACTCGTGTGAATATTATCCTACTCGGTAACTACAACCCACTGACAAAATATGAATTATTCCCAACTCTCATTTGATCAAATATTATAAGGCGATCATCGACAGTTTATAATCCGCTCGTATAAATAAACAGACTTTACATTTTTAGTAAGATCCAAAACCCTAATTAATTATCAATTGTTTGTAAAAATTCTGCAAGCTTCAAGGGTGTAAATATAATTTATGGTCAGATAAGGGCTTTTTGATATTGAAGTAAACAAATTGAGTAAGGCTACGTTTGTATGGAAGGATCGGGATATGGAGAAAGAACTTAAAATTTATCAATATTTCACAAAATATAATTAAAAATTAGAATTGAAGTATTTAAAATCATTTTTTATCTGGAAAATCCAAATAAACACAAAATATAATTTTGTTTTCAAGGATTCGAAATCCCTATTTTCAGATCGGTCACTCCAAAACAATGTAAAATTAAAAATCTGATCATATGATCTGATATTAATTAATTCTAGAATTCACAAATCCACTTAGATAATCCCCCACAAAATCTGCAGTGTTATATCAAGAATCATGCAATAAAATGTTTTTGAGTGACAAGTCAATTTATCAGGACCACATAGGACTGTGACTCACGATGATAATGGACATGATCCAAGATTAAAGATTTATACCCAACAATTTAAGCTATAATTAAGAAATAAAAATAGGCACTTAATCTATATGTTACTTCTTGGTAATTTATTGGGGTGATTAATTAATGAAATCTAATTCATGTTGAGTCCAACACAAGTAAATGAACGGTTTGCCATAGCCGACACTAAGATAAGATCTAGAGTTTAATTATTTGACATAGATTAAAAAAAAAAAATGAATATATGATAGGGTCATACAGGAAGGATTTTCAGAAAGACAAAACTATGTCTCATAATATTTTAAAATGCTCAAACAGAATAAGACTTTGCGTACTTTCAATCAAGTTGGATCCGAAACCACAACTCGTTGATAAAATAACACATAGAAGGCTAATAGGGATGACAATAGATTTGAGTTGGACTCGGATCTACCCCGATTGGAGGTGGGGGTTAATGCCTTAAGTGGGCCCTGGGACGGGGCCAGATTTTAGTGGTTTGGACCCGAACCCGCCCCGATTATTATCTTTTTTTTTGCTTTATTTAGATATACTTATATAAAATATATTTTTACATATATAAAATATGTATACTTTATTTATACTTATATATAAGATATAAACTTAATAGCTTTATAAATCAAAATAATAATGTGAATAGCTTATAAACGTTTTAGTGTTTATATAATTAATACACATTTTTAAATTTTTAATATTTCAATGCTAAAAATATGCACATATAAATTTACAAAAAATATATTAACCGTTCAATAATATTATCTTCTCATATTTATAAAGTTATAGTAGTAATGTTTTTAAAAAAATATATATTTTCTAGTATTTTAGAAATACTAATCGGGTCTACTGGGTTTAGGATTTTCTTGGTGGGATGGGTCTCGAGTTTTGGTAAATCCGGCCTAGAACCGTCCTATTGTCATCCCTAAAGGCTAAGATTATGATACGCAAACCTGTGCAAGTATATACATTTGGCCTTATAAATACCCAAAAAAATTTTGAGCCAAAGTACGTTATTTTGATTGAAAGAATTTTATATTTCTTCTTCATGATCTGACACTGGACTAACTTAAATATCGAATAGTCTTAGTTAAAGGACCTCCAACGAGCCTAACGAATTATTCTTATTCTCACGTGCCAAGCACCTCTAGTTTGGACCACTTTGAGGTCACCACAATCTCCAGATCCAAATCAATATATAAGAAAAATAAAAATAATGCGAAACTTAATATTTTCTTGACCCATTTGACGTTTTTTGTGAATTATAATGATTTTTAAAAAAAAAATTAGTAGAGCCTTTTTTCTCTCATTAAATCTCTAATTAAAGACATGTTCTTCAATATATATATTTTAAAAATTTTATTAGTAAATATAATGGATAAATTGGGGGTGGGGTGTTAGTACTATTGTCCGTGAATAGTTGGGGACAAGGGCATGAAGAGGGAGAAACAAAGAGATCCCTACTAGATTTGTGTCTACCCCTCAGGAACCTTACATATGTCTCCCTATCAAATTCGTCATTGTCCTCATCACCCTACAACATTCACATTCTCATCCACATCTTCTACCTATGTCAATATGTTCTTTCCCAATTCAATTTACCATCATTTTCAATATTATAAAAGTTATGGATGTATGCTAAGCTGCTTGGTTTAAGATATATTATAGTTGAAACAGATTTTCAAACTCTACTCTATATTTTGCGTAGGAAAGAACTAGCACCTCAGGGACTCATCAGCTTACTCACGGACGTTTGGGCCCTTATAACTGACTTCGAGTCAGTTAAAGTACAATTCTGCTACAGGAAGGGGAACCGCATTACGGATATTTTGGCAAAAACGGCAGCTATGGAAAAAAGAACTCAGATATTTATGAATGTACCAAATTTTGCAGCAGATATAGTAAATAATGATGCATATACTATATGTACTAGACTTGTAACCTCCCCCTCTGTAATTATGTTTGATTTGCGGTAATATATATATATATATATATACCAGTTTATGTCAAAAAAATAAAATAAAAGTTATGGATATATAAGTTTGGTATTTTCTTTTTCTTTTTCCCTTTTGAGGAGTTAATATTTATTTAGTTCTCTTTGGGCGATTTTATTTGTAATGTATTCTAAATATTTGACTCACATTGATTATTCCTATGTTATAAACAAGTACAATTTAAAAATCGTAGGGAATCTATATTATCTATCACGGTTAGACAAAATTAATATAAAAATTTAAGTTTTCATCATAATTAATCAACATTTGCAATGGTGTTACCTAGGATCAGCCCATAGTTTTACCGCCTCGTTTGCAAAAAGAACGATTAATAGTTATTGCACAATCGTGGTCAATTAATATGCACCATAAATTTTTACTTTTAATCACTGTAATTAATCATGGTAAAAAGTCATATTTCTTCCAGTTTTCATTTTAGAAAATACTGGACTATTCATCAAGATTGAGTCGATTATTATGACTTTTTATTTATTTATTTATATTTGTTATATAGATATCATGTATATAAAATTTATATTTATTACTTGTATATCTTAAAAAATATTTTATATATTGTAGCTGTATATATTAAATAAAATAAAATGTAGTATTAATTAATTTGGAATAAAAGACAAGTGACAAAGTAGAAGCCAAATTGGGAAATTGGAATGAGGAGATGAGTATAGATTAAAGAGAACATCATGTGTGGACTCCCAAGAATCCCAATAACCAAGATTTCATAAATAAAAGAAGGGGCAAAAAAAATTGTCATTTTAATATATAGTTTCAAGAAACTATTAACATTTAAATAGAAATGTTCCCTAGCTTTATATAGTTATTTTCTTATTAGCTTTAAATTTCAAAAAAAAAAAAAAAAAAAAGAGAGACAATTATCATAGCTCTAAGTTTTTATTTGTTTGATAATTTGTCGAACATGTTCGTCTTTCTCTGTGGATATTTATTTATTTAAAAACTGTATTTTCAAAAGCTTATTCTTCTTAATGAAAAAATAAAATAAAATAAAAAAGGAAACAAGATGGTCCAAATTGAATATTGGTTATCATGCAAAAAAAAAATAAAAATAAAAATTTGTGCATTTGAATCTATCTTTGATGGTCTTAACGTAATTGACCCAATTTATTATCATCTAATTTTGATTAAAAAAATTATAATTGTCACTCAAATATTAAGTGACTAATTAATCCGTAGAGGGAATAAAGCAACAAAGTCGTATAATTCGATACTAAAAAAAAAGTCAAAAAGTATGAGGGTTTGACATTTTTTGGCCTTCGAATTGGGTGAAAGTCAGCCCTTATTTAATTGGCTGTTTACTTTTTTTGTGCTTAATGCATATGACTTTGGGGAAAGTAAAATATTTATAAAATAAAAAAGAAAAAGGGGAAGATGCATTGGACTTTTTTTTTTTCTAGGAATATTCAAAACAATCTAAATTAAAAATGGACCCTTAATTACCACAATTAATAATATATAATAATTTCCACCAATTTCTAAATATTTTTGTCAATATTTCAAAAATTAAAGATGAATCACATACGTGCATGATAACATGTTACCCCAACACTTGATTTGATATGATGCACAAAATATATATTGAGGATGTGATAAAGTTTATTTAGTTTTTATTTAAATAAAAAAGTTCAATTATTCATAACTTTTCGACTACTTAACTTATTTTAATTAGTCTAAATTAATTACCCAAATGCTGAAATTATTTATCCCGTAAATAAAATAAACAACGATTTATTGTTTGATCTAGCTTTCGTCATTATGCTAAAAAGCTACAAGCATATACGTAGAAAATACATTCGCACATATTTTCATGTTGTGAATAGGCTGGAACACGCACAAAAGAAAATGTTAAATATACACATATAAAATACCGATGCACGTATATTCACGAGTCGAATAACTAGGCTGGACTAAACACGCTCGGAAAATTTTAAATATACAATACATACAAAATACGCACACACGTATTTTCACGCTACAAACAGATATATATATATATACATATAATTATAATCATTAGGGTTTTTAAAAGATAACCCTAATTAATCACACATATATACAGCTTTGGGAATACCTAACGATCGATGCTGATCAAAATGAGCTGTTGAACAGATTATCTTAAACAATAATTAAACAAAGTTAATTAGGGCAATGAGATGCATTGAATTGAACCGTCGGCCAAGGGCGATTACTTTAATAGATATGCTTAGTCCATGAGATCTACTTTGATTATATACAATTATTTAATTAATTATATTAATCCCACATTTTTCTATTCTAATTAAATTAATTTTTTGGGTTAGTATAACGGAATACCTTGTTTAGGCCAACTTGTAGAACAACTACTTTTTTCAACCAAACTGCAAATTAATTAAAATAATTAGTGTTTGGTGCATGACAAAATAATAATATACATATATATATATATTAAGTTTATCGACTGCTTGAACACCTAAAGAACAATTAACGCTTCAATTTAATTTCACTTTTTATTTCATATATATGATATATATATATATATATATATATATTATTAGGGCTTTTTTGCTAAAAAAGTCGCTAAAAACGTTATTAAGAATGCGTTTTGCATTAAAAAAAAGTCTTACCGTATAATAGTGTAATATATTTTTCCTATTTTTTTCTTTATTTTTTTTTTATGATATATCGTGTTTGTTTGATAAATGACATAGCAATTATAATTTTATTTTGTCATAAGGCACCTATAAAACCAGTTATATCTACTAAATTCTTAAAAATAAATAATTAAATATCTTATGTCATTTAAGCATAATTTATATATATTCCATGTTTGCCATAATATATATTATTATTATTATTATTATTATTATTATTATTATTATTATTATTATTATTTTGTTTGAGAAAAAAAGGGATTGATTAGCACACAACTCCAACAAAAAACACATAGAATGACAACTTGTGCACACCAAAAAAAGGAAAATAAAAAAGAGAAAAAGCTCCCTTGAAAAGTTGCTATCAATTCTTTTATAGAAAGCAAACCAATTTCCATAGTTGAAACCCTACTTTTATATATATATGGATTAATCTTACGAAAATTTATTTGATTTTTTTCCCAGAGCTTTTACAATAATCCCATAATTTTATTACTCAAAATTATGCAAATTAATTCCATCCCTTTCTTTTCTCCACTATTCATATATATATATACACACACGAGCCGACAAGTCTGTAATTCAGATACAACAAATATTAAGTTGTTTTTCAACCACGCAAACTTTAATTTTTCTTTAAAATATTTCCAAATTTTATTACTATTCAACTTATAATTTTTTTATTATTTATTTCGACTATAAAAATAAAAATTATTACAAACAACCCGTTTAAGCAAGTTATATAGGGAATGAATGGTCCCAAAGGAGGGGAACTCGGAATCCAAGGAAGGATATGGTCTTAAAAACGAAGGATTCTATGTTTGGGGATGGACTTATCAAAACATGATTCTTGCCGGGCATTGTGGGTCAGGCTCACCTCCTCTTTCTTTATATACCCCCCTCAACCTTCCATCTCCCCAAATTAATTAATTATTTAATAATTAAATAAGTAAAATTATAACGAACACTTATGAGGTTTGACGTATTTATAAATATTCATTCGTTATTTAAGAAATTACAAACCCCACAACTAATCCAATTCTTTAGGTATTTATTCATTTTTTATGGTGAGCTGACTAGAATGCTCTTGTAGACTATGAATTGTAATTTTACTTATTTTCTAAAGCTTTTTTCTAATTTGTTTTTGGACCAAGTGGATAATTTTTTGTTTTAAAATTTTTCAAAAATTTCCATCTACATTGTCAATTTTTTTATAATTTTTTTTTAAAAAATATACAATTAGGGCAAAGTTGATAATTTAAAACATCCATAAAAAAATTACATAATTTCATCAAATATCAAGAGGTATTTATAATTTTTCAAACAACGAAGGGCTATTTGTAATTATATCAAATATCAGGAGAACTCGTTGTAATTTACCCAAAAAAAAAAATGCTTAGTAAATAGTATTAATCAATCTTTATATAACTTTTACCAATTATTTTATTAAGTACAAATCAATTTCCACAGTTATTTACAATATCTCTTGTTGACTTCAATAACTCAAAAGGTAAGTTACGATCACTTCTTTTGATGTGTGACATAACTATAAATATTTCTGATGATTTGAAAAATTACAATACCTATTAATTTTAACGTTCGTCTGACGCTTTAATAAAAAAAAGGAAGGAAAAAAGAAAGCACCAATTGATGATTGTACTTTATGCTTTTTAGTTTTCTTGTCAATTTGAATGGAATTATTGATAAAGAATGGTCCCTTAAATAAGTGGAGTTGGAGGGCAGAAATTGTGATACTTTTCCTCAAAGATAAATAAAAATAAATAAATAATGTCATGATCCTCTGCAAAAACAGACACCAACAAAACTACCAATATTAAGGCCACCCACTAAATCTTTTTCTTGCCTTGTTTCTGCCCTCTTCTAAGGTATTCTTGTTTTTTGTCTTTGTTTCTTGTAATTAATTGCATAGAAATCACAGTTCATTTACAATGCAAAAACACTGGATTACGTGAGTTTGTTGCAATTTATTTTTATTGATATATTGATCGAGTTAATATATTAATTTATGCAGATAATAATATAAACATCTAATTACCAACTTTATAAAATAAAAAGAAAATCTATCAAATTTTCCATCCACTTAAAACTCTTAAAATCACCTAAAACACTATATCATTGAATTCTATTATGCAAACAACACGTATCCCATTTTTTTCTTATAATATCTGGTTAATTATATCACTCAATACATTCAAATTCAAAAACTGATTCAGTACATCAATAATTCAAATTAACGAACAGAAGTCGACGTGTGATGCCTCAACCTTATTAATCTAGCAAAATCGGTTTTTGTCCTAATATGACGAATAATTAAACAATTTTAAGGGGGGAAAGAAAGGGTTTGGGTTTTTGGTGTCTTTTTTTAAAGACATGATGAAAATGTTTGTTGATATTGTGTTAGGTTACAATATTAGTACTTTTAGGTGTAGATTTATGCCCTTATAAAGTATTTGGTGCCCTTAGGAAGAGATGTTGGGGCAAATGGGTTGTCCCTAACATCACCAATTAGGGCACTTTTATTATATATAGTTTCCACCAAATCCATATCTTTTACTTTATAGTCCCAATTATGAATAATTATTTATTTAAAAGTTTAAAACATTGAACCCCAAATAATGGTTATGTGCAAAACTCAATGTCTAGACAAAAATCCAAAAACAACTTTGAAATATGCACAAGTTCTTTTGAACTTTTCAAGAATTTTACTTTAATGAATATATAATTATGACAAAATTCTACCATTAGTTATTAGGAAATTCACGCGAAAAAGAATACATCTTGACTCAAATTTTGGTCAATTGATTTTTTTTTTCAGAAAGTAAATGGTGTGGTTGGAAATTTTGACTTTTACAAAATATTAAATGAAAAAGAAGATGTATATAAATTAGCTATGTATAAACTGGGACGACGAATAAAAAATTTATAAATAATAAAAATAATAAATTAATAAAATTTCATTTGCACCTATTTATTGTGTGGTTGAACTTATTCAACACTTTTATCTAGTCAAGAGACAGAGTACATCTTTCTGAACTCGATACTCAATGAATATTGATACTGTTATTTGTGTAACTAACAGTACCCTACTCGACAGAAAATCTATTAGATTTTACGATTTGATCCAAACAGACCTAGAAATTTGGATAGGATCTGGCTCGACCCCTTTTTTGTAAAATAAAATTCCAATGTCGATATTGATATTTGTGTAACCGATAGTACCCTGCTCGACAAAAGATCCATTAAGTTTTACAAATTGACCTAGATGGATATAGAAATTTGGGTAGGATCTAGCTTGACCGCCCTTTTTTTTAAAATTCTAAGATCGATATTGATATTTATGTAACCAACAGTACCTTGCTCGACAGAAAATCATAAAAGTTTGGGCTTAATTTTAATTTATCAATACTATGAAACTAGTGTTAAATCTTAATGGGCCAAATAATTGAAATTTAATAGAATGGCCCAATCACTAAGACTGGGGCCATACTTTGTGTGAAGTTACCCAAGAACCCAAAAATTTATTGGGCCACATTATAAAATTTCTGTATATGGTGCATGTCCATATTATTAACAACACGTTTATTATTTTACCCGCAAATAAAACTACTTAATTTTACTTAAAGTATATAAAATAGATTGAGGATTTGAAAATTCAAGCTGTGAAAATCTTTTCAATTTACACAACAATATTTATTTAATATAAATAGGATAATATATATATATATATATATATTCACATCAAAATTTTGGAATATATTTGCAATAAGCCATACAAAATTTAAGTTTTATGCGTTTTGATGAATTGACTCAAAATAAAATATAAAATTATTCTTTCATTTTGGATTGCACTAAATGAATCGAAACATGTTCAAATACGATTTGTGAGAGGACTGATCCACGTCAAAATCGATAATGTTCAAACTCAATAAAAATGAACTCAATTTGCAAGTCAAAACATGCTCCTGGCCATAAAAATGGGCTTCATCAAGCCACAAGTCATTCCGCACATTCCACAACATACATACAACACAACACACAATTTTTAATAAATAAAACTTATATTATTAGAGATGAACATTATTTAATTTAGGATAATCTCTTACTTCATTTTGAAAATTAAGCTTTTCAAACAACTCTTAATTATATATTAATGATTATTTTTATAAAATAGTAATAAACACAGACATCTTATAGATTTCTTATATTTTAAGTTAGGAGTATCTTAGTATTTTAGAAATATTAATAGAATATTTGACGAACCACTATAAGAAGGAAGGTCTTTACCAAAAACCGAGAGCTCAGGGGAGTTGGATATCAAATATCAAAATTTCAAGGGAGATGACTGCAAATAATCCCCCATATATATTGGTTGTGCATCATTAATTTGAAATTACAATCCATTAACCACTGATTTTATTGCATTTATCACTCATCTACTTAAAATTAGGCAAAGTCCCACCAATCTACTTAAATTAGGGGGTAAATTACATTTTTGCTCTCTATATTCATGTCAAAATTTATTTTGATCCTTAAATATTTTGAGACCCAACTTTGTTACTTAATCTTTACAAATTATTATGTTCGTTTTGTTAATCATTAAAATTAATGAGTATTAAAAAACATGATCAAGCCATGTAACACATGGGAAGGGGCCAAAATTATATGATCACAGAATACGACCGTGTTTCACAACACAACCAAGCCATTCATTTTTGTACCCATTTGCTTTTGTGATTCCACTTCCCAAGTTGTTGAGAAAAGGGGCCAAACACACGCACACATAATTAAAAATAAATAGCAAATTCAACTCTTTAATCTCTCTCTCTCTCTTCAAAGCGTTTAATTTTAGTCTCTTCTCGTGTTACACAACCAACACGTCTATGTTCTCCGACTCTGTTAGTTTCAACCTCAATTTTAATGATTGGACAAAAAATGTTTGAAAGACTAGAATCAAAATCGTGTTTCATGGGAAAAATTGTATTTTTGCCCCCACACAATAGAAAGTGTTGCACTTTTGGTCCAACGGTTACAGACTTGACACATATGATCCCATAAGCTAAAAAATTACTACAATTTTTTATCCTATAAGACTAAATGTGCCACGATATTTTATCATATGGAACCGAAAATCCTACAAGTCTTTTTCTATGAGACCAAATGTGCTAAGCTCATAAATTGGGATCAATACAATTTTTCTCTCAAAATCTTTAGGGGCCAAAATCAATTTTGACCCTAAGTATAAGGATCAAAAGTGTAATTTACATAAAATTAGGCAAGTCTAGGTGTATTTTTTCCAAAAAGAGCACACAAATGAACCAACTTCAGCCCCCAAGCCGGTATATATATATATAGTAGACTTGCCCAACCTATAGAGATGTGTATAAATTAAACTTTGCGTCCATGTAACATATTTTGTGCATAGAATGATGAGCATCCCACTTGTCTTCCAAGCCAAAGCAATCTGCTTTAGGCTCATCTCCATTACATTAGCAGTTGTTCTTCTGGGCATTCTGCTGCTTGCTTATCACAATACTCAACATGTTTCCAATCCTCAATCACTCAAGAATCAAATCCTAGTGTTGGGAGATGAATTTCAAGACTTTGAGGTCATAGGGGTGCCCGCCAGGGCCGGTGGCGGAGTCCGAGGCGGGGGGATAGTCCAGTGGCGGGCCAACGAGAGCCGGTGGACATGATTTTGCATTGGTATCATTGGATAGGTGAGATTCACTTGAAAAAATCAAGATAAAGAATAATGATCATCAATTTTCACTACTTTTCTATTGTTGTAGTATACCACCATGTTGAGAAAGTAGGAGAAGATCATAGAATAATAGATTGTCAACACAATGAAATAAACCCAGAATTTTAAACAATGTGTGAGTGAGAGAGCCTTTTCTGATTTCAAGTAAAATGGAAACCAATGAAGTTTATGGTGAATAGGTGTGTTGCTCACACCACATGTAATTTTGATGTATCACTTGTTCATGTGAGAAGATGTATTTTCACTCTTATAAGGGTAACTTGATTAAAAAAGATTTATTTGTCTTACAATAAATCAATAATAAGTCAATCGAAAGTAAATATAAATTTTTACTCAACTTTTTTTGCTAATATAACTAAATTTAGTGAATTTTTACAAATAAAAAGATATATTTGTTAGATGGAAACAAATATTACTAAATATAATTTTTCAAACCATAAAAAGCGCATGTCTAATTACACCAAATTTCATGGGACGACGATATAATTATTCCTAAAATCAACTAAAACATCTACCGATTAAAGTTATTTATCGAACCCATACACATATATACATATTTGTGTCTATGGAGATACACACACTGACATGTATATATCTATTATATATATGTATATGCAGAGCATGTAATCATTCAATATTCATTTTGAGCAAGAAATTTAAGGAGCAACCTCGTAAATGCCTGTCCTAGAAAAAGGACTAATTTGACAATTTCACCATCTTCAAGAACTAGAATAAAAAAATTTAATTTAAATTAACCATTTTACCTATCAAAAAATCAAAATCCAACCATATTTTCATCAATAAATAATCAAGAGACCAAATTGAAACAAAAATTAAACTTTGGAGATGCTAAAATCAAAAAATAAACTTGATACCAATTATATCCACCAACACATACTATCAACATGATATCAATAGAGAAAATCAAACTCAACGAACCAATTGAAAATACAATGTAATTACTTGAAGGTCAATAGAGAAACTCCATGTTCCATATACACCCATATACACACAACTCTTGTAAATGCCAGAACAATAAAACTAGACAGAATGAACACTTACAATCATACTGATGATTATTGAGGGCGGCAGGGATGTAACATCATCTCAATGATCAATTGTCTTTCACTGGATGGATTGCGTAGTGAACTTGGATAATTTCGAGGCAGAGAAGCAACGCTCCAACAACAAGAGCAATAAGTGGCAAGGGACTGCGAAAGTAAGTGTTAATCAGGTCAGCCATCCAAGTCTTGGCCTTGCTACTGCAGTACTCTTCAATTCTCATTTTCACATCTCCAAAAGTAGACAAATAGTCCATTCCAAAAGTGTTGATCTCTTTGAACACTTTGACCACTTCCTCGTCGCTCTCCAGGCAGCTAAACAATATTCCCTTTTCTCGCAGTTCCTTAACGTCTTTTGCATTCTCAATCAGTGTTTTCATGAAGCTCACAGAAGATAGTACACCACAATTCGTAGCAGTTTCTGCAGACATTTCATAGGCTATCATATTGGAGAAAATTACTTTGGTATTGTTACTGATGTACCAAATGGGAAGATGCAGAAGTCCATAGAAAGAATTGGAGTGGAATCTGATGTCCATCAAGCAACTAGAACTCGGCCTGAAGTGAACGCCCTTTGCTTTGAGATCCATGACTGAACGAAATTGGCTGCTGCTTGCAATTTTGTACATGCTCTCAGAGCTGCTCCGCAATTCAGTAACATGCTGCCCCGGTCCGAAGAGCAAGATTTTCCGAAGGGCAGCAAGAAGATGTGGGGGCTCATTGGCATCCTTCCAAGGAATTCGAGTCTGCCCATTATCCCTCAACTTCATACAACTCAAGAGCTTGGAAAACAGTGCTGCTTTTCCATTTGTACCATACTTTAGACCAATCAAAAGCCTGAGAATCCATAGTGGGATCTGATTCTCAAGCATATAGAAATCCTGGTACAAGAAAGAAGTTACTGACATGCCAAGAGGAAGGTATTCCCTATCACTCTTCACCTCCATATGGCATAACATGAAGCAGGCATCACGAAGCATCATTTCAGCCAATGCCTCGTCATTGAACTTAGCCGTCGAGCCTTCCTCATAATAACTCCTGATCCTATCTATCCTCTCCAAAATCTTGTTGCAAAAGAATGCTTTGTCCTTGTCTGCAGAGACGAACCTGTTAAGGATGTCCGTCTTGAATTCCTCCACCCGAGGAAACTGGGGTTGCCCATGGTGGTAGGGACCAAGTGAAAGAACCCTCGGATGATAGACATGCTCCTTGTCGGCAAGCAGCAGTGGTGGCACCTTGTAAATTCTCTGGGGGCGCGGGAGCACCAGAGATGATCGACTCTGAAGGCAAACTCCAGCTGGAGAAGCATCTTTCTTTTCTTCACCGCCGCCGCCAACAGTGCTCTTGTTTTCATTTGAGGCTGATGTGTGCGGGTCTGCCATTGACATATATATAGATATTTTTAGATGGAGAGAGAACGTATGCGTACAGGCAAACAGGTCAAAATATGGCAATTTAACTTGGCCAAAACAATTTGATATTGTTACCCCCTTCCTGCACCCCTGCTCCCCACCCGAACAAACCCTTCCCCCACTTTCCCGGCCGTCCCACCACAGAGGGGCAGATCTGAGCGACGGCAGTCGCGATCGCCCATAGGAGATTAGGTGATGAATCAAAATAATAAATTTAACAACAAATCTTTATATAATTTTAACAAAACATTGTTAATAACCTGTTCTGTGCAAAATTCAACACATACAACATATGTATAATACACATACATATATCATTAATAGCAAAAACACCAAAATACTAAAACAAAAATGGGAGGTATCGGGAAGGGGGGAAGACGGCAGTAAGTAGACGTACCTCCAGAATACTGCTTTGCCTTCTTAGTATACGGAGGTGGCACTTGGGGGCGCACCGGAGGTGATGTAATCTTAACGTGAACTTCAGCTGGAGACGCTTCTTTCCTTTCTTCACCGGCGGCAACAGTGCTGTTGTTTTCATTAGAGGCTGATGTGTGCCGGTCTGCAATTGTCATATAAAAATTGCAATTTTAGTCCTCATATATAATCATTTAATACGTGTTGATCCTCAAACAATTTAAAATTATAATTTTGATCCCAAACTATTATTTTTTAGATTTTTTTTGTCCTTCCATTAATAAAATCATTGAAATCGCCAAAATTTTCATCTGAATGTGAAAAAAACAACTCCGAATGTTCTTCATATTTCAGGAGAGAAAAATCAAAATAATGAATTTAAACAACAATCCATTATGAATAACATATTTTATGCAAAATTCAACACCTACAACATATGTATAATACACACATATATACATACATCATTAATAACAAAATATCAAAATACTAAAATAAGAAACAGAGGTACGGGAAGACGGCAGTAACTAGGCTTACCTCCAAAATACTGCTTGGCCTTCTTAATAAGCAGGGATTGTGCCATATTTTCTCTCTCTCTCTCTCTCTCTCTCTCTCTCTCTCTCTCTCTCTCTCTCTCTCTCTCTCTCTCTCTCTCTCTCGGCTTGATTTTGAAGAATGACAGCCTCTATTTATAGGGTGATTTGCAGCACTTTTGGCGGGAAATATTGGGGAAGAATATTGGGGGGAACTCATGGGGGGGAAATATTGGAAATCAACGAGTTCAAGTCGTTGATGGAGTAGACGATTCCTTTTTATTTTTTATATATTATTCGTTATTACTAATTAATTAATAATTATAATATGTATTTTCTAATTATTAATCAACAATAAATTTAAATATTTATTATTAAAAAAATACAAACAACACATTAGTTTGTCTTAAATTAGACTTTTTTTTGTTGAAATTATTGCCTTTCACGCATTTGTAATCAATACATTTCATTTTGAATACCCATTATTCGATTTCAAACAAGACAAATTCCAAAACATCCAATAATCTTACATTATCAAAGTTGAAAAAACTTAAAAATATGTAATTCTGTAAACCATTAAACCAAAATTAACCTTTAACCATTGATGCAACAATAATTCTATATAAGATGCATAACTTTTAAACGTGAAAGCAAAAGATCCCAAATTGACTCTTTTGACGCGTACAGATACTCAAGTGACAATTTTATCAATATGTGAATTAAATTCATATCAGTACTATATATATATATATATCTTGGGGGTAACTACTACTTGGCTTACCTCCAAAATACTCGTTGGACAATCAATATTCTCTCCCTCTCTCTGGTGGTATTGATGCAATGGAGAAAATGCTCAGAAGCATCCATCTTTTATAGTGGTTTCGTGACACTTTCTTCTAGTCTTTTGGCGGGAAATCGTGTTGGCGGGAAAGCGTGGTATAACTTTAGGTATTTTGAACTTTGCAGCAGTTTACGGAAGGGAGGACGCTTCCCAGCTTTGCCGCTTCAATTTTTCAGTTTCGAGAAAAATGTACCAAAAGTTCGTGAGTTCGACTGATCAATACCTACGAATTTAGGTGTTTAATCTATTTTGTTAGTACTATATGTAAATTATTTTTTTTGTATGCTTTAAAGTTTGTTAATATATTTAGAAATATTATTATACTCGTACCGAACATTGTACTAGTATTTTCATTATATTAAAAATATTGCTGCATTTTTAAAAAAAAAAAAAAAAAGTGAACCTATTATTAAGTTATAGGGTAAATTACATCTACTTTTCCTAAGGTTTGGCATAGTTACAAATATCCCCTGAGGTTTGTAATTTTTAACCGAAGGCCTAAAATTAACCATTTTGCCCTTGATTTTTTTTATTTAAATTGCAGAAAAATCAATCAAGACAAATTGCATTATTAACTCCTCTATATAAAGAAATTTAAGAACCTCTCCCTACGCATTGTAGTTCAAAAAAATTCAATTTTTTTTAAAAATTAATAAAATATATAAGGGCATTTTGGTCAATTCATCCATAAAAATTGATAAAAATGTGTTATTTGTTAGATTGTTACAAACCTCAGGGGGGTATTTGTAATTTTTCAAACAACGAGGGGGTATTTGTAATTATGTCAAACCTTAGAGGAGGTAGATGTAATTTACCCTTAATTTATATATCTATTTGCGACAGGACACTTTTTCTAAATTGTACACCAATCATACGACAAGTGTATTGCACTTGCCATGTAATTGATTCAGTTTTGGTCAAATCCAATTTGAGTTAAAATTGTTTGTTTGTTTTTTTTTTTCATAAACTTTTATTGAAATTACAAAACTAATTCCTTAAATTTGAACTTGTATAATTTGGGTCCAAAAGTTTTATAAAGTGTCAAATGAGTCCCGATAACGTATTTCATAGCTAATATATAACATTCTAATTCTTACAAATTAAATAATCAAGTTTCATATAATTTCCTCAACATCTCAAAATAATTCAAATAGACATTTTGTGGATAAACTTAAAAAAAAAAAAAAAATAGATGAATAAGAATACTTATGGGTGGTAATAAATTAATTTATGGATAAATTACAGTTACCTCCCATGACATTTGGTATAATTATAAATACCCCCATAAAGTTTACAACCGTCAAACAAATAATCAATTTTCATTCATTTTTATAGGTGAACTGACCAAAATACCCTTATGCAAACTGAATTATTTAAAAAAAATGAATTATTTGAACTATAATGCGCAGGGAGAGGTTTATTAAGTTTTTTACATAGAGGAGTAATCATGCAATTTGCCTCGGTTGATTTTTCTATAATTTTAAGCTAAAAATTTAATGGGCAAAATGGTCAATTTTTAAGTTTTTGTTAAAAAATTGCAAACCTCAAAAGGGGTATTTTGTAGTTTTTTAAACAATAAAATAATATTTGTAATTATGTCAAATCTCATGAGGGATATGATTGTAATTTACCCTTAATTTATTAAAAACAACACGTAATATTTAATATAATAAATATGAAGTGTCACATCGTTGTATTTTCGAAGATAATTATCGTTGAATTGTAAGCACTTGTGTAGTGCAAAAAAGAGCCAAACTGATCTTACCTCGACCTATAGTCAATACACAATTACCCCATTATTGTTACTAACAAATAATATATTACTCCCATTACCATAAAATATATAATAATTAGAGTTTTTACAAATAATAAATACTTTTTAAAAAAAAAAATTGTCAAACTTTTTAAGTAATTATCTCTAGACCATTCTCTTAAAGTTTTTATTGTTAGATTGCTTTTTGAATGAATTCTCATGCCATCAAAAAATTAAACTAGAGCCGTAAAAATAGTTCCCAGCGATAAAATTTTGAACGGTCTTCAAAATCATTTAAATTAATTATCGATCTTAAAATAGTAACAACAATGAAATCAAATCGAATCTCAAGAGACTAAGACTTAATTTTTTCAGTCTCAATTGTTTTATGCCGTTATGGATGGCAATGGGTCTTAGTTAGACCCGAGTCCCACCCTGGTTGGGGTGGCTTTTGAAGACTTAAATGGGAAATTTCGCGACGGGTTTGGATTTTTAGTGGTTGGATTCAAATCCGCCCCCTTTTTTTTTGTTGTTGTATTTATATATATATATATTTATAAAATATATAAAATTTAATTGTAATTATATATAATATATAAATTTAATATTTTTATAAATTAAAATAATGATATAAATAGTTTGGAAGCATTTTAATGTTTATGTAAGTAACATATATTATAAAATATTTAATATTTCAATGTATAAAATATACACATATATTTACAGAAAAAATATTAATCTTTTAATAATATTGTTGTCTCATATTTATGAAATTATGGTAGTATTATTTTTTTAATATTTTAAAAATATTAATTGAATCCACCGAATCCAAGCCGATGGAAACCGGGTCCGGGCCAAATTTTTCTTGGCAGGGCGATACCCTCCTTGACAGAAAAACATGAAGGTTTGGGCTTTAATTTATCAAAATTATGGAAACTAGTGTTAAACCCTAATGGGCCAAAGAGTGGAAATTTAATAGAGCGGCCCAACGACTAAAAACTGAGGATTTTATGAGGATTTTAAAATTAAAAACTGAGTTAAAAAACACATTACAACACGCACTAGAAAAAATAGATCACTATTGACTATACTTTTAATGATTATGACTAAAAATCGTGATAAATAATTATTATTAACTATGATTAAATAAAAATCGATGTAAAAATTAGTTTTCCATGATGAAAAACTTATTTACCACGACTAAGTGTCATGGGAAAAACATTCGCCATGGTTTGTAGCCATGACAAATGTTTTAGATATCCTCGCAAAAACCATGACCAACTATTTGCTATGATTATTTCATATTAACTATAATAATTAACCATGATTAAATGTTATATTTCTTGTAGTAATATTTACTATCTTGTCCTCAAATAAAAATAATTAATTTTATTTGAATGTTATATATTCATTTTGACTAAATAAAAGTATTATGAAATATTAATTATATTTTAGAACGTCAGGAAAATAACAAGAACAACACTTTGCAATATGGATTATGTGAACTACGTGCCGAAAACTAAATTTTTTACGAGTATTATAAAAAACAAAAATTGAGTAAACTAAATGTATTGTTCTCAATAAATTAAAACAATATGTTAAGTTTAAAGGAAAATAAAAATAGATCATAATAAAATCAATTCTCTTCTTGAAATACAATAAGTTTTTAAATCTACATAAAAGCAAAAAAATTGAAAATATAAGCCGTTATTAAAATAAACATTGCATATTAATTCTACATATTCATTTAACTGCCATCATTTTTTCAAATTATTAGGTTGTAGAATATAATATCAATTTTTAAATACATTTTTTTAGCAGAATACAATATTAAATTTAAATTATTAGGTTGAAGAATATATGAATCACATACTATAATTTATATACAAAAATAATAAATAAATAACTCGTTTTTTAAAAAAAAAAAATAAAAATAAGTGAACCTCATATTGTTAAAGATGACAATTCTTTAATTTGAAAATTATGCATTCAATTCTTAATTATATTTAGGCTAAATTACAATCACCTCCCCCTAAAGTTTGACATAATTACAAATACCCCCTCATTATTTGGGAAATTACACATACCTCCCTAACTTTAATGTCCGTCCAATGAGCCTATTCTGTTAGGTTTATATCCAATTTTTGTAATAAACTGCCCAAAATGTCATTTTGGAATATAAGTTATAATTTTTTATATATATTTTTAGAAATTTCCAAAATATGTTTATGGATTGACATTTTCTATGAATTATTTATTTTACTCACCCTTAGATTTTTCTACATTTTTTTTTAAAAAAATAAAATTTAGCAAGGTTAAAATAGTATTTTTCACACCTCTATCTAGAGATTACATAATTATTTTCAATTTGAGGGGCATATTTATAATTTTTTAAACAACAATGAGGTATTTGTAATTGTGCCAAACCTCATGGGAGGTAGCTGTAATTTACCCTTATATTTATGACTATTTTTATGAAACAGAAATTAACGCGTATTTACTCTTTAATAAAACTTCAATGACACTTTTACCAAAAACTACAAGAGAGAAGGTCTCTATAAAAAAAAAAATAATAATTGAAATTTCAGGAGAATTGAATATAAAAAATCAAAACCTCAAAAGAGGTGCGTGCAATAACCACTGATTTTATGGCATCTATCACCCATCTATTTCAAATTACGCAAAGATGCACCTGTCTACTTAAAATTAGGGGTAATTACACTTTCTGTCCTTGTACTCACGGGACCAAAATTGATTTTGATCCCTAAATATTTTGAAGCACGATTTTAGTTTAATCTTTACAAAATTATCTTTTTAGAAAGGGGGTAAATTGTTTCATTTTAAAAAACACAGAAAGATAAAATCACTTTTTTTTTTTTTCTCTATAGAGAATAATTTGCTCATTTGCAATATCATAGGAAGGTAAATTGCATTAAACTCCAAATTAAAAACAAATAGGGAATTCAGCTCTTCAATCTCTCTCTCCAAAGAGAAATCTAAATATTTGTTTCTCTCTCTTGTCTTTTTCTTTCATAACTTGCAATGGTGTCTGTCAAGAACCCTAGTATTCAGGCCTTTCTTTTTCTTCTTCTTATTTTTCCTAGTGAAGAGAATATTTTGAAGAGGATAGGAGTCTAGAACATATTTTTAGTCTCCCCTCCACAACGTATAATCAATTGACATGCCATAAAAATTGTGGTTGTGCAACACGACTTGGCCAGGTTGTGTAACATGGCAAGGCAGTGTTTTTCGCGATTGGTTATGTAATTTTAGTCTTTTTCCATGTGTTACACGGTCAATACCTCTGTGTTCTTCAACTTTGTTAATTTTAATTCCAATTTGATCAGTTGGACAAAAACTATAATAATTTGTAAAGATTAGAAATCAAAATCGTGCCTCAAAATATTTAGGACCAAAAGTGTAATTTACCCTAAAATTAGGCAAGTGTAGGGGTATTTTTTTCCAAGAAGAGCACATTGAAGAACCAATTTCAGGCCCCCAACCCCCCACCCTCCAGGCCAATATAGCAGTAGGCTTGCCCAACTTATAGAGATGTATATAAATTAAACTTTGCGTCTAGGTAACATATTTTGTTGCATAGAATTGTTGATGAGCATCCCACTTGTATTCCAAGCCAAAGCAATTTGCTTTAGGCTCATCTTCATGACATTGGCAGTTGTTCTTGTGGCCATTCTGCTGCTTGCTTATCACAATACTCAACATGTTTCCAATCCTCAATCACTCAAGAATCAAGTCCTATTGTTGGAAGATGACTTACAAGGCTTTGAGGTCATAGGGGTGCCCGGCAGGCCGGGCCGGCGAGGCGGTGGGATAGTCCGGTGGCAGGCCAACGAGAGCCGGTGGACATGATTTTGCATTGGCATCATTGGATAGGTGAGATTCACTTGAAAAAATCAAGATAAAGAATAATGATCATCAATTTTCAGTATTTTTCTATTGTTGTAGTATACCACCATGTTGAGAAAGTAGGAGAAGATCATAGAAGAATAGGTTTTCTTTTTTCTTTTTTTTTTATGATTGAAGAATAGGTTGTTAACACAATGAAATAAACCCAGAATTTTAAACAATGTGTGAGTGAGAGCCTTTTCTGATTTCAAGTAAATTGCTCCAACCACTTGTAATTTTGATGTGTGACCAATTCTGCACTTGATTATACTTTTATCATTTTATCATTATTTTGTGTATGATGTTAAGTTTTTCTGCATGCAAAATAACAACACACAATCTAAACAGCTTAAGGTAAGGCTTACGTGTTAAAATCAAGGATACAGTAGATTCTTTTACAATTTGTCATAATTACAAATACCTCTTATTGTTTGAAAAAGACAAATATCCCCTCATGACAGCCCCCATTATAGGAGACATGTATTATACAACCGTTAATTTTAGAGATGTATTTGTAATTTTATAAACAACATATTTATAATTATGACAAATTTCATAAAAGTCCCCTGTAATTTACCCTGAAATCAGTAAAAAACATCCACCAAGTAAAGTTATTTATCGAACCCAAAGACATATACATATGTGTATATCCATGGAGATACACACACTGACATATATATATATATATATATGCAAAGCATGAAACCATTCAATATTCATTTTGAACTCAAGAAATTTAAGGAGCAACCTCGTGGACGCCTGTTCTGTATGACTACTCGAAAACTGCATTGTATGTCAATGCTCAAAAGTACAATGTACATGTTTAATTTAACCATCTAAAATGGCTTCTGATGTCAGAAGTTGAGAAAAATCTCAGTATTGGTACATTAATTCAATATAATTTGAGGATCCTACTACAACAACTATGATTGTATGCTGACGATGAAATTGAAGGAAATCTACCAGGACCAATATTTCAAGGCAATGCCGAAGAAATTCTCGTGAAAGGAGGACCAAAATCGTGATTAAAAAGATACAGGACATTTTTGGAACCCTAGGAAAATATAAGAATAGAGTATAAATTACAGGACCAAAAATACCTTTAACCCTTTAAATTAAATCTATTCTCCTATATAAGTACTAAGATGGATCTCTAAAACGAGCAAAAGGGTAGTCTCACAATCTACTCCACATATAAAAACTGTATGTCACTCACACGATCAATTGGACGAATAGAGAGATGAAGGTTCACAAGGTACGGAAGATAGTGTGTTACATACTATCATTGTATGCCGACGATGAAATTGAAGGAAATCTACCAGGGCCAATATTTCAAGGCAATGCCGAAGAAATTTTGGCAAAAGTAGGATCAAAATCGTAATAATTAAAAAAATACAAGACATTTTTGGCATCTTAAAAATATAAAAGACTAAAATAGGAATGAAGTATAATTACATGATCAAAAATATCTTTAGGAACAAGTGTTGTCAAGGCAATCAATAGTCTCAGTTGCAAAAAGCATACATATGGAAAATTAGGAAGAAGTAACTTCGCTCGTTAGCTTAGTTAGGCCCAACCTAATTCGCTCATTTAGGATAAGTTAACATATCACAGTCAGACCTACACCGGGAAGATCTTAGTTATAGCTATTCGATACTTACATGATTAGACCATAAGAGAAAGTAGTACGTAATAGGAATTAAGGTTGTAAGAATATTATGGTAGGAAAAGTTGCATATGCTCTATATGGAGGACAACTATTTATAAGTATATCTGAATTGTACGATTTCATGTGAGCCACAAACACTAAATGATCGAGTGGTCACAGTGAATCCATACATGTTAGAATTAGAAATGAGACAGGAGGGGATCGAAAAGACCTTGAATTGGTAAAATTCGATGATCAATTGTTTTTCATTGGATGGATTGTGTAGAAAGTCTGGAGAAAAGTAAAGCAAAGAAGAAATCCGGCAGCAAGAAGGGCAATAGCAGTGCAGGGAGTGCGAAAGTAAGTGTGAATGAGGTCGGCCATCCATGTCTTGGCCTTGCTATTGCAGTGGTCGTCAATTCTCGTCGTCACATCTTGAAAAAGACCCCAATGGTCCACTCCATACGTGTCGATCTGTTTGAACATTCTGACCATTTGGTCGTCGCTCCTCAGATGGCTAACCATTATTCCCTTCTCTCGCAGCTCTTTAACATCTCCTGTGGTCTCAATCAGTGATTTCATGAAGTTGACATAAGCTATTACATAACACTCGTAATCGGTTTCTGTGGACATTTCAAAGGCTATCACATTGGAGAAGAACACCATTGAATTGTTAGTGACGTAGCAGATGGGAAGTTGCACAAGTCCATAGAAAAGATGTGAACGGAATCTGTGTTGGAAAATGGTGAATGATAAATTAAAGGATAAAATCGTGACAAGTGATTGGTTACGATGTGTGACACATAACGGACTCGTGATAGCTTGTGACAGCTCGTGACACGTAGATGATGGTTGATGGGCCCCAATCATCATCCGGTCGTGTCTGATCAACCTAATGGGTGTATCCTTTGGTTGAAATGATATGTCCATTGGGTGAAACCCTTTGGATGAAATGACGTGTCCATTTGTGTGAAATGGTATGTCCTTTGGATAAAAGGATGCATCCATTTGAGTTAAATGGTATGTCCTTTGGATTAAAGGATGCATCCATTTGAGTTAAATGATATGTCCTTTGGGTGAAATGATGCATCCATTCGGTTGAAAGGTCATAACTTTTCAAAGGCATCTTTTCTGATTGGACATATCCATACGAAACACTTTTCCAACTCCTATAAATAGATCTCCCATTTTCATTTCATGGCATTATTCAAGCATTCAACTATTCATAGCATTCTTAAGCATACAAAGCATTTTAGAGTTTAGCAAGAGAGTTTCAAGATATCATTTGGTTCGCCGTTTCTCAAAGTTTGCAGTGCTGCTACTTTGAGATATAAAGTCGTTGTATCTTGGGAGACAAATTGCCAATTCCGTGAGCACCAGAGCGGGGCAATAATTGTCTTAAAGATAAAGAGTCTAACTCTTGCCTCGACTTTGTAATACACAATTTTCCGCACTATCTAACTCATTCATTCATTACAAGTTTAAGACAATTATTTGTCATTGTGTATTATGGCGAGTGAGTCTGCTGCTACCAATCCAGCTATGGCAACTGGATTTGCTGCTGCTAATCCGGCTACTATGGTTGTCCAACCACAATGTGCCACAACCGATTGCTGCCCAAGGAGAAAAGACCGGAGAAATTCTCAGGTAATGACTTTAAGAGATGGCATCAAAAGATGTTGTTCTATCTCACTACGTTGAACCTAGCAAGGTTCTTAAGTGAGGAAGCCCCCGTTGTTTCTGAGGGGGAGAATGATACCCAACAAAGGGTTGCTTTTTGATGCATTGGGGTCATGGGGATTTTCTATGCAGAAATTATATCCTCAATGGCTTGAGCGATAATTTATACAACGTGTATAGCTCAGCCAAGACTGCAAAAACCCTTTGGGAATCCTTGGAAAAGAAATACCGAACGGAGGATGCCGGCTTGAAGAAATTCATAGTCGGCAAGTTCTTGGAATTCAAAATGGTGGATTCCAAAACGGTAATGAGCCAAGTCCAAGAATTCCAAATGATCTTGCATGATCTACATGCGGAAGGAATGAGGCTCAGTGAATCCTTCCAAGTAGCTGCTATGATTGAAAAGCTACCTCCGCTATGGAAGGAATTCAAAAATTACTTGAAGCACAAGCGGAAGGAAATGGGGCTTGAGGATTTGATTGTCAGACTGAGGATAGAAGAAGACAATCGATTGTCTGAAGTCAATCTAAAAGGCTACCAATTGAGGCCAAGGCAAATTTGATGGAATCAAAATGGAAATGCTAGCAACAAACGAAAGCGCGCTGATTATAAGTCGAAAAAGGGGAAGGCCAAAATGATAAAAGGAAATTGCTACAACTGTGGCAAACCTAATCATATGGCTAAGGATTGTCGACTCCCTAAGAGAAATCAAGCGCATGTTTCTGAGGTCAAGTCTGTACCTATAGATTTGGGAGAACTTAGCCTCTCGGCCATGGTGTTTGAAGCCAATTTGGTAGATAACCCGAGAGAGTGGTGGATTGATACTGGCGCTACCCGCCACATTTGCTCTGACAAGAGTATGTTCTCCACTTACACACCAGTCAATGGGAGGAAGTTGTTTATGGGAAATGCAATGACTTCCGACATTGTTGGGCTCGCAAGGTGGTACTAAAGATGACCTCAGGAAAGGAACTCACTCTGATCGATGTGCTGCACGTTCCAGACATCCGAAAGAACTTAGTGTCTGGATCACTATTAGTGAAGAGTGGGTTTAGAGTAGTGTTTGAGTCCAACAAATTTGTACTTACAAAGAACGACCAGTTTATAGGAAAAGGATATGCCGAGAATGGGTTGTTCAAGATGAATGTAATGACTGTAATGCGTAATTTTGAAAGCAATAAAATTACGGCTTCTACTTACTTGATTGAGTGTTGTGACTTATGGCATGTCAGATTAGGACATGTTAATTTTAACACTCTACGAAGATTAGTAAGTTTGAATTTATTGCCTTCGTTTGCAATAAATACTGAACACAAAATGTGAATTTGTGTTGAAGCGAAAATGACCAAGGTGCCATTTCCATCTGTCGAAAGAAAGACATCACCTCTAGAATTAATTCACACTGATATATGTGATTTAAAGTTTGTGCAAACTAGAGGTGGGAAAAAGTATTTTATTACTTTTATTGATGATTGCACAAGATACTGTTATGTATACTTGTTGAGAAGTAAAGATGAGGCGTTGGAGGCCTTTAAACTTTATAAGAATGAGGTTGAAAATCAACTTAGCAGAAACTATAAAAGCCATACGCAGTGATAGAGGTGGCGAATATGGAGCTCCATTTGATGAATTTTGTTCAGAATTTGGCATAATTCATCAGACTACTGCTCCTTATTCACCTCAATCGAATGGCGTTGCTGAAAGAAAGAATCGTACTCTCAAAGAAATGATGAATGCTATGTTGATAAGTTCAGGCTTACCCCAAAACCTGTGGGGGGAAGCGATTCTTTCAGCAAATCACATTCTTAATAAAGTACCACACAGAGATAGAAATGAAACTCCTTATGAACTTTGGAAAGGTCATAAAACCTTCCTACAAGTATCTTAAAGTGTGGGGTGCTTGGCTAAGGTAGAAGTACCAAAGCCTAAACAAGTAAAAATAGGCCCAAAGACCGTTGATTGCATATTCATTGGATATGCAAATAACAGTAGTGCATATCGCTTTCTAGTGCACAAGTCAACGATCCTTGATATACATGAAAATACAATCATTGAATCAAGGAATGCTGTGTTTTTTGAAAATATCTTTCCTTGCAATGAGAGGAAAGAAGAAGAGAGTTCTAGGAAAAGAACCTATGAAGATGCAAATGGTGATCTTCAAAAGGATGAAGAACCTAGACGCAGCAAGAGGGCTAAAATAGCCAAATCATTTGGTCCCGATTTTTTAACTTATTTGTTAGAAAATGAACCAAAGACAATCAATGAGGCATTGTCAAGTCCAGAAGCACCATTCTGGAAAGAGGCTATCAACAATGAAATTGAATCCATTATGCAAAACCATACTTGGGAGTTGGTGGATCTCCCTCCTGGTTGCAAACCGTTAGGATGTAAATGGATTCTGAAAAGGAAGTACAAAGGCTGATGGATCTATAGATAAATACAAAGCAAGGTTGGTAGCTAAAGGATTCAAACAAAAAGAAGGCATTGACTTCTTTGATACATATTCACCAGTTACTAGAATGACGTCAATTCGAGTGCTTATAGCTATTGCTGCACTGTATGATTTGGAAAATACATCAAATGGATGTTAAAACGGCATTCTTGAATGGCGAATTAGATGAAGAGATCTACATGGAACAACCTGAAGGTTTGTCGTTCCTGGCCAAGAGAAGAAGGTCTGTAGACTCGTCAAATCATTGTATGGGCTTAAACAAGCTCCTAAGCAATGGCATGAAAAATTTGACCAAACGATGTTGTCAAATGGTTTCAAAATCAACGAGTGTGATAAATGTGTATATGTGAAAAAGCACTCACAACTCCTTTATCATAGTATGTCTATATGTAGATGACATGTTGATAATGGGAAGTAGTCGTGACGTCATTTTGACTACCAAAGGAATGTTAACAAAATATTTTGATATGAAAGACATGGGTTTAGCAGACGTGATACTAGGGATTAAGATCTCTAAAACGTCTGACGGACTGGTCTTATCACAGTCTCATTATATAGAGACTGTGCTTAGAAAGTTCAAGGCTTACGACGGTCCACCTGCTAAGACTCCTGTAGATCTAAGTCTACACTTAGCCAAGAACAAAGGTGAACCCGAATGTCAAGTTGAATACTCAAGAATAATTGGTAGTTTGATATATATCATGAATTGCACTCGTCCTGATATTGCGCACTCAGTAAACAAACTGAGTAGATTTACGAGTAACCCTAACAAAGGTCATTGGAAGGGGTTAATTAGGTCCTTCGATACCTAAAATACACTTCCAACTATGGGCTACATTATACGAGATATCCAGCGATGTTGGAAGGATATAGTGATGCCAATTGGATATCCGATACTAAAGATACTAAGTCCACAAGTGGCTATGTATTCACCATTGGAGGTGGTGCAGTGTCTTGGAAGTCCTCAAAACAAACGTGTATAGCTCGTTCCACAATGGAATCTGAGTTTATCGCTTTAGATAAAGCTGGAGAAGAAGCGGAATGGCTTCGTAATTTCTTGGAGGACATTCCTTGTTGGACTAAACCAGTGACTGCAATTGTGATACATTGTGATAGTCAGTCGGCTATTGGAAGGGCACAAAGCAGTATGTATAATGGTAAGTCTAGACATATACGTCGAAGACATAATACCATAAGACAGTTGATCTCTAATGGAATCATATCTATTGACTATATAAAGTCAAAGGATAATTTAGCGGATCCATTAACGAAAGGCCTTTCTCGAGATCAAGTATACTGTTCGTCGAGGGGAATGGGATTAAAACCCGCCAATTAAATCTTTATAGCGGTAACCCAACCTTGTTGACTGGAGATCCCAAGATCTTGGGTTCAATGGGACAACTAAGTTATAAAGATTGTGGAAAGCACTTGGAGTTTTACTCCTTCCATTCCTATGACAAAAGTGCTGTCAGTAAAGGGTAGAGGTTAAGCTATAAGCTTTTAATGATTCCTATTCTAAGTCAAGAACATTATAGGAGATCACCTATATAAGTGTGAAGACGGGCCGCTTCAAATGTAAAACACTTATGAATCCAAGATGGAGTCCAGGGCCAAAACGGACTCAACCGTGAGAACCAAAGATATTAGAGAAGGCATTGTGGGGGTACCATTGTCTTGGTTTACACCAACGGCTGAACAGTTCAAGACATCATGTTCACTGATTAGCCAAGTAAATCCGATGGTATTCTCCTAAGGAAGGTTCAAAGCCACCAACTACCTATCCTGATGCAATGACTTCTCGGTTGAAACTCTCTTGAGTGTCCGCATGCTCATATGCATTAATTTTCATTCATGTGGGGGATTGTTGGAAAATGGTGAATGATAAATTAAAGGATAAATCGTGACAAGTGATTGGTTACGATGTGTGACACATAACGGACTCGTGATAGCTTGTGACAGCTCGTGACACGTAGATGATGGTTGATGGGCCCCAATCATCATCCGGTCGTGTCTGATCAACCTAATGGGTGTATCCTTTGGTTGAAATGATATGTCCATTGGGTGAAACCCTTTGGATGAAATGACGTGTCCATTTGTGTGAAATGGTATGTCCTTTGGATAAAAGGATGCATCCATTTGAGTTAAATGGTATGTCCTTTGGATTAAAGGATGCATCCATTTGAGTTAAATGATATGTCCTTTGGGTGAAATGATGCATCCATTCGGTTGAAAGGTCATAACTTTTCAAAGGCATCTTTTCTGATTGGACATATCCATACGAAACACTTTTCCAACTCCTATAAATAGATCTCCCATTTTCATTTCATGGCATTATTCAAGCATTCAACTATTCATAGCATTCTTAAGCATACAAAGCATTTTAGAGTTTAGCAAGAGAGTTTCAAGATATCATTTGGTTCGCCGTTTCTCAAAGTTTGCAGTGCTGCTACTTTGAGATATAAAGTCGTTGTATCTTGGGAGACAAATTGCCAATTCCGTGAGCACCAGAGCGGGGCAATAATTGTCTTAAAGATAAAGAGTCTAACTCTTGCCTCGACTTTGTAATACACAATTTTCCGCACTATCTAACTCATTCATTCATTACAATCTGATGTCCGTCAAGCAATTAGAACGGCCTGAAGTGAACACCCTTTGCTTTGAGATATGTGACTGAACGAAATTGTGTGTTTTTCCATGTAGAATCTCCTGCTCTTGGAGCTGGAGCTGGAGCTGCTCCTCCACCTCAATCTTTTCCGTATGAAATCAAGACATGGAAGAAGAAGAAGACGACGACGATGATGAGGTTGATCCCTGACCAATTCAGTAACGCGGTGCTCTTGTCCGAAGAGCAGGATTCTTCGAAGGGCTGCAAGAAGATGAGGGGGCTCATCGTTATCGCTCCAAGGAATTTGTGTCAGCATATCATGATCATGATCATCCCTAATCTTAATATTCAAGAGCTGGGAGAACACTTGTTCTTTTCCATCTGTACCATACTTGAGACCAATCAAAAGCCTAAGAATCCATAGTGGGATCTGATTCTCAAGCATATAGAAATCGCGGTACATGAAAGAATCACTGACATGTCAAGAGGATGGTAATCCCTATCACCCTCCGCCTTCAAATGGTATAAGATGAAGCAGGCATCACGAAGCATCATTTCAGCCAATTCCTCGTCTGTGAAATCATTTGTCGACCCTTGTTCATAATAACTCCTGATTTCATCTATTCTTTCCAAAATCTTTCCCTGAAAGAAGGCTTTGTCCCAGCTGCCACCACTGTCTGTGTCTGAGACTGAGAGTGAGAGGAACCATTTTAGGGTCTTGGCCTTGAAATCCTCCACCAGAGGAAACTGGGTTCGGCCATGATGGTAGGGACCAAGTGAAAGAACCCTTGGATGATAGACATGCTCCTTTTGTGCAAGCTGCAATGGTGGCACCTTGTAAATTCTCCGCCGGCGCCGGCGGCCCACCTCATCAATCTGAATGCTAACTTCACTTAATTGTGTTGTTAGGCTGGTGTTGTTTTCTTCTGACCCTGATCTCTGCTGCTCTGCCATTCACATATATAGAATTAATAACTAAAAATTTGTGTTCTTGATCAGGGTTCTTAATTAAACCTGCAAAACTAAGATTAATCAGTAATCACACATCTTTTTATGTCCACCACCACCAGTTTCCACTTCCTTTCCTTGGGTCTTATTAATATTCTCTCATCTTTACCTTCACCTAATACACAAACACTGATCGTCAAAATTAAGGCCCCACAATTTTAATTTTAAGATCGTGAGTTTAAATCTTAAAAACATGTAGAATTTCTGTTTTATCTTAATTGTAATTATTAATAAGATATAATTTTATGATATTATTGATAAGTTGTTAAATATAATTATTTTATATGAATAATTTTAATCAATTAATTTTTTTAAAAAATAATAATAATTCGTGGTTTTCCATTCAAAACAAAATACGCAGTCAGCGTCAATAAACAATTACTCCATTATTGCAAAAGGGAAACTGCAAGGAAGGTTCATCTCATCCTCTGGAGTCTGGACCAGGGTTGGTGGGCAAGCGTGTTCAAAATTTTATAATTTGCTTTTGTTTTTTTTAATTACTAGTTAGAAGCACGTGCAATACCCGACAGGAATTTGTATTATATTTACAAATTATTATTGAGATAATAGTAATTTCAAGACTTTGCATGCCCGGCAGGGCCGCTGGCGGAGTCCGAGGCGGTGGGATAGTCCGGTGGCGGGCGAACAAGAGGCGGTTGACATGATTTTGCATTCACATCAATGGATAGGTCAGATAGATTCACTTGAAAAATAAAAAATAAAAAGAATAATATTCATCAATTTTCAGTACTTTTTTCTTGTAGTATACCTCCATGTTGAGAAAGTAGGAGAAGATCATAGAATAATAGATTATCAACATAATGAAAATAAACCCGGAAGTTTAAACAAAAAGTGAGTGAGAGTCTTTCCTGATCTTAAGAAAAAAAGAAAAGGAATGAAAGTTTATTGATGGTGAATAGGTGTATATTGCAAAAACCACATGTAAATTTTGATGTATGACTAATTCTGCACTTGATTATACTTTTATCATTTTACCCTTATTTTGTGTTTAATGTTAAGTTTTTCTGCGTGCAAAATAACAATACACAATCTAACCAGCTTAAGGTAAGGCTTATGTGTTAAAATCAAAGGTACCGGCTTCTCCTAAGATTTGGTATAATTACAAATATTCCTTTTTGTTTGAAAAATACAAATACTCCCTAAAATTAACGGCCGTCAAATAAACACCCCATTGTAACAATCTATTGTAGGGGATATTTGTTAAAGGACCGTTAGTTCTAAAGACGTATTTATAATTTTACAAGCAACAAAGAAGTATTTAAACTTACGACAAACTTCAAAGGAGTATGCTATATTTTATCCTAAAATCAAGAAAAACATCTACCAATTAAAGTTATTAATCGAACCCAAATACTCATATACATATACATGTGTATATCTATGGAGATACACACACTTACATGTATATATATATGTATATGCAGACCATGAAATCATTGAATATTCATTTTGAACAAGAAATTTAAGGAGCAACCTCGTAGACGCCGTTCTGTATGACTACTGGAAAACTGCATTGTATGTCAACGCTCAAAAGTAGAATGTGCATGCTCAATTTAACAAATCTAAAATGGCTTCTGATGTCTGAAGTTGAGAAAAACTCAGTATTGGTACATTAATTCAATATAGTTTGACAATCCTACTACAACAACTATGATTGTATACTGCCCATGAAATTGAAGGAAATCTACCAGGGCTAATATTTCAAGGCATTCAACCATATTGCAGCCCAGAGAGAAGGATGATGCATTTACAAGATCTTCCATTTTCGTTCCACCGAAGTCGTAATTATTGATATACAGTATGCGGCACTCATTGGATATTCAGAGACTGCGACAGGACATCACGTTATTAGAAAAAAACTTAAAGAAACACGTCCGTTAAGAAGAAAAACACCACAAAAAATCCAACTAGAAATAAGGTAATATAAACGCCAAAAGTATATTTGCTTACTTGATATATAATCTTCGACATAGTCGACTTCAATTTTCCCATGGGACATTGCCCCGACCTAAACAGACCATACCAAGACAGATAATGTCAGCAAGATGTACAGTGTTCAGGGGAAAAGAAAAGCAGAGAGGTCACAAGGAAACACTTGGACATACCACAAAAACGAGGTCCAAGTCGTTGTTAATTGCACCAACATAGTTGTACATGTCAACCAATTTTTCTGAACTGTGTGAAAAGCCTGATATCCAAAAAACCACTTTATGATTTCACATGCAATAAAACTGACACTATATACACTAATGGATACAGAAGAAGTAGGTCACCTATTTTACGGGAGTTGATGGGTAAATACTGGGTAACGGGGTTCTTGATGACACGCAGAAGTTTTTCACCCTTACCAGCTGCAGTAATATGCAGCTTCTGCAGCAATTGCACTGAAAATTATTAAAAGCATCATGTGTGAGTACAATGCCTTCCAAATGGCAATATGGAGACAAAGTTTCTAAACCAGGTACACTCACCCATGAGACCAGAAAACCGCTTATATGTCCTTGGCATACGAGCATGAGGTTTGATCTCTAAGAGAAGACCTTGCTGTGTCCTAACATACAAAGCCTTCAATCTTCCACTTTTGTTCACACGGCTGTCCAAAATTGTTTGAATTGCCTAAAAGTATCAAGATGTCGAGTACACAATTTTTAAAAACACAATAATTGTCCTCAACCTGAGAAAGCTCATATCGAAAATGGGAGAAAACACATATCAACTTTGTGGACAATACTTATTCCGATATATATTTTTGGTGCAAGTGCTGTCAAGCCACTCAATAATCTCAGCTGCAAAAAGCAGATATATGTAAATTAAAGAAGAAAATAACTTCGTTCATGAGCTTCATCAGGCCCAACCTGATTAAAATTTAAATAAGACATACTCATTAAGAAGTCAACAAAAAATCAAGGCTAACGCCAGAGCTTGTAAAGCAATGAAGTGAAGCTTGCAGAACCTATTATTGCCCTCAGCCTGATTATTCATGCTCGAACAACTAAGCCACTTAACAACAGATAAATCCCCTAAAAGCTAGCATCATATTAGTGTGAAGACTTTCCATTTCAAAGACTTTGAAAACAAATTTCAATCTTGCATGGATCAAAAAAACCAAATTTATTCATGCTCGAACAACTAAGCCACTTAACAACAGATAAATCCCCTAAAAGCTAGCATCATATTAGTGTGAAGACTTTCCATTTCAAAGACTTTGAAAACAAATTTCAATCTTGCATGGATCAAAAAAACCAAATTTCTTGACCGAGTAAAAAAACAATATCAATATCGACAAATATAGAATAAATTAAGCAAGTGTTGATCAAAAGTTCAAACCTGAAAAGCAATGTCAGGCCGATAATCTGCAGGGTTCCGCTTATTTTTCACTAAATAATTGGCATGCTCATCGGAACTCAAAAGCTGGTAGGTCTGTCCAATAAACAATTATACAACCATATAACACAAAACTGCAACGCATCAAAACACATAAAATTTTCCAGTTCCCCTTTCTCAAGCATACCTTCCCAACTTTTGCAATTTCCAAAGACGCCTTCTCAAGAACAAAGATAACCCCGGGTTTCTTACCACCCGTATCCACGGGAATAATCGGAATTCCAGGCATTTCATCAAGAACTGGTTCCATTTCCTCCACCTTCTCCGACTCCGAGTCTTCTGTTTTCACTTTCTTCGGCGACGGCGAATTCTCCTTTTCATCCAATTGCTCAAATTCTTCCCCTTTATCGTATTTCTCTTCTTTCTTCTTCCTCTTCTGCCCCTTCATTTTGTACGTCCGCCCCATTTTCCTTCCACACTCTTCGGCTGGATACTAATTACTGCCCAAAAAATAACAAAACAAAAAATACATACACAATCAGCCACCCAACATGCTATAAAACTTCAAGATACGGATGAAATTACTCTTTAACAAAGAACAAACATTAAATTCTACAGGCGAAACAAAATCCACCCACAAAAATACCATACAAGAATGTAACTTACACATGTACGAGCACTTACCGAATAGGGGAAATCCGGTGCGTACCAGGGTAGAGTGCAGAAATTAGGGAAGAATTAAACCCTAGAAGCTCACTGAAGAGTGGAAATTGGGAATAGGGTTTAGGCGAATGCTTGATTATATTATTTGGGTCGAAATGTCAAATTGGATTTATCAATTGGGCCGAATAAACCCACAGCCCAATTCTTACATATATAATTAAAATATAGCAAATCTGTGGGCCAAGCCCAAATCTAAATCTTTCTTTATTAATCAGATAAGCCCAAATCTGAATCAAAAGAGGCAAAGCCATGCAAAATTCTGATCTTTGTTACACGTTGCGAACTAGTATTGGCCAGGTACCTTAGTATAATAATATATTTTTGAAAAAAAATATTTGAATAACTGTTTAGTATAATAATCTTCTATATACTAATATCTATATTAATATAAAAAAAAGAAGTTTTTCTCACTCAAATAGCAATTTATGACACGTAACACCAATTTTTATAATATGCAATAATACCCCTAAGTTGATTTTCTTTTCTTTCTTTTTGAAATATAATGTGTTGATTTATATATATAATTTTTCTTATTTACAATAATTTTAAAGCGTGAAATATTACTTTACATGCATACAGGGACACCGTGCCACGACGATTAGTAAAAAGAAGAGACCTTTCTCACTCACAAATGATGGTTTATGACTCCGTAACACTAATTTTTTGCTATCCCAATAATACACATAAGTTACTTTTCTTTCCTTTTCTTTCTTTCTTTCCTTTTGTGACATGTAATGTGTTGGTTTATATATATATATATATATATATATATATATATTTAGTGGTATCAAAACTACCACTGTGAGCTTTCAATAAAATCAAAATATTACTAAAAATTATGCGTGCATGTACTGCGTGTGCCACAGACCCTCAGGCGTGTCCTGTCGATATTAGTGTTTCATTCTACTCACAACCCATAGCCACGATACATGGACACAAACATGGCGATACGACACAAAAACGGCAATACGAAAAAAATTAAAAATTTGGACACAACATGACATGGTTATATGTAATATATTTTTTTATTATATATATTCTCAATTTATCATAAAATTAAAACATACAAATATAAAAAATATTAAGATAAAATATAAAATAAGCATGAAGAACATTTAACTCAACCAAATACATGGCTTAAAAAATATATAAAATTAAGTTTATTTTACAAAGTAGGCAATGAAAATTTCTAGTGATCTAATTTAGTTAAATCATATAACCATATCTCAATTTTTTAGTAATTTTATTTCAAAACTTTTAATTTGAGAGAAGTAAATTGATTTTTTTCCCCTATAATGCAGCCCAAAACTCTTGTTTTAAAGATAAACCCGATATTTTTTAAAATTAAAAAAAAACCCTAAATTTAATCAAAACGTGTCGAACAAGCCAACATGCGTGTCTAAAATGTGTCGGACTCACGCCATCGTGTCCTTCCTTTTCTTTTTGTATTATATATTTTTGACATATAGATGCCGTGTTCGACACATGCTCTAGGCGTGTTCGAGCCGTGTTCACCAACACGTCTCTAACACAGGGTGATTTTTTGAGTATCCATGCATTATAGACCCATACCCTAATTAATAGTTAATTCATAATAATGATTTTATATGTGTGATCATTAATCTTTGATGTTATCATGAATTTCTATTTTCATAATTCTGGTTTAATTACAGAATAGTGGATCTGATTTATGATTTATCATAAGAAGATGATAGTCAGAAGAAGTTTCAAGTTCAAAGTTCATAGTTCATTGCAATAACTCAATAAACTAATTCGAAATGGGATTTCAATTATTTAAACTTAATCCTTATAATTTGAACTTAATCATTCAAACAAGTTCAACGAACTTGTTACTGTATATTTAAAAATTTAGATCCATATTAATTGAATTTAAATGCAATATGATATCTCCATATTTTATGCTTTTATCATATTGATGGGGTTTATTCGTAAATAACCCCTCGATCAAAGGACGAGTTTGCCTTTGAGAAATAAGAAAATAACAAAATAGGAGAAATACCTACTTGTTCTTCTGTCATGTAATAAGGATCGTTACACCGTTCTCCTATGATGTTTGATGTAATTACACTTTAACTTATTGTTGTTTGAAAAATTATATTTAGTAAGCCTGAAGTTTGTTTTTATCTAACAGTATAGATTAGTTAGTCAAAATTCAGTAAATTTACTGATACTAAAAATAAATAAATAAATAAAAATTCATATTACCTCTTGATTGACTTATTACAGGTCAAAAAAATTTTTCTAACCAAACTACCCTTATAAGGATGAAGATATATCTCTTCACATATATTAGCGTGTGAAGATGTATGAGCGTAGTTGGCCAGAAAATGATTTGTTTGACCTACAATAAGTCACTCATGGGTAAATATAGATTTTCATTCAATTTTTTTTGCTATGTCGGTAAATTCGGTGGATTTTGCCTAATGAATGTATCTATTTGTTAGACGAAAATAAACCTCGCGAAATCACACGAAACTTTAGGGAAGAACGATGTTATTATCCCTGCGTAATAAGTGGGTTCGGTTCCACGTGCATGCAAGCAATATGCTGGTGAGTACGTGCACCATGCACATATATATCCTTTAATAAAGTGAAATAAACTATGGCATTGGCCGGCCGGATCATTACCCTAATTTTAAATTGAATCACATTAGAGAATGTTGACATTGATGATTTGATCGTACGTATGTAAGTGTTGCATCAAAATCAACTCCACCTAATAATCTCATCATCCCAATATTATTTTTATTTAGTTTATTTTAACATGAATTTTATAAGGTCGACAAAAGCAAACAAAAAAAGAAAAAAAAGGTTTTGACTTTAATTATGAGGTTGTAATAAACTATCAAAAGGTATCTTCTTTCTTTTAAAGAAAAAAAAAAAGATAAAAGGGGTTGACATTCTGGTATATTCTGGTTCTAATATTTTTTTACTAGGAATAATCGATTGATTCGTTTCCTTAATTACGCTATTTTTTTATCTATAGTATTATAAAAAAAGATGTGTTATAGACATAAAGTAGCGGTATTGATACAGCTGCAGCAAAATTTTGTGATCCTAAGATTCTTCAATAAGTAAGATAACTAATTTATTTAATTTTTTCAAGGTTTACATTAACTTAAGTTACTCAACTGCCCAATTAATATATTTTGTTTATTTTTGTTCTTATTTATAATATATTTTAATGCGTGAAAAATTATTTATTATGTGCACGTAGGGATGACGTGCCACAACATCTAGTCTTATTTAAAAAGAAGATAGTTTTACCTGGAGTCTGTATTATATTAGATGGAATACAAGATACACCATAATTTGAAATAGAAAATCTAATCCGTGGAATATTTGTGTTCGTATATTGTATATATATAGTAAATAATTTTCGTTTTTTCACAATAATGTATATATATTACCATTTTAAATGTGCTGAAGAATTTTGTTTAAATTTTGTCACAAAAGTTGTTTTCGTTGACAATTAATGACAGAAGAATTAATTAATAAAATTAATTGGTGTATGAAGTTAAGACTGTCAACTAAGCAAGCTGGAAACTTCCTAATGAAAGCCCATACATATAAAATTATCTATTAAAATTTAAAACAGATGGCTGAAGTTAGAGTACATATATTAATTAATTAATTAATTCTGATTATTTAATTAGCTAACTAATTTAAGTCGTATAATATAAATAGAGGTTATTATAAGGTGTGTAATTTAGAACACATAAACAGTAATTTCGAAGAAATTAATCATGATGTTGGGCATAACCCCACAGTTATTGTCTGGTGCAGGTGTAGGGTGGGTGATGGAGCACCATGATGATCAAGAAAACAACTTGTTCATCAGCTCCGTCACCGTTGATGATCAATATCTCAACGATTCTCCTAATTCCTCTGGTGAAGTGCTACTCAAAAACAGCGATTTCTCGGATGTTCATTGTCATCGAGGGGATGATCATGATCATCATGTTCATGTTGATAAAACAGCTAAGAAGATCAATCATAATGCTATAGAACGTAATCGTCGTAGAAAAATCAACACCATGTTTTCTACTCTTAGATCATTGCTTCCTTCACATGATCAATCTGTGAGTTTCTCTCTCTCTCTCTCTCTCTCTCTCTCTATATATATATATATATATATATAAAAGGAAAATAACCAAATTGTAATTTTCTTGATTTAAGGTTTAATTCTATTTTTCATTAGTTCTGTAATTATAGTTGTTTAACACTTACTGTAATTTGTTTGGTTGTAAAATGATCTTTCACTTGTTCTAATTTAGCAATTTTAGGACAAAATTGACTGAAAAATAGCATGTTCCAGTTAAAAATTGAGTAAATACATCTTATTGGTTGATTTTTGCTTACTTAGAAGTAGGTATGACTTGGCACTAATGCCACATCGTCCTTTTTTATATCAGCCACCACTTGCCATGTCATCATAATTTAGCCATCAAGATGTGTTTCCCTAATTTTAATCGTAACACGACTGGTACATCATTTCACTTTCCGACCAACTTTGTCCTGAAATTACGAAATATAGAAAAGGTGAAGAATCAGTTTACAATCCTGATAAGTTACAAGACTCATTCGGAGAATACGATATTTTGCTACAGTTAATTATTATGATTAAAAGGAAAAAATCATGACAAATACAAAATAACCCGGGCTCGCAACAGTCATTAATCGTTGTTTCTGCAAGTGAGGCAAAAACATTAGTCATAACTAAAATCACGACAAACGTTTTGGCCATGGCTAAAATTGCAAAAATTGATTAGCCATGGTAAAGATTTAAGTTTTCGCATTGCTCTTATTTACTACGATTTTTATTTATAGTGTAGCTAAAAGTCAATGTTTTTACGGTGACTAAAATACCAAGCTAGGAGTATAATTAGAGGACTAATTAAAAATGCATTTAAGCAATTGATTTAGTGACTTCATTAACATCATAATAATTAACATGACACTTGTGATCAATTAATTACATGTTTATTAATGTGTGGTAATTAATTAATTAACAGAAAAAATTAAGCATTCCTGCGACACTGTCAAGAGTGCTGAAGTACATCCCTGAGCTGAGGGAAGAAGTGGAGAGACTTGGAGAAAAAAAGGAAACCCTAATTATGAGGACAAAGATTTGTAGGCAAGAACAGGATCAGGACATTGATGGTTTTAGGACAAGAGCAGTACCTGAAGCTTCACTCTCATCAGTTTCAACCACACAAATAAGTGATGAACAAATTGTGGTTCAGATTTCAGTGCCCAAATTTGACAAGGATAATAATTTCTTGTCTGAAGCCCTAATGCATTTGGAGATGGAGGGTTTTCTTGTACTAAGTGCATCTTGTATTGAGCCACTTCAAGGGAGGCTTTTCTGTAATTTACATCTTCAGGTACTTCATTTTTTTTTCCAATTATTTTCATATAAACACAAAGTTTCTTACCTATTTTTTTTTCTAAAAAAAACACAAGAACGAAATATATCTTTTGATTGAATTTAGCTATGCCAAAAGTACTAATTTTGAACTAATTAATTAAAACCCCCCCCCCCCCCCACATATAATATAATAACTTGCAAGAGAAAAGGGGGGAACGAAATACAAGGATGAAATTGAAATGGGAAAAATAATAACTTTGGGGGTAGCACTTTTAATCCATTTCGATTTCAATTTTGCAAGTGTGAACAATAATTTTTTTTTAAAAAAAAATAGCTTATATGGTCCAATGTAGGCCAGAAAATGCCAATTTCGCAGGAAAAATGAGGTGGTCACGTGCCAAGCATGTGCCTTTTTATGACAAAATTGGCATTTTCATAAAGAAATTGACCAAATATGCTATTTTTTTAAAAAAAAATTATTGCCTATGATTGCAAAATTGAAACTGAAACGGACTAAAAGGGTCACCCCTCCATAGTCACTGGACTAAAATTACATTTTTTTTCATAGATGAAATAAAACTTAGAAATAGAGGGTTTTCTTGTAACAAGTGATTCTTTCTTTGAGTCCCCTCATCAATTTATAAATCTCATTGTTTACTCTTTTTTTTTTTCAATTATTTTCGTATAATACACATGTTTTTGTTTTTGTTTTTATTTTCAATTTTCAATTTGTGAAACAGTAATTAAACTAAAATATGTTTGTTTATACATATTCTCATTGAAAATATACTGATTTGGACATCACAATTCAATATAAAACACAATCTCATCAACTAATCCAAACATATTCTCATCTCACACGAAAACCTATATGAAATTAAAAATACGTATTTTTCACTTAAAACTGAAAATGAAAACACAAACAAATAATTTTATTTTTTGAATACAATGAACAGGCGCAGGAAGGTGAAGTGAAGAATGTCGATGTATTGTTGAAGGAGAAGGTACTATCATTTTTTCAGAAAGTGAAAAAGGAGGAGGAGTAATTCTACTAAAGTTTTTAACTGGCATTTCCGAAGAACATTTGATAGTGAGGGGTAGTTTGGGGTTTTTATTATTGTGACCGCGGATGGCCGTATAATTTCATATTTAATCCCCACTAGCTAGGCGTACTGGGATTATTATATATCCCCCACTTATCCATCCATATCATGGGCTGACTTGATTATATTCGGACCAGTCATTTTGCAAAATAAACGTATAATTGGGGTTATATGAACAAGCTTGAAATCATGAATTCGAACCCTATCAGATCTATGGGTATTTATCTCATCTTATGCGAATTATTGTAATTCAATTATTGTTTTAGTTCAATCAATTGAATCGATGTATTACTCAGTTTATCGATATGATTTAATCATATATATAATGGATTTAATGCAATTTACCCTTACCTCCTATGAAATTTTTTTTAGCAATTTACCTCCCAGCCTAAGGAGGTAAATTGCTTCATTTTAAAAAACACAGGGGATAAATTACTTCATTTTTAAAAAATAGAGAGAGATAAATTGCTATTTATTTTTTATAGGGGAGTAATTTGCTCATTTATAATTTTACAGGAGTAAATTGCAATTTTTCCTATATATAATTAACTTAAAAGAAAAAATGGATATTCCAATCCAGCAAAGTAACGACACCCTAATGAGTTCATAGCAAAACAAATTCGTTTATTGTTTAAAAAAAAAAAAAAAAAAACCCTCCGTTATGCATTTTTCTAATCAAAAGATGTTTCAATTAAATTTAAAATCATACATATAGCCTCACATATTTAATGAAACAAGAGAATCGGAGGTTTATTTATAATTAATCTAGGCTAAATTACATTTTGTACCTTTAAATTATATCAAACAGACACTTAACACCTTGGAAAAAGAAATATTGCATGGTATACTATAGAAAACACTGTATATATTTAATGTATTTTTCAGGCCAATATATTGGTCGAAGGAAGACAAATGTATGGCACAAAAAATCATTTCATTACAAAATAATTAACATTCCATTGCAAAACATAAGCGCAAGGCACACACAAACAATTTTTTTTTTTTTTTGTTGCACAAGTAAACATAATTAACTTCACATAAGCTTCAATATATTTTTAAAAATTGCACCATTTTTAGAAATCCCAAATCACTTCGATGCAATTATCAAGCATGTTGTCATTGCCAAAACAAGGAAAAAAAAAACCTTCTCCCTTGATTGTAATTTTGCAAATTTCAACTTTAAATCTCACTTTTAACTCTTTTGTTTCTAACATCTATCTTTAAATTTCTGTTTTTCGTCAACTACTTTCTCAAACGTTCTCTTCTCATTCTTCGGGGCCTCTAATTTTAATAGCAATCCATATATAGTTTTTTTTAACCTTTAACTTATTGGTGGATCATACTAGTTGAAAAATTCACAGCCCACTAAATAAAGAAAAAAAAAACATACATGAGAATTTAGAAAATCTAAAAAATAATAAATAGAATAACTTTACCACATTTGGATATTTGTAAATCTTTTCCCGAATAATTTTTATTCCAACCATTGACTAAAGATATTTCATCACCATAGTCATAAAACATAACTAGATTCTTTCTCCATAGTGCCAACAACTATTTCCACCACTTGTAGATGAATTAGCCCTTTCTTGTTGTATTGTAGAAATTTCTTGTGTTGCATGTTTATCTTGGGCAGCAAATATAAATAGAGGTTACAGGGTCAGATTCTGATGGGAGGATATTTTTGTAGACACATATACCCTTTTCTCTGGCCAATAAATCTACCTAAAACGTACATTAACCTCAACATGCCAATATATAATGTTTTCTATGGTGTATTCTGCAATATTTTCATTTTAGAGTATTAAATGCCTATTAGATATAATTCCAAGGTGCAAAATGTATTTTAACCTTAATTTAATATATTTTAAATTCAAAATTGTAATAATAACACTTTCATATCTACCTTTTCCACCCATATACTTTTGAAACTTGAATTATTTAAAATTATCAATAACCTTATTTATATTAATCAAAGAAATTACTTTGGTGATATTATTTTTGTATTGTGCTTTTAGTAGTTTTTAATAACATCTACAAGGACCATACACGGCACTTTTTGTCGCGTCAAACTCAAACATGGATTCTCAAACCACAAATGGGCCACTCATCAAACCGCCTGGCCCACAACCCACTTACACCAACAAACCCAACAGCCCGGAAATAATTTTACATGGGCCAACCCATCCTAGGTTTCTAGATTGCCTTGGGCCCACGTCGCGTTTTTTTGATGATTTCAATTACCCTTATTTTAGGGCTGGATTTTTTTTGAATTATATTTATTCAAAAAGACTTTGAGCCTAAAATCACTTGATTGTCTAAGCACTAAAAGAAATTTAATATTTAATAATACTTAATTGTGATGATTAAAAATAAATGATCGTAGTTTATACTTACTGATCACAATCACGTAACGATTGTTGATCGTAATTTTTGTTATATAACCAAAATATTATAAAATATTTGCTATGAAATAATTTTCAAGGTGGATAATTTAAAATTTTCATTAATTTTTATCTAATAAATAATTATTTATCACTATTTTAGTCTATAATCAATAAAATTGTAATCAATAGTAAATTTTCTTTTGGTAGAAAGAACTGCATCATTGGACTTGAGTAGGAGTTCAATTTAATTTTGAAATTAAAGGGTAACTTAGGTAATCATATATATTTGGCTGGAAATTAACGTGGAATATTTGTCAAAAGGGGACTAATTTAAAGTCTATTGGAAAGATATAAATGAGTCCGAAATTGGGCTGAAATATTAGGTATAAAAATAAATTTCACGCGAGATTTCGGTTACTCGTTTATTATTGTAGTAGGCGAAGTAAAATAAGAAAAAAATTATTAAAACATAATCAAAGGATTTCACTTTTTTAAACAATAAATTCAAGAAAACATAATAATTCACGGATTTTATTTTTTGACAAAATAAATCCAAGAAGACATAATAATTCGTGGATTTTACATTTTGACAAAATAAATTTAAGAAATGTATCTATACTATTATAAATAAAAACTTTTATCGTATCAACTTTTAAATACATAAGAATTTACCCTTTAATTCATTTATTTTTGATCAATTTCAATATTTTTTTAAAATCATATAATTACAATTTTTTTTTTCTGTCAACTTAATACTGCATATTTCTCTTAGGTCACAGGTACGTTTTTTATTTTTCTTCTCATGAACTTATTTTCTTTCTCATCTCTACACCAAGATTACTTTAATTTTTCATGATTTTTTTTTTCTTTTTATCTCACTTTATAATTCTTTTTTATATGCTTGTGTGGATAACATGTTGCGACAACTAGTTTAAATTAAATGAGTACCGCAAAAGGACTCACGAGAAAAGAAGTATATAATTTTTTAAATATTATTTTTTAAAACTTTTATTGGATTTGAATCCATTATTTATTTTTGGGTGAGCGTCCACAATGATGTTACCCAGAGGTGTGGACATCGTGGCCTATTAGCTCAGTTGGTTAGAGCGTCGTGCTAATAACGCGAAGGTCGCAGGTTCGAGACCTGCATGGGCCATTTCTTTCATTTTTTTAATCCTTCGTTTTCTTCTCTACAAGGAAAAGAACAATTTGAATAATTTATTTGTATCAAACTAATTTATCAGTTTAATAGTAATTCTTTCTATGATAAAGAAAAATTATAACAATACTAAAATCATAAAAACTTTCCGATCCAACCACATAAGTTTCTTTCTTTTTTCTTTTTTAGAAAATATTCGTTGAACGATTCAGTTTCCCGCATAAATTTTTAACTCCATGTCTTCAGAATTAATTAGCATTGTTCAAACAATATGTTGCGTGAAATATTAGTTCATATTAGATATGGTCATATCTAAATACGATTGATATGTAATTGGTGTACGATTGAGCGTAATTTGAAGAGTTTATTAGATTTTTATTGTGTCTCGTCAAAAATTATTTAACTTAAAATTTAAAGAATCTGAATCAAAATTAAAATTTTGATCATAGAGAACAACATACTGATTTATAATTAATAATGATGTAATATCCAGCCAAGAATCACTCATACTGAAAAATAATGAGTCTGAATCCAATTAAATTTGTAGTAATCCAACAACCAAGCAATTACTATTTAACTAATTAATTTCCAGCAATCAAGCCATTAACCAGTAATTATTTTATAAACACAACCCAGGCTCACTCAAGAGGGGGACTACCCCCACCCCCATATTCTTTTTTTTTTTTAAATAATAATTACATACATAATTATATCAATATCTCGATAAATGAGTAATACATCAACTCAATCAATACAGTTAAAAATAATAAATACATTGAGATAAATACCCAAAAGTTCGATGAGAATCGAACTCATGACCTCAAACATATTCATGGGACCCTTAGACCCCCTCAAAACACTGTTTACCAAAAATAAGGAGTCTGAATCTAAATAAACTTATAATATCCCACAAGAAAGCATTTCTTAATTAATTATTTAATACCCAACTCACCAAAGCCATTAAAATTTTAGTTATTTTAATTAACACCACCCAAAAGTTGGGGGTTGGGGGGACCACCCCCAGGTAATGAAATCAAATCTAGGCAGTGTTTGTGTCTAACTCTAAAATATTAAACATTACGAAAAAAATAATCTCTAAAACTTGGGTACTTTGAATCCAACCCAAACTTTGGCATTACGTTTAAGCCTAACGTATCTGTTTCACATAAATTACAACTAACCAAACAGCTCCTCCCCCCACCCGACCCCACCTGGGGGTGGGGGTGGGGGTGGGGGAGGGGTTGGGGTTAATTATTAGTTAAAGTATGGGGTTTATGAAACAACTATTTGTGAGAGAAAGCGTGATTTGGTTGGTGTGTTTATTTAGATGGTAATAATAGCAATAAATATGGACGTCGTCAATGAGTCGCATCTTCACTTAAATTGCGACAACCTGAATCTATAGTGGTATGAGAATTTAATCATGTGGGCGTGACTGCACATGCTTCACCATACTTTTTTAAAAATACGTAAATTTAAATCAATTCAGTTGTAATTTCTATTTAATTTTGGGAAAAATGCAAGCAATCCCCTGTGATATTGTAAATGTAAAAATTACTCTCCTATGAAAAAATAAATAACAATTTATCCCCTTATACTTTTTAAAATGAAGCAATTTACCCCCCCTGTATTTTCCAAAATGAAGCAAATTGCTTCATTTTGGAAAACACAGGGGGGTAAATTGCTATTTTTTTTTCATAGGGGGATAATTTGCTCATTTGCAAAATATCATAAGGGGTAAATTGCATTAAACTCATTTAATTTTATTAAATGGGAGTAGCTTATTTTAATTACATATACGTAGATTATGTAATATGTAGAATATATATATATATATGGAGCATATATATTATCTCTTATGTATATATAGTTTTTATTAAAAGATTTATGTATGGATTTTCAGTATAAGTGTTTCGATTGTGAATTTAATTAAAACCAAATTTAATTATATGCTTGAGCTATTTTTTGGACACCTAAATTTACAAATTTTTATTTTTGTTATTATTTGGAAAGTATAGTAATTATACATTGGTAGATTGAGTAAATCGACATTCTTCGCAAAATAAATGGAAAAATGATTATTATAAGACAACTTAGGCTCGATGTGATAATTTCCAAATCACGAAAACATAATCCCAAAGCAAGTGGCCGTACACATATAAAAATTCCTTGCTTGAATTAAAATTTTTGGGTAAAATTCATAAAATTTATTGAGGTTAAATCTAATTATATAAATATTATTTGCCCTTTAAAATTATAATTACACTCTTTGAGGAGGGTCAATGTAATTTAACTCGATTAAGGAGTGTACGTATATGTAAAACTACTTGCTCTAAAATAAGGTTATACTTATAATTTTATAAAAGTGGATGTGTGTATATATTAGATTTTATTTTTTAAAGGAATCAATATCTTTTACCTTAAATTTAAAATCAATGCGAGTGAAGATGGACTCTGCTTGAATCATGCTTCATTTAGTACGAGATAATAATAAAACGTTCTCTCTATATATAAAATAGATAACTTAATAAATATAGAATATTAGTAGAAAATTGGATAAAATTAAATCGTCATCTAAGCGTATACAACCAGAGCAGTAAGACAAAAAACTTGACTGGGTAAAGCAAAGTAGATCATGAAATGACATAAATAATCCCCATAAAAAAGTAAATTATATAAATAGAAACAACATCCACGTGTTTTTTAACCTGATTAGGTCGAACCCAATGAGACTCGACTTAGGAGCCTAGTTTTGAGACTGTTGATCCAAGAGCGAATGGACTACGGTCATGTCACGTAGAGTCATACAAGTATGGAATTGGAACCCTACTTTGGAGTGTCCTTATTACTATGTTCTAATTTTTTGAATTCTTTGAACTCAAATTTGAATTGATTTAGGTATCAAAAAGTTTTTATTGAGAACTTGCCAATTAACTTAATATGTGTTGTTTTTTTTTTTTACGTGCCCTTACGTGTGGCTCGATATCAACACCGTCAATCTACTTCAACTCACCTCCAGTTGGATCAAAGCTTAAATTAGAAAAAAAAAAACTTGAAAAGGAAATTAAATTAGAATCCTTACCGTAAGCATTAAAATAAATGTTATTTTAATCGGGCTTGCATCGAAGTTGTACCGTTTGTGGATGGAGCAGAACACGAGGATCTTTCAACGAAAGTCAAGAACTCGGGGAGACATAGTTAAACTACTGCTTAAGCAAATCCGATGTGAACTCTTAGCACATTATAGTCCTGACTCTATAGAAGTTCTCTTTGTGTACAGAACTCGGGGGATAACTTGGGAGAGCTTGTAAGCTATACTACCTGTTGTACTCTTTACTGTTACATATATACAATTTACCATTTACCCAAACAGAAAAAATGTTATTTTTGTTATAACATAATTGATAAATTGTCTCGGTAAATTCAAGTTACTGATTTTGTCACTTTAATATGGATATAATACATTTTAATTATTTTAAGTGATATGAGATTGTTAATTTTTTAAATTAAATATTTATATCTATAATATTACAATTACACTAAATTTGGGGTGGGGGGAGGCAAATTAGTTGAGGTTGACTCAATTGAACAAAATAAGGAATAATTTCTAACTATTTCTCTTTTTCAAAATGAGGATGATTACATTGGCCTCGCCTGATATTGGGTGTAATTACTCGTAAATCCCATATAATTTAAAAAATTACATTAAGTATCCCTCATGTTTATTTTCGTCCAACAAATAGATCATTGTGTTAATTAGTCAAATTCACAGAATTCGCTAATATTAACGAAAAATATTAAATGAAATCCATATGTACCATCCATTGGCTTTATAAGGGTGATGATATCCTCACATACATTAAATACGAAATTATCATTCATAACATCCCATAAGCTTTATGATCTTATTTTTTCCCGAACCCATCATAACTTATTTAAAAGAATATAAATAAAATTAATATTTTTCTAAAAATTAAAAATATCTTAAAAGATATTTAAGTTGATAATAAGATATTTTTAAATATCTTGAGCCAAACACCCCCTGAGTTGTCAACCCTACCTGTAGAGTGTAGAACTTAATTCACATCTCCTTCAACAAAAAGCCAAATCCCTCCCCGCTTTGCTTACTTACCATCACCTTGCTCTCGTAAGTCACCTCCTCCCCTCTCTCCCTCTGCCCCCACAACCCCCCTCCCCCCCCCCCCCCCAGCAAAACGCCTGCAAATGGGACCCCAAAACACACACAATCACACACACACACATATATATACATGTTTGTACGTACATGCTGATGTACTGATATATTTATACACACACACAACACGCTCTGATATACATACGTGTGTGTGTGTGTGTTTGGAGTTCTTGATAGTGTGGTTAATGGATGATGATGATGATGGTTTTCAGGGCTGAAGAGAAGCTGCGGACGCAGGCATTTGGAGAAAATAATCAAGAGTTGCGTCGTCTGATCATATCAACACTGAAGAACTTGATGTACGGGTTCTTGATCAGCTTAAGAAGGGTGGTTTTAATGGTGGTGTTAACCATGTGTCTCTTGTTTCTGCCGCTGGTTCTACCGCCGCTGCCTCCGCCGCCGCTCTTCCTCCTCATCATCCCCGTTGCCATCATGGGGGTGCTCATCTTCTTGGCACTCACGCCGCCGCAGCTCTCCGGCGTCGTCGCCCTCATGACCTGCACATCATGATGACGGACATGGATTAATAATAGTACGTAAGTTGAAACTTGAATGAGAATGGCCATGCTTAATTGTTCTTGTTAATTACTGCAGTGCTGCTAATTACCTGGCTAATTAATTATCAGTTTGATCAATAAAAAAAAAGGTTAAAATAGAAAATAATTAAGGTGGGGTTTAATTAATTAGTTCAAGATTAATTTTAATTATAATATAATTTTCGATGTAATGATTCGCATGATTTCCAGTTGTTTGGATCGGTGGATGTGCAAGTCTCACACATAGTACTACTCCACACCATTTTGATTTAATTAATATAAATTTGTGTGGGCAGATGCATTGTATGTGACATTTTTATATTAGTTTCTTTGCCCCACTCTTGTGATTAAATTATTCCATTAATTTCATATTATTATTTAATATGAGATGGCATTTTCAAAAGTGCCCTGACCTTATACTTTGCTGGCAGCTAGGTAACAAATCAACTAGTTAATTAATTAAATCTTAATTACTAGAGCAATTAATGTGTTATTCCAGTTTCACATTGATATTATTTAATTTCATGATATTGGTTGGGAAATGTGATTAATGTATAATTTAAATAAAGTACAAATTGTACAATTATTAGTACGTGTGTCACACTTATTATGTGATTGATTGGGTTCAATCCAACGTAATTTGAAAAAGAACTTTTCGCGTTTAGCTTTTATAATTTTTTGACAAGTATAAATCCAACATATTATTTGATTATTTTATCCTCCTTATATATAGCAACCACTTTTAATATATAAATTAAGGTAGTCTATTGATGATTAAAATTTTCTTTAAATTTCATTTTCTTCTAATCATTTCAATAGCTTTTCTAAGACATCAAAGAGATTTCCTTAATTTTCATTTATAATCATTAATTATAAAATTATTGTTTTTAATATTTGAAACTCTAAAAATAAGATAAAATTATATATAACATCCTACCAACTGATACTTCACTATTTTGTTTCTTTGTGTTTGTTTGCTCAGTAAATTTGGAATATGGAAGAGCCGAAAGAATTGTAAATATGGAAAAGGGATTAAATAATAACAGAATTATATTAAATAATATGGAAAGGGTACGTATGATAAAATATGTCGTTTCACTAGTATTTAAATTCGGGCCGTGGATATTAGATGACATTTAGAAAATATTTTTCACTTTAAAATAAAAAATAATATTAGATATAATAAAATTATACTCCGAAAAAAAGGAAATTACGTTATTAATCAGATTGTTGTTATATGTTTCTTTCGAGAATTAAATTTTTGAATTTAGGTCGATGGTATGTTGCTTAATTGGGAAAGTTGAGGCCTTATAACTAAAAGGTTGTGAATTCGAGTTCTACGAACATGGATGTATGTCTATTGCTATAGTAGTAATTTGTTGTCCTTTTTCACTCATTTGAGCATATTCGTTGATTTAAATTATTAAGTTATTGAAGCGATTTTTGAATTTGAATTTATTAAATCGTATACTATTAAGAAAAGTAAAAGAGAATTTTAGATATTTATTTATTTCAATGTTATAAAATTAATCAAATGATCAAATTCTTCTAATTGAATATTTATTTATTTCAATGTTATAAAATTAAGAGGCTCGAAACAGGCATGGTCTCAAAATATTTTTCCAATTTAATGTAAAACATTACTAAAATATTTGATGTAGTTTTTAGACATTATGAATTATTGATAATTATTTTTTCTAATTATTTATTTTCTTTCTTTTTGGGAATAGGGATGGATGGATGGTGTTGTTCGTCTTGCGCAGAGACGTTTGGACTGCGAAGATTGCTGCTGAGGTCTCTGCTTCCTTCTGAGGGAGAGAAATTCTCTTTGTTGTTCTGCTGTTAGAGTGAATGCACAGCTTTAAATACGTTGGTATGTTTTAATTAATTTTTATTTATTTAAGATAATTTTTTAAAAATGTGTATTTTTGGAGAGAATTATAGAGAATGGGATCAATTTATTGTTTGTTTTTAGAGTATTTTTATTGATTAAAAAATAAAACGGGCATATGCCTTTAATCGATATAATTGTCTAAATATGTATAAAACAATAAAATAATTGTAATATGTGTATATATATGTTGACATTTATTGTCAACAGCGCTGTGGTTTGATTCCGGAGAAAATTACTGATCGATAACAACTATGACGAGACAGAGGTGCAGTTGCATCATGCCAATCATCATCTTAGTAAGGTGTTTTTTTCGCTGCCAAGTACATAAAAGAAGTAAAATCGCACTTTGCTAATAGACAGAGCCACAATTGAATATTAAACACAATTTTGGTAACGAATCCAAATAAATTATTGCTTTTCCAAGAAAATTAATATAAAATTAAAAACACATATTTTACGCTGAAAACAAAAATGAAAGCATAAACAAACAGGTGAATTCATAACTGAAAAAAGTGAGATAGATATATTAATTTTAATTTTTGAGATGCTTTTGTTGGTTACATTGTATCCAACATTGCCTTTTTAAGTTTTTTACTGTGTTTCAGGTGTGGTAAAAGCAGGAAGTAAAAATTCCTGAATGAGGGAGACATACACTGTCAAGAAAAGCAAACACAGGGGGGAACTCTTCCATCAAATCATACCTATACTCAATTTTTTTTGAAAAATAAAGTAACAACTTGACTCTACATTAATGATTAAATATTTGTTAGGGATAATTTATTTAAATAAATCGTCCATACTTTTTAAAAAGCTTTAAACATACACTCTTGAGATACGTTAATAATATTGCACAAACTACTTCTATAATTATATAAAAGATATGAGTGATTTGTGTAAATAAATCATAAATCAAGAAGTGTAAATGTGATTAGCACTATTATTACATTGTGTTTAAATTTATAAAGTGAATTTAAAAATTTTAAATCACTAGAAACAAATTTATGGAATTTGTTGATTACAAAAAATTCAAAAAAATTTACTCTCATTTTGTACTATATCTATGGAATATTAGAGCATTTGATATTAATTTATTTTTTTCCTAATTCATCACTCAAATGAGGCTATCTTTGTCATTTTAACTTCACCACTTTATCATATTCACCCTTAAAAATAGTGAAGGTAAACTAAATCATGTCATTAGTATAAAAGTCCCTTCTATTAATTTAAAAAATGACTTTTCCTCTGCCAAATCTCACCCCAAGTCTCGCACAACGTTGTCCCTGAATAATAAAATTTTTTTTTAATTTAAAAATATATAAATGAAAATAAAAACATAACTAACACATTACATCTGTGTGTAATCATACATAAACTCGAAAAATATTAACGCAATTATCTAAAGGCTGCATTTAGATTGATGGATTGGATTTGAAGGGAATAATTTAAAAAAGGAATGTTAAACATTTTCATTTAAAAAAAATTTAAAATTAATCAATACGTGGGATGTTATTTTACTTTAATAGTATTGTCCTATTTTAATAGTAGGTCTTATATGGTTATTATAATTGCCATTATTTATGTACATATCTGACATGAATGAGTAATATTAATTTATTTCATAAATAATAATTCATCTCTACACTTAAAAAAATATTTTAAAAATAAAATTAAAGTATTTACATTTAAATATCCAAATAGATTCGAAAACTTTATTATTAATAATTTCGTAATTTAAAACCCTTCAATTCAAATGCTAATTTTAAAAAAATAGAAACGCCCAGCTAACTACAAATATAATGTAATAAAATATTGTGCCCACGGGGGGGTGGTACGTACAGTGTGCGTGGTGCTGTGATAATGCCGACACGTGAAGTATAGAGGTTGGGCGGCGTGGGGGTTGGAGCCGAAGAAGAGAGCTTCGCTGTGTGGGCAAACAGATTCATCTGTATCTGCACCGCCAGTGGGGGGGTTTTGGCGGCGGCGCGTCAGATAATTACTTTTTGACTCGCTGACCCACAGCTGGTTCTTAGATTCCACCTGTACGGCTGCATGGATCCTAGGATTCATGTCCTCCGCCCCCCACACTTTACTAGGTTTTCCAGATATTTCCGCCTCTCATGTGCCTTTGTTTTTCCTTTTTCTTTTTTTTTTTTGTCCTTTTTCCACTCTTTCTATAATATGGTCTTTTTCATTTTTCTTCTTGGGGTTTCTTTATATAGTAATAATAATGTTATTCATACCTATATGTAATGTCGTATTAAATCATTCTGTTGTAATTAAACACTCTAAAAAATAAAAATTATCCACCAAAAAATGTGGATTAAGAATGATAAATATATATGACGTAAAATCGTTGAACTTATTATGTAAAAAGTAAGATATAAATACTCACTCGTCATAATGTGAATGTAATTTAAATTCTGTTGTATATTTTTTATTCGAGTCGAGGTCCTCTACGACCTAGAGCTGACTCCAAATCAACTAGTTGATAATCTAGAATGTAGGTCCAACGAGTATCTCGAGTTGGACTACTGATCGTTGGCCCGTGCAAACAAGTCGTTAGGCGCCTAGCTGAGGGCTCCAAAGTTTAAGTCTGTTTAGGGGTTCGAGGTTATGTGGGGCTGCACTTTAAGATCTCTTTATAGAGTGTGATTTGATAATAAAAAATGCATATCTGTCTAATGAATCCTTTATGTATTTATAAATATTTATGTGTCAGAACTCATGTGGGACACGTATCAATAGGGCCACATACCTATTGAAGAGAGTTAGGTGCAACGCGAAATGATAAAAAACACGCGGATCTTCAGAATGTTTGGGAATCTTCTTATTTGCTCGAGGGCATTTCGGTCCTTTCGATGGTTCAACGTATTTTCACCTGTCAATTGCATTGTAATATATATATATATGTATAAGGGATTACATTATTTTTTTTCTGTATATATTAATTAAAATAGAAGATACGATAGTATTTGAAACAAAAAATTCATTCTACTATAAAGATTAATTACATAGTTTTAACTTTCTAACTATTATTTTGGTTACGTTCTTTTAATTCTATTAATTTTCATTGGCCAATTTTTATGGTGAATCATACAAAACGATCTTTTTTCATTATAAATTATAATTTTATATAATATTTTTTCATAATTTCTTAAAATGTCTTTATGAACTAATATGTTTTATGAATTATTAATTTATGCCAACCCTCATTTTTATTTTACATTTTTCAAATAATTTTTTTAAATCAACAAGAGTAAAGTAGTTATTTTCACATGATCGACTATATATTTATATTTCATTTAAAGTAATATTTACAATTTTTCAAATAATTATAAGGGGATATTATGTCAAAACCGCCGTGGAAATATTGTAAGTAATTTACCATACATACTATAAAGTGAACTATACATAGGACCGGTCCTACAACTTCATAAATCGTGCTTATATTTTATTTACAGAAACTCATATATAAAAATCGCATATAAAGAAGTAAAAAGCGTAATGAACTTTGAAATTAAAGTGTGAAATGTGATGAAGAAATTTGCATCACCAAAGATAAGGCTCGCCCCTTGGGCTTTGGTGCTATGAACCCAACCCACCCCAATCCCCAACCTTTGACGTTTCTTTTTTGCTGACGTGTCATCGACTCATCACTTTCTCATAGAAACAACACAAAAAAGTGACGCAGGTGGGCCCACCCGCCACAACCGAGGGTCATTTCGTCAATTACAAAATTCAGTTCCTTCAAAAATTTATTTATTTTTCAAAATGTAATTTTAATTTTAGATAAATTTAAGCAAAACGCCCTCTTAATTTAACATGTGATTAATTTAGATAGAGTAACTTAAAAAAAAACAATATTTGAAGATTTTATTTTATTTTTTATCAAGAACTATCAAATTTAATTCTCTTTAATTATAAAGAAAATATATTATCAACACATCACATTTTATTTTAAAAAAATAAAAAAATATCAATGTGAAGGTATTATGACGGTGTTATATAGACTTTTATTTTTATATTAATATAAATTATATATATATATAAATATTTAAATATATAGAGACTTATTAAATCTGTGTTTCTGTATAATAATAACTTCCTCACAAGAAATCATTCAACTTTAAAAAGTCCAAATTACCCTCGAGCCGTTCTTCAAATAATTATGTCATCACCTATACTAAAATACAGAACATAAAAGAATAATTATGTCATCACTTATAATTATCATACATCCATTACGGTAAAGTCCAAATTGCCCTCAGGTCTTTCTTAGTTTACCCTCACGCTCATAAATCATATCGTTCCTCTACGCTTCCCCTTCCTCTTAGAAAAACTCCTGCAAAAGGGTATCGCGCGCACTCACTCACCCAAATACGTACAAATACATATTAAAACGTATTTATACTCTGTGTGTAAGTGTTGATATACTTGCTGCGTACATATAAACTTATGTTAGTATATACTTATATGTATAAACGTATAAATATATATATGCATGTGTGTACGTACATGCAGTATAAATATACGTATATATATACGAAAGCTCATAGTTGCAGTATGGTGAATGAAGATGATGATGGTTTGCAGGGTGAAGAGAAAACGGCTGATTACAATACATAACAGACGTTAGATGTTCAGCGCAGGCGGGGTAGTTATGATGGTGCTGGTAACGGCGTGCCTCTTGTTGCTGCCGCCGTTTCTTCCTTCACTTCCGCCACCGCCGTCCGTTCTCCTCCTCATACCCGTCGCCATCATGGCGGTGCTCATTTTCCTGGCCGTCACGCCGCCGCAGCTCGCCGACCTAGCTCTCGGCTCCGTTTGAATAATGTAGTACGTGTATATACGTAACAGGTGGAGTATACTACGTGCTTGTTAATTTCGATGCTAATTAATTAGATACAGGTTAATTATATTAACACTCGGTCAGATTAAATTTACGTACACAAACATTATTTACCTTTTGCAGAATTATAAATACACCCCTTCATCAGGTGTTTGCGTAAACTTTTACCACTGAATAAAGAGTATATTTATAGGTTGAAATGTTTTTTTCTTCCGACAAGACTAGGACATCATTTGTTTTAGTACCACAATTTAGGTAGGTGGCTATTTTAGTCCTTTAAAACATGTTTTTCAGCTTTTTTGATCCCAAAATATCACTTTTTCAATTTTTTTGTTCCCAAAATGTCATGTCCCACGTGCAAGGCACATGACTTTTGGGACAAAAAAATTAAAAAACGTATTTTATGGGACTAAAATAGCCACCTACCTAATTTATGGTCCCAAAACAAATAATGACTTAGTTTCACGGGACAAAAATAAACATTTTGTCCTATATTTATAATTATGACTACAAACTTAAGGGGTGTAATCATACTTTTGCAAGAGGCGAGAATAATTCGTGTATTTGGGTCTAATCTTGGAAAGTAACGCTAATGTAATTTACCCTTAAATATATGGTTTAATCAGAGAAATTTTTGAATAAAAATAAAAAATAAGAATAAATTTTATTTTGAAAAAGAAAAAGAGGGTTAATACCTTGAATGATTCGGTTAGTGTTTGGTGGATTGACGGGGCAAATCACAGTTAGTACTGATCCATCATTTGGATTTTAGATTAATTATTTTAGGGTTTTTATGTAAATTGGGGTCAGGTGCAATGTATGTGAATATTTTATGTTCTTAATTTACTACATATGTTCCACTACTCTTGTAATTTAATTATTGCATTTGGTTTGAATTATTAGTTTATGTGGATGGAATTTGCGTAAGTGTGTAGGAGCTATATCTATAGGTCTAATTAAATGTTATTTTTAATTAGTTTTAGATTAATATTAAAGTTGATTGTTCGTCATAATTAATACAATTATTCAATTTGTAGTAACAACCTTTACACTGAATCTACTCGTAATTTTGATTATTCTTTTATGATGGTAGTTGAGAAGGTGTTTGGGTGAATTTAAATGTTTCTAAAATATTTATAAAAGAAAAGTTGAAAACATGATGAGTTTATTGAAATCACCAAACTACATCTTTTATTACGATTTTATAAATCTCTCCATAAGTAAATTAATATTTGTGACTGATTTTAATTTTATTATTTAAATAATATATGATAGTTTTAAACTTCAAATGTATCTTCTAAAAGGTAACAATTTATAGAAAATTTTCAAATAAATTCAGTGAAACACTTTTTTCGTTCTAAAACTCCAAGAACCATGAAAGCTAGACCCCCTGTATTCCACTGTCATCCCCCGAAATTAATTGAGGGATATGAATTTTCATTCGATTCTTTTATTAATATCAGCAAAGTCAGCGAATTAATTTGACTAACAAGGAGGGCTGGTTAGATGAAAACACACGTTAGGAGTACTAGATGTAACTTCCCGAACTACAAGGAGTTTGTGTATAAGCACACTAAACCTCAGGGAGGCGATGCAATTATCCCTTATTATAATATATTTCATGTTCTTTATTATATTAATGTACATTGATCGATTCAATATACTGTTGAGTTTATGAAATATTAATATAATCATACAATTATCATTTTTTTTTATCAATATACAAAAATCAAGAAGATAGTAAATAATGAAATTACTTGAGAAAAATTCGAGATCAATCATATGCACTCTTTCAGTACAAAGAATGAGAAATAATATGAAAAATAATAATTTATTGAGCTCATCTTATACATACTTAACGTCTAGACTGTAAACTCATTTGAGATTAGTTTATGAAAATTCAAACTAATATAAGATACTATTTCATTTCAATAAATAAATTGACACTAAACTTAATTAAATAATATAATTGTAAAATTCAATCTAGGTAAATATGAATTTTCATTCAATTCTTTTGTTAATATCAACAAATTCAGTGAATTTTAACTAACAGAAAAATCTTTGTGTTAGATAGAAACAAATATCAAATGTACTAAATGTATTTTTCAAATACAGGAGGTTTACATGCAATCATATAAAATTTCAAGCAAGGAAGCCGTAATTATCTCTAATAATTATGCTAACCTTAAAAAACAGCCAATATATTTGTTTTTACTTTTGGAGTGTTTTATTTTATTTTGAGTAGATAGTGAGAGAAAAACAGAGACACATAGGCATGTGTAGAAAATAGTGTGTATGTTTGGATTTATTTTCGGAGATAACTTAAAATAGTTTAAAATATGTATTGTATTTTTTATTTAGTGTCTTGGGAGATAAAATTCGTTTTTCTGTCAAATTATATCTTTTTTATATATATTTAGATATGTATATATATTATATTATTTTATTTGTATGTGGATTGAATTATTTTTTATATATTATTGCATTTATTGTTTTAAAATGATTTTTGAGTGAATGACTTGTATTTGGGAGCGGACCAAATCAGCTAAAACAATAAAGATAAAGTGTTTTAAGACAAGCCGAAATATTGAGTATGTTTTGACCCATTTCGAATATGAGTCGAAAATGAAAACAAACATATTCGGAAAGCCTCTCAATTGCGAGGTCAAGGTGGATACAGTGGGCCAATTTTTGGATTTCCCAAACGGGCTTTCTGGGCCCGTTTTCGACGCGAGAAATAGCCCATTTTCATTGTAGATATATCAGTTTTCATGGGCTTATTGGCCCAAATTTATGCAGTTCCTTTTAAATTTTAATTTGTTTCATTGGCCTTCATCATATATATTTTTTGATTAAATTAATTGTGTTATTTTAAATATAAAATGAAAATGATTAATTTTTTCAGTAATATCCAATCAATATATTTTTCATTTACATATATTTTTTTTTTTTTTGATAATTTAGGATTTCAGCGATGTTATAATACATATATTAGAATCATGATTTATTATGTGTATATGTATGCATAAAATAATAGTTAATTTTAAAAATTAATTAAAACGTTTTTACATTTCTAAATTGAAAAGATAAAAGAAATAAATATACAAACAAACAAGGCCTTAAAGATTGAGAGGAGGCGAGTCACAGTCATAGGGAGCACACCACCAAAATGTCTTTTTCGATGATTTTTATGTTAAATAACAATAATAATAATAAATAATAAATTGAAAAAATAAGAAAAAGGAAATAATTACATAACACACATACATACATACAAAGAAAAAGCTAAAACAAGAAGAAGTCATCCCCTCTTCTTCCTCTTTCTTTCTTTCAATTCATCTCCTTTTCTTCTTCTTCTTCTTCTTCTTCCTCAGAATTTTCTGCCATCGGAAAACCCTTAATTTTCATCAGGGAATTGAAGATACTCCAAATAATTGAAGCCCTTGATCGGAAACCCTAGCGCACCATCAATTGCTCCCTGCGTCTGCCTGTGAATATATGGGGGCCTGGAATTGGGGTAATCAAGTGCAGTCTCGCTGGGATCGCTGCAGATTTCATGCTATTTTTTTGTTGAGGTAAGTTCCTTTTGTTTGTTTTATGGTTTTCGTCTTGATTTTCGGTTTATTCTCGGAAGATCAGGTTGGGATTTCTTTTAATGATTCTTGTTTTTTTTTTCTTTTAATGATTCGTGTTGATTTTCAATGTACGTTTTTGGTTGATTTGAGCGTTTTGAGTCGATTGACCCGTCGGCCGATCGCTGTGGTTGAATTTCTTTTTTATTATCTATTTTTGTCGTCTTCGATATTAATCTGTAGTTCTATGTAGTTTGGATTTATCTGTTAGTTCCCCCCTGTTCTTATTCATGTCCGTGAATTGGATTAATTTTAGGATTGCTTCGTGAAATTTCAGCTATATCATTCTTTTTTTCTTTCTTTCTTTTCCTTCCCCTGTTTTCTTGCAATTTGAGTAATTTAAGTTCTGAATGTACGTGTTATTGGACAAAAACTTGAATAATCATATATTTCAATATTGTTACTTTTGGGCTGTGGTGGGTGAATATGATGGTACATGGACCAATGCGCTGTTATTTATTGTTTTTTGTGAACTTTTAGAATGGAACATGAGCTATAAAGCTATGCTAGATAATATGCATAATTATGTGGTCTTTTCATGATTTGAAAGTTTTTGTCATCCAATGCTATTAAAACATGCAATGCATGCGTGTGGGGTGTGACGCGGAAGTGTGTTGTGGGAACGCATTAAGCGGAGCAATTGTACGAGTTTAGTCTTTATTCTCCTTCCACATTCGTTTCTAATTCAAATGTTACGCCACAGGCACTTTCTCGTGGATTAGATTTTCTATATTTCCTTTGAGGCTGCATATTGTGGACTTCATTTGTGATCTTATATTTAATGGAAGATGACCATGCCAATGGATAACGACAAAGAAAATTCCTCAAGAGAGCGTGTTCAGCGCCTCTTCAACAAGGTATGTGCTCCTAAAGTGCTACTTTTTAGCAGATTATTCTTTGGTCTGGTGGATGTGGATCAGAAAGAGTTCCTTTGCTGGAAGATCTCATACAGGGTTGCATACTTATCTTGTTCATCTACTTGCATGGTTATAAAAAAGAAATTATTTTCTATATGTTCTGTTGTATGACTTAAGTATCTTGTTGTAGAATGTTGAGTTGGAGAACAAGAGAAGGAAAGCGGCGCAGGACAGAATCCCGTCAGATCCTAACACATGGCAAAATATGCGCGAAAATTATGAAGCAATTGTCCTCGAAGACCATGCCTTTTCTGAACAACATGATGTAGAATATGCTTTGTGGCAATTGCATTATAGGAGGATCGAGGAGCTACGAGCACTCTTTAATGCAGCTGTAGCTTCAGTAGCATCAGCTGCGCCGCAAAATGGGAAAGGTCCAGTTCGAGGCGGACCTGATCGACTCATGAAGATACGATCCCAGTTTCGGACTTTTCTTTCCGAGGCTACGGGATTTTATCATGATTTGATGTTGAAGATAAGAGCAAAGTATGGTCTGCCATTAGGGTATTTTTCTGATGATCCAGATAATCAGATTCCGATGTCAAAAGATGGACATAAATCTTCTGAGGTGAAGAAAGGTTTAATATCATGTCACAGATGTTTGATTTATCTGGGAGATCTTGCTCGTTACAAAGGCTTATATGGGGAAGGGGATTCAAAAGCTCGGGATTTCGCAGCTGCATCAAGCTACTACATGCAAGCTTCTTCACTCTGGCCTTCAAGTGGTAATCCACATCATCAGGTTAATTTTTATCAAATTCGCATTATACTTCTCTATTGATTTTTTCCTTTGATTCTTTGTTTGAGTTAGTTGTCATTGATTGCTTATCTAACTTGGAGTTATGCTTTTCATTTTTCAGCTTGCTATACTGGCTGGATATTCAAATGATGAACTGCTGTCAATTTATCGCTATTTTCGAAGTCTAGCGGTTGATAACCCTTTCATTACTGCAAGAGACAACTTGATTATTGCATTTGAGAAGGTATAATTCAGTATTTCAATAAGTGCAATAGATAAAGTTCTTTATAATTGTATTCAACATGTTGCTGAAGTTTGTAACTTGCTTTAGTTGTGCTTATTCGGTATCATTTTTACACTATACCCGTACTTGACTTAGTAACTAGATCTGAGGAAGCATGGATTTAGCATAAAACCAACAAATCAGAACTTCCATCTCGGGTCTGGTTAATATAAGCAGGAAGGTGATATTACTCCTATTAACTGCAAGTGTGAGTCATTCATGTGTAAGCTAGCAATCAGCTCGATCATCTGAATCAGCATCTTGTTGCCTCCCTTTTTGCTGCATTGGAAAGGTTTCTGAAGGACAATGTCTTATGCTACATCTCTTTGGCAGTCTGTTGATTCTAAAAATCTTGTATGAAGTTTTTCCATAGTTACCTAGTTATGTTTTCAGGATCTTTAACATTAGTTTTTGGAAAAGCATAATGTGAAAGTTGCATTAACAATCAACAAGATCTGTTGATGTTCTCAACAGCACCTGGTCCTTCTTGTTATCAGTATGTCCTCTTTATTTTGCAGAATCGTCAGAATTATTTGCAACTACTTGGTGATGCTAAAACTGCTACAGTGAAGACATCACCGTCAAGGACTCACGGAAAAGGAAGAAACAAAGGGGAAACGAGGCCACCTTTCAAAGATAATAAGGTGGAAGCTAGTGCAGTTAAGCAAAGAGCTTCAAATAACTTTGAACTCTTCAAAGCCTTTATCACTCGATTTGTTAGGCTGAATGGCATTCTCTTTACACGCACAAGGTTTGTTTTGAATTTTCAAGAGTATTAGAGGATTGTAACTGCAAATTTATGGCTTACTGATACTTGGTTCTTTTGGTGATCCCAGCCTGGAGACCTTTGCTGAAGTGTCCTCAGTGGTTAAAAGTGATTTAATGGAACTTCTTTCTTCTGGGTCAGACGAGGAGTTCAGCTTCAGTTCAGATGCTGCTGAGTGTAGGCTTGCAATTGTCAGGATGATTGCCATTCTGATATTTACTGTGCATAATGTGAACAGGGAAAATGAAAATCAATCATATGCTGATATTCTACAGCGTTCGGTCCTGCTTCAAAATGCTTTTACTGCGACGTTTGAATTTATGGGCTGCATTCTTGATCGGTGTAACGAGTTAAATGATCCCTCATCGAGCTATTTATTACCAGGGATTATGGTTTTTGTGGAATGGTTGGCTTGTCATCAGGATGTTGCAGTTGGCAGTGAACTGGAGGAGAAACAATTGAATGCCAGATCCTTTTTCTGGAATAAGTGTATCTCATTTCTAAACAAGCTCTTAGCAAGTGGATATGTCTTCGTTAATGAAAATGAAGATGAAACGTGTTTTTCTAATATGAGCAAGTATGATGAGAGTGAGACTGCCAATCGTCTTGCATTACCAGAAGACATTGAATTGAGAGGATTTCTTCCCATTCTTCCTGCTCAACTCATCCTTGATTTTTCAAGGAAGTACTCTTTTGGCAGTGATGGAGGCAATAAAGAAAAAATTGCCCGTGTTCAGAGGGTTATTGCAGCGGGAAAGGCCCTTGCTAACATTGTTCGAATTGGCCAGGAGGGAGTCTATTTTGACACTAAGCTGAAGAAATTTGTGTTTGGAGTTGAGCCACGGAGTTCTGATGATTATTTGCTTACCAATCATTTGGAACCCATTTTGAATGGTAGCTCTCTGGAAATCCCAGTAGGGAGCCAAATGGCTCTGGGTGTTGTCTCAAAGACAGAGGCGGGTATAGAAGCTGAGGATGAGGATGAGGTGATTGTTTTTAAGCCATCCACCACTGAGAAGCATATGGACGACCTTTCCTCAAAATTAACTTCTTCAGAGGTGGTGGCTTCTGTTGGTGGGACTGGCAAGATTGATTTTGGGAGTGAGAATGGGTCCTTCTCTGTTGCACATGATAGTTTCCTCTTGCAGAGTGCATTAAGTTCAAGCATGAAACCTTCTCCAACTGTTGCTAATAGCTCTTCTCAGTATCTGCAGCCTATCCAACCCAGCATGTCTAAATGGCCTGTAGAACATGCTCCTATTGTGGATGGTTTGGCCCACTTGAATTTGACGGAAAATGGATTCTTGCTGCAGCCTGAGTTGCAAGATAGGTTTGGAGTTCCTCAACCTGCTGCTCTTCCCTTGCCCTACCCCCAGTTTGTTAATATTGGCGCCAGCAATAATTATTCCGTTCAGATTCCACAAGCCACTGTGCCATCAAAATTTGACTCCATTATTTGCTCCGGAGCATCTTCTGATGGACTCTCTGTGAAACCATCTTCAGTCATTGCACCAGGCTTAAAGAAGAATCCAGTGAGTCGACCTGTTAGACACTTTGGTCCGCCGCCTGGGTTTAGTTCTCTTCCTTCCAAAGTTGTGGATGAGCCATTATACAGTGTGGCCTTGACAAACGAAAATCCAATTCCGCAAATGGATGATTACAGTTGGCTGGATGGGTATCAGTTGTCTTTAAACCAAAGTGTTGGATTCAGTAATTCAATGAATCATGTCGGTCCTACATTCTCTTCTGTGAGCAAGAGCAATGGCTCAATGGAGATAGCAGCCTTCCCTTTCCCTGGGAAGCAAGTCTCAACACCACAGGTCCAGAGTGAAAACCAGAAAGGCTGGCAGGATTATCACTTTTCAGAACATATGAAGCAGTATGATGAGCAGCAGCAACAATATCGGAAAGGAAACCAACAGCCTATCGCGCCACGCCAGCAGTATCAAGGACAGTCTCTCTGGGAAGGTCGTTTCTTTGTGTGAGATGATTAAGGAGAGCATAGATGACAAAGGTAATTTCTCTCTGTTGTTTATATACATTTACTTATCTTGTTTTGCTTGGGTAAATACTCTTTCTTCTATTTGTGATGCGATGCTATCAAGTAATTAACTTATTTTGATGGGTTCTTCACTTAAGTTTCTGATCCATATTTTGGGTTACGTATTAAGGTCGTGACCGGTTTACCGCAGCAAATGTCCATGGCTGGGTGCTATTATTTCATCCATCGCTGTTGAAGAATGGCCAAATGTTATTAAGTTTCTAATGGACCATGGTTGGTCTGGGAGTATTGCAGGCACCTGCTGTTGAATAGGTCTCTCTCTCTCTCTCTCTCTCTCTCTCTCTCTCTCCTTCTAGCCTTTTGTAATGCACTCTTTAATTAGTTCATTTTCTCGAGTGTGTTTGTAATCTTTTGATTCTTTGAGAGTAATTGAACTACATATCAGCTGCATCTGGAGGCTGACGCACTGGTGAATTCTATTGGCTCTTGGTTCTTTTCTTGGGTGCATCCAGAGTTTAATCATCATCAGTTTTTCTTGTGGAGTACATGACAGTTTTTGGCGGCTTGGCGTTTAGTCTCTTGCTTTTATGGTGCACGTGTTCTTTTACTTCATTTGGCCTTTTAGTTGCTTGTGCTTGCATATTCATTTGTTCATGCCTTCCTGGTTATAAGTCTTATGACCAACTAGTGCTCAGCTGCCATTTTATCTTGTGCCAGAGTTAGGATTAGCAGCATCAAACTGAACATGTACCATATGAGTGAGGACTGTAAATGGCGTCGATGCCTGCCCCGCCCTGCCCTGCCCCGGGACCATGCATATTTTGTTGGTTATGACTGGCACATGGATTATTTAGGGCAAAATGAAAATGTCATCTATTTTTAGATAATGTGAATTTGACTATCTTGTGATTTTTGTGAGAATCCAACTGGCACCGGTATTTGGTATAAAAGGCTGCTGTCTATTACATGGTCCAAGGTGCCTGCTTCATTAAAATAGAATTTCAACTATAATGTACTTCCCTGGTTCTGGAGCTCATGCTGGTGTTTAACTTTTACCCTCTGTTTACTCTTGTTTCTTTATGCTAGCACCCTACGATTTGCTTCTGCCTCTTCAACTCAATTTTATGTTTCACATTTCTGGGTCACCTGAAGATGTTGTGTACCTTAATCATGCAGCTTGTGCCGAGCTTACCAGACTGGTTGAATGGAGCTTATGATTTCAATAGGTGAAGTACGTCTCAAATTTTATAAGCTTGGTTGCCTTCTCTGGTTGGATCAGTTGGGATAAAACCTTCAGGGATATCGGATTGTGGTGGGCGTTGATGAAACTAAAGAATTGCTCGCAAATCCTCTACTGTTGTGTCTGGTGGAAGGTTTTTAATCCAAAGCCTTTGTACCGTCTACCATAAGTATGTCATGATGAGAAGTTTCAGAAGCTAAAATCCTATCGTGTAACTCTTTGCAGTCGTCAGTATGTCAACGAGTTCTGATGTGGGATTTGAAAGTCGTGGAAAAATTTTCTTTTTTCTTTTTACCAGAGTATGTTAGTCTAAATAAGTGTGCGATTACAAACGCAAATAAAGGTATTTCAGCTTTCTGTGGTTGACGTTCTCGTTGTGAACCAGAGACATCACACATTTGTGGGTAAATGTATAACGTAGATTGTGATGTTAATTTCTCGTTATGCTGGTACTGCGTATCTGCTAGTTTTTTCCTAATGAAATGAAATTATCATTATAATTACAAGAATATAACATGAGAGTGATGAGTATGATAATTATGAGGTTGCTCATATCTTATTCAGCTTTGCCAGAAGGAAAACAGTAGCAGAAGTGAGGACAGGGATGAAAGCTTCGTTTGGAACTAAGTTTGGAGCCAAACGCTGCTTTAGGAACAAGGCAGTAACAGGCACTCCAAACAGGTAGAAGAGCATATCTTTTGCCCCAATGCTGGTCAGTCCTGTGCCCAGTATCACTTCTTGAAGGATTTCTTGGAATTCTTCCTTTGTCAACGATTTTCCTTTCCCTTGGTGATGTTTCTAAAATTGTCAAAGTTCCCATTTCATTTCAGTGTTATGTTTAAATAAAAAAAAGGGTTTATTACACATAGACCTCCCCAAAATCTCCCAAATAAATTTCAAAAAATACATATATACTCCTCAAAAAATTCATCGTTTATATTTAATCTCATTCCGAAGAGTGTGGAGGAAAATGTTGATGCCAGCAAAAGAAGATACATAAATTTCTAATTTACCTTTGTAATATTTTTATACTTGTAAGGAAATAAATGTAATATGAACAAAGTTAAAAGGGTGTAATTGCAATAAAATATTGCTCTCATATGGTGCCGTTTGCACTTATTATATATGGAGCGAGGTTAACGTTATTGTTGCATTTATTTTTGAAAATATCTGGTTCAAGTACTTCATTTAGTATTTTAAGAGATACATGCAACAATGATGTTCACTTCACCTTATATATATATATATATATTTATAACCCTTTATAAGTATAAAATATTACATGAAAATGTAAATGGGTGATAAAATTAGAAATTGTTGTAATCTTTTTGCTGGTATTAATATTTTTCGTCCCAAATCATAACGAAAGAGAGTCAAGTGTAAAAAGAAAATTTTCAGAGGGGGGTGTAAGCGTAATTTAGAAACTCTTTGAGGAGAATGTGTAATTTTATATTGGAAAAAATGCAAGCAACCCATGTGATATTGCAAATGAGCGAATTCCCCCACTATGATTAATAAAATAGCAATTTACCTCATATTTTTTAAAATGAATCAATTTATCTTCCCATGTTTTTTGAAATAAATTAATTTACCTCCATGTCTAAGAAGGTAATAAATTGCTGACAGGAAGATAAATTGCTTCATTTTAAATAACACGAGAAGGTAAATTGATATTTTATTTTCGATAATTTACTCATTTGCAATATCATAAAAAGATAAATTGCATTAAAGCCATCATTTTATATTTTTCCATGGGGTCTAGACATAATTAACCCTATAATTTCGTGACATCTACTTACTTCGTATGCTTCCTGGAGTGTGCTTGTCTGCGGCACCCGGAATTGAGTACTACCAGTCGTCTTGTTAATTTCTCTGAAAATAAAATAAAATTCCATAATTAAATCAACATATATATATATATATATATATATTTAAAATAGTAAAACTAATTTTGAAGAAATTAAAATATATACTCGACGGTCTGGCAAACTGCATGGTACAAGTCTGCTGAGCTCCAATCCTCAGTCTTCACAAAGTACTTATCATAGCATCGTTCGATCACAGGTCCGATTTCCTTCACCTTCTTCTCCTCATTTCCTGCACAGCAAATTAAACAGCTTCATAAAAACAAAACTCAACCCTCCAATCTCGTTTCTTTGTCTCGTTTGAACATATTTGTAATGTATTGAACTGTACGATGTAATAAACCGCATGCTATCCAAAAACGACCAACTTTCGACGTATATTTGCGTACATACGATAGGTGCATGCATGAATTATGCAATAACGGAGAGCAATAGCGTACCAAATTTGTTGAGGGATTGTCCCATATTCAACAAAAAATGACTCTTGATCAAGAAATTGATGTGGGTATGGAGGATTTGTTGTTTTTTTCTAATTTGCAAGGTTTTCTGTTTTATGTATTTGTTGAGGATGGGTGTGAAGGAAAAGAATATGAAATAGTGATGAGTTTTGCATGGTATCAAGCAAAGGATGTTTCTTGTACGCATATATACTTTTCTTGGTTAAGGAAGGAATAATAATCAGGGACAATTACACTGTCCTTTCCTAAGATTAGGTGTAATTACACAAAAAAAATTAATCATTAGGTACACCTGGTACGTCTGACGTTTGTTTTCGTCTAACAAATAGATTCATTTGTTACTAACATTTACAGGATTTGCTGACATAATCACAAAAAAAAAAAATAAATAAATAAAAATTCACATTTACAACCAATTGACTTGCTGACTTATTGTAGGTCAAACAAATATTTTCTAACCGAACTACTCATATAAGGGTGAAAATATATCTCCTCACATGCATTAGTGTGTAAAAATTTATAAGGGTAGTTTGATAGAAAAGATTTGATTCACCTGCAATAAGTCAGTAATAAATCAATCGAGAGTGGAAATATGACTTTTTATTTATTTATTTTTTTTGTTGAGTCAGTAAATTTCGTGAAATTTGACTAACGGGTGGATATATTTGTAAGATGAAAACAAACGTCGGGGATACTAAATGTAATTTTCGAAACCACAAGGAGTCTATGTATATATAATTACATCAAACTTCAAGAGGTGGTATTATTGTAGGAATGAAATAATTTTCCGTGTTGTTTTATGCTACTATTTAAGGGTAAATTACATTTTTGGTCCCATAAGTGGATCTGTTTTCAATTTTAGTCTCACAATGTCTACCATTCGCGAATTACGTCCCATAAGTGGATTTTTTTTTTCCAATTTGAGGACTCATTGGGGATTTCCATTAATTAAGTTAACGGAAGTTGGATCTCCGTTAAGTGGACCGATTTTGGAGGAAAATTGACCATGCTTCAACCACTTTTGGAGGGAAATTAACCCACTTCTTCTTGTTCTTATAAGAACTCATTTATTTCTTATTTTTTTCATATTTACCAACAAGCAAAACTTAAAATGGCTGCAATTTCTTTATATATAATAGTTAAATTTTTAGGTAAAAAAAAAAAACAGAAATACAAATACAAAAAGTAGAACAACAATTACTAAAACATAATTGCATTTATAGAACTTTGATGTTCAATTACTGGCACTAGAAATTCAGTACAAGATTTCTATTTTTTGTATTTGTATTTTTTTTATTCGATTTAAAATTTTAATTTGTACAAATGAAAATAGAAAGATATTATATATAAAGAAATTGCAGTCATTTTATGTTTTGTTTGTTGGTAAATATAGAAAAAATAAGAAGTAAATGAGTTCTTATAAGAACAAGAAGAAGTGAGTTAATTTCGCTCCAACAGTGGTTGAAGAATGGTCAATTTCCCTCCAAAAATCGGTCCACTTAACGGAGATTCAACTTCCATTAACTTCATTAACGGAAATCTCCAATGAGTCCTCAAATTGGAAAAAAAAATCCACTTATGGGACGTAATTCGCAAATGATAAACATTATAGGACTAAAATTAAAAATAGATCCACTTATGAGACCAAAAATATAATTTACCCACTATTTAACTTAGAGACCATTCTGCTGAACATGTTGTAAAGTATTTGGTAGAATTTTTATAAATTCAAAAATAGGTTAATTAGGAGCCAGCTTTTAGTTAAGAAAGGTAAGGAATTCTCGACGTATATTTTGAAAAAGCTTAATGAGTTAGCTCATTTTTTTAAAAAAATACTTCATAAATTTGTAATTAGTGACATACTAATTATCCAAATATTTTAACAATCTATTATTTCTGCAATAATATCTCACATATTATAAGTTCAAAATACGACAATTTATAAGATACATGAACGTATTATCTTATAAATAAGTTTAGCGAAACATCCTTTTAATTGCGGATGGGATTGAGTTAGAAGGAGAGCTGTTATTTTAATATTTAGAAAAAAAAAATGTATTGCAATAATTGGGGAATTGAATATTTTTATTTTAATGTTGTAATTTTTTACTAAGTAGGATAATTATATAAATACTCGTTGAGATTTAATTATGTAATCTTCTCGGCTTTTGGAAATTACAGACAAACTTGTCTATTAATCTTGTGCAGTTCAAAGATTCCTCCTATCAAATTTTCCTAATCAAAATCTGTTCATGTCAGCAAAAAGAGAGAAAAAAAATGTATATTTTTATATATTAATTTCTCAATGTTTTACTTGTTAAAATATTATAATTTAGTTTTACCATTATTATTAAGCTAATTTAATGTATATATTAATTTATTTAAGAAATAACTGAATGCATATGTATTTACTTAAGTTGAGAATGATATCTTTCTATTTAATCAAGAAAATAAATTAAGAATAGGATAAATTATTTGATTTGTAACTAATTATATATATACTTGATGATTGAACAAATAATTTAACTATATTAAAATATAACTAATCAACTAAACATGCTTCATAATTTTTATTTGACTAATTATTTAAAGATAACTCAGTAATCAAGTAACTAATGGACTACTTTATTTTACACTAAGATAACGATTTCTTTTTCTTTTTTTTTTAATTTCACATTCTATTCTTTTTTTTTTTTTGTTCTTTTTGTTTTTTGTCTTCTTCCTCATTATTTCTCTCCCGAACTCACCTACTTGCAGCCACCAATGCAACAGTTTTTAGAGAAATTAATTCTAATTCGAGCCAGCTCGATTAAATCTGAATAATTATATGGTAAGTGTAATATATTTACTATGTGATTGATGTATAATTCAAAAAAAGTGACCAATAACATAGAAGTATATTACACTTACTTTGTGATTGATTTGATTCAACCAAATTTGATCTGGTCAAGAATTTTCCCTAACTTTTCTTGCTATGTTCTTTGCAAATGTCTCTCATTACTATAGAAAAATAATTATATCATACAATAAATCCTTTAATTTTAATCATATGATGAAGGGTCAATTACAGCTACCTCCTTGAATTTGACATAATTATGAATCCCTCGAACACAAGTACTCTTCTCAAGTGAAGATAATTATGTAAACTCTAGGTGAGTTGAGAAGTACTACTTTAACCTTGCCGAATTTTTTTTTCTTTTTTTTTTAAAAAAGAAACATTTGAAGTAATAAATAAAAAAAAATGAAAGTGGGAAATTCATAAGGTATATTGGTCCACAAAAATATTGTAAAAAATTTTAAAAAATATATAGTACTATAATTCATAATTCAAAATAACAATTTGGCAGTTCACAAAAAAATTGAATGAAAATCTAACAGAGGTTAACAGAATGAGCTAAAATGAGGAGAGTTTTTATAATTTTTTAAATAATAAAAAAATATTTATAATTATATCAAATTTTTTAAAAAAATAATTGTTGTAATTTATCATATGATTAAAATAAAGTCGAACAAACCTAATTTGGAAAAATCCATCATCCTGTCCTGAGCCCCACTGGAGAAACCTTCGGCAAAAGTTGTCGTGTGAGTCTCTCTCTGTCTCTGTTTCTAAGACAAAAATAAACATATGACGTGTTAATGCATACAATACAATGCCTTCATCTTGATGTGACACTTTAATGTTGCATTTCAAATTATTGATTTTTTATTGTAAAAATTTCAAAAATCTCCAATAACAAATTATTTAAATTTAATTTGATTAGAAAAATTTTGTTTGACTTGCGTTAAGTTAGTAATAAATTCATCGAGGGTAAATATAAATTTTTATTCAATTTTTTTGCTAATATTATCAAATTTTGTGAATTATGACTACAAAATAATGTGTTTATTAGATGGACACAAACGTCAGGAGTATTGGTTGTGAATTTTCAAATCGCAAGAAGTTTACGTGTGATTACATCACACTTAAAGGAGGACGGTGTAATTATCTCAAATTGTAATGAGTGTCATTGAGTTCCACGAAAGATATTTCTTGGGGTCGAAATGTTGTTTCTTGCTTTGTATTGGATTTATTGTCAATATTCAATTCTTTAAGGGGTTAAAGTGCAATCATTCAACCGAAAATAATGCCTAACATTAAAAGAAAAGTATATATATTTATATATATATATCACTTTTTTTTTACAATAATAGAACTATATAAGATAATATTATGAGGGTACGATAAATAATTAGTTTAATTGTCATTTTGAATAATGCACGTGATCTTGCTAAAATTGAATAATGAATTTTTCCTATTTTAGCTGCCGAAAGGGATGGAACATTCAAAATCGACAGAATAAAGATTTATTGAGAAAAACTCGTAATCAATAATATCAAAATCAAATAATAATGAGATAATTATCGAACTCATTTAACCGTGTTGACTAATATAAATCATCTGTAAATGGCATTGTTAATAAAAATGTTTTAGTTACATAACTTTTTCTAAAATAATATCGATGCAACGACTGATGCAGAAGTTAACATAATTTATGGAACTATAAATAATTTATTAAAATTCATTTTCTTATTAATTGAATTCAATTAAAAAGTTATACTATTTATTAAATGTGATGGTGTCAAAAAATTTACCACGATACACATTTTATATTGGCTCAATTTTCCCATATAAACAAAAAATGAGGACATTCTTATGATTTTTATGCTATCTTCCATACCATATTGGGATTTTCCAATCTCCATTTTTTTTTCATTCATATATATATATATGTATTCCTCTCTTATTTCAAATTTTTTTTAAAGAATATATATTTTTTATATAATTAATCTTAAAAAATAAAATAAATCTAAACACACATATCAAGTCTGTCGATAATAATTTATAATATAATATAATATATATATATATATATAACAATAATGCGGCAAAAATGTAATATAGGTAAAATAGAAGGATAAAGCAGCAAAAAAACAGCGATAAGTTTGATATGTATACCTTGGACAGATCAATTAAACAGCTTCCCCTGTTCCTTTAGCATTCCACCAATTTCAGCCACTGAAAGCTCGTATGAATCTCTCTCTCTCTCTCTCTCTCTCTCTCTCTCTCTCTCTCTCTATTATGTTTGATAAACACACACACACACACACAGACGCATCTTGTTCAGACGAGTAAATACATTTATTACATTGCATGCATTTCTCATTATCTTGAGTGAGTTGGAACAGAGGCTTCTTGCACGATTTTTTTTCTTGTCTAATCTGTCTGTGGCTACGACTGATTTCGTTTTATTTTTATGTTTTGTATGGAAAAGAAGTAAATCTGATGATATAAACAGCTGTTTATGTGTGTCTCATGGATTACAGGAGTTCGATTGGTTTTTAGATTTTGATCCGGAAGCTTGAGAGATGTCGTCGGCGAAATCATCCGAGTATTTCTTGGAAGATGGGGAGTATGAGGGGGAAGACGGTGGCCCCGCGGCGGCGATAGAAGAAGAAGAAGAAGATGATTATGATACGATGGGTTCTGCCGAGGGTGGCGGAGGTTCCCGTTCTTCTTCTTTCGTTTCCCAGCAGTGGCCTCAGAGTTTCAGGTATACCAACCTGCGACCCGACAGGATCTTTTTCTTTTTTCCCTTGAAATTTAATGATTGTATTCCTGAAAATTTGAGAGAAATTAGACGTGGGGTGGAGTAAATTTACCTTTTTTTATATGCATTGCAAATAAAAATTGTTCTTTTTTCCGTTTGATGTGTTATGAATAGGCAGCAGCACTGATACATGTAAATTTGCGTATATCCTTAATTAAGGGCACCTGAATCTGACTTTTGATATTGTTTATGATTCTTATCACTTCAAATTACTGGTCAAAAAATTCATGTATACTCCTGCTCCATCAGTCAGTAGTGTGGAAAGATCACCTCTGAAGCTGTTATCTTGCTGAACTTTATAGTATCAACTTTCGTTATGTACTCGTTTTCGCTCTAAATAATGGCATTTATCATTTATCAACTGAGTAGAAGATCTCTTTTGAAACGGAGGAATTATTTTCAACATGTAGTACTTTTAATCAAGAAGTGTATTTTAAGGCTTGTTAATCTTTTCTTTTTCAGGGAAACAACGAATATTTTCTCAATAGCGGCATCGCCAAACATTGCATCAGTTCTTCGTGCATCTGGTGTTGGTTTTTCAGGGATCACCAGCCAGAATTTATTGGACTTGAATCTGAGGATGCCTTTGATTTCAGATCATAAGAAGGGACCTTGGCAAGATAACCTTGACAGATGGAGGACACAATCGATAATGTCTGATAGGTCTGCGTTGCACAAGATGCAGACCGGAGAAATACCTTTAAGCCACGAATGTAGCTTCATTCAGACCATATTCAATTGTGAGTTATGCAGTCATATGTTTCTAGAATCTTGATATAGATCAAGGTTTCTAACCTGCTCGTTCCATGGTTTAATGCATTCTGATGTGAATTGTTTATGACCTGACAAGACATCTTAGTGAATGTCACGTATCTGACTATGATGCAGGCGTTAATGTCATGGCCGGTGTTGGACTACTTTCTACACCATATACAGTGAGAGAAGCTGGCTGGGCTAGTTTGCTGGTTCTGGCGCTCTTTGCATGTATCTGTTGTTACACTGCTACTCTTATGAGATATTGCTTTGAAAGCAGAGAAGGCATATTGACATTTGCTGATATGGGAGAAGCTGCTTTCGGCAAATGGGGACGAATTTTGGTATCTGTATGTTGTTCGAACCTTTACCTTCTCGAGAAAATATTCATAAAGTTATAATTGTGTGCCATTACGTTATTCCCATAGGCCTCAACCTGGAGGCGTTTTGGTCGATCATGGACGTGTGAAAATCTGCTTTAGTTGTTCTTATGTTGTATGAATATATAAATGTACATTGTTGAAGTTTCTTGCAAGACAGAAACTAATAAAGAAAAAATAGATGATGTTTCTGCAGCTGTACTAAACTCATCTTTGTTTTTTGTTGCAGGTCATATTATACTCAGAACTCTATGTAAGCAGAGCTCTATGCTCCCTCCTTTCACGCGTTTGTTGCCTACATGTAAATAAGACCTGTCTGAATTTTAATAAGTCCTATGAATGCAGACATCTTGCGTGGAATTCATCATCTTGGAGGGGGACAATCTCACAAGGATTTTTCCCGGAACATCATTAAATATATTTGGCTACGAACTGGACTCCATGCACTTATTCGGAATAATCACTGTTATCATCATATTACCAACTCTTTTGCTCAAAGATTTGCGCTTGATTTCTTACCTCTCAGGTGTCCTGGAATACTCAACCTCTACTTCATAGTCTCGTTAAATGTCCAATGCACCGATACTGAGTCTTTGTACTTCTATTGCAGCTAGCGGCGTTATTGCAACAATTGTCATCGTTCTATGTCTATTCTTTATTGGCTCAGTGGATGGAGTCGGATTTCATCATAGTGGTAGACTGATAAACTGGAGCGGCATTCCCTTCTCTGTTGGCGTATGTGGATACTGCTACTCTGGCCACTCAGTTTTTCCAAATATTTACCAATCAATGGCTGATAAGAGGAAATTCACTAAAGCGCTAGTAATATGGTACCACATCTCTGACCTTGTTAAAATTCTTACCATGCACTTGGTATTGAACGGGCATTGGACTTATTTTTTTCGTTTGTCTGATTAATGATTGTGGGGTTTTATTACCACGCAGCTTCCTTATCTGTGTTGTGATTTACGGTGGCGCTGCAGTCATGGGATTTCTTATGTTTGGTCAAGACACGATGTCGCAGATTACTCTGAATTTACCTGCGAACAGAGTTAGTTCTAAAATTGCATTGTGGACAACAGTGAGTACCAATCTTAGTCTTTTTGGTTTATATTATTGTTTTGATTTATGATTATCTGTAAGAATCAATTAAACATAATCAATTTCCATTTACTCAATTATATCAAACACTGTTTGTTTATACATTTGAAACGACTGAAAAAATAAAAATCGATTTTCAAAAGTTCATTGTGTTTTTGCACTTAAAATTTTAGTTTTTCCTTGTTCATCCATTTATCTTTGATTTTTTGCGAAAATCGATCTTCTGTTGAACACATTACATTCTTTGTTAAAGAATAACTCATTTGAAATGCTGTTCTGTCCATTTCCGCAAATTAACTTCTTGCTCCATTTCCGCAAATTAACTTCTTGCTCGTCTTCTTACAGGTTATCAACCCACTCACCAAATATCCTTTCCGCGAATTCACTTATTCCTAGATAAGTCATTGTATTTTTATAACATGTCTCGATATATCCATGTTTTTCCTTAGCTAGGAATAAGTATGCCCTGTTAATGAACCCGCTGGCAAGAAGCATAGAGGAGCTGCTGCCTGTTCACTGGTCTAATAATTACTGGTGTCTTGTTCTTATACGGACAATTCTTACCGTATCTTCTCTTTTGGTCGCATTTGTTCTTCCATTCTTCGGTATGTGGCGTTTTTTACATCATCGTTCCCTCCTTAAAGAATAAATGTAAGATTTTCTCGCACGCCATCTTGTCGTAGCTTCATCTGAACATATTCTTTATTCGCAGGGATCGTGATGTCTCTTACCGGTTCTCTCTTCAGTGTTCTTATGGTAAACATCATCGTTTTAGTTATTCATGGTTTGCTTCACCAAATTACACTCTTAGTTTGTGGATAAAGATCTCCTTAAAATGATCAAAATGTCTCTTTGATCCAGGCTGTAATAATGCCCACATTATGCTTCTTGAAGATTTTGGGAAAGAATGCCTCGTCGATGCAGGTAGACTTTAACGTGAAATGAGAATGTATTTGGATTAATTAATGAAATTGTGTTTTATACGTAATTGTTTAGCGTCATTGTAAAATCTATAAAATGATATCTGGCATTTCAGGTTACGGTGAGCATCGGCATCGTTGCTCTGGGAGTAGTTAGCGCTGTCATGGGAACTTACAACTCATTGATGAAACTCTTTGAGGAGATTTAAATGAAAAAGTTGGACAACCTCGTTTAGTTGAGATTAGTACAATATTCTTGTCTGTTCCATTTTTTATCATATTTATGCAGCACAAATGGGAGAATTTCAATTTATCCTGTAAACCGAAACAAGTGCTGAAACACTACTACTGTGAGAAACCCTTGTAGCTAGGGTTTATGTTAACGAGCTTATTTATGGTGAACTCGTAATTTTTGGTTTATATTTATTTATTCATGCCAAGTGTATCTTCCTTATATACTCGTTTACGTGATTAATTTGATTCTCGTTGAATTTGATCTGAGTTAGAATTTCATTTTCATTTTGTGGACTATTGGTGCATGTGATTTTCAAATTGGTATTATTATATCTAATATAAGTGATAAAATATGGTGTTGTTTGTGTATGACATGCAAGCAACATCAATTTATAATACAGAATTTGAATTAGACTTGTGTTTTATTGTACGCTTGAATACTATTTATTATAGGGGTTATACAATCGTTAAATTACTATAACAATTTTAAAGTTTAGTCTTTATAGGATCAATATATTTTGGCCTCATTCTAAAATATTTAGGGATAATTGCATTTACACTCCCTGATTTGTAGTTTGTTTACCATTCTTAATCTTTGCATAATTACAAAAATCAGCCCTTACAGTTAAAAAGTAGTAGATAGTTTATGTAAGGGATAATTACACTCCTCTTCCCTGAGGTTTGGTGTATTTACACGTAGACCCCTGTGGTTTGAGAAATTAAATCTATATCCTTGAAGTTTGTTTTTGTCTAACAAATAGGTCCATTCGTTAGTCAAAATTCATCGAATTTGTTGATATTAGCAAAAAAAATTGAATTAAAGGCAAGATTTGTCATCGATTGACTTATTACTAACTTATTGTAGGTCAAACGAATCTTTTTATGACTAAACTACCCTTATATATCGTAACACGTTAATGCATGAGAGGAGATATATTTTCACCGTTTAAAGGGTAATTTAGTCATAAAAGATCTGTTTGGCCAGCATTAAGTCATTAATAAGTCAATCGAGGGTAAATATTTATTTTCATTCAATTTTTTGGTTAATATCAACAAATTTGGTGAATTTTAACTAACAAATGGACCTATTTGTTAGACAGAAGCAAACCTCATGGGTATTAAATATAATTTTCCAAACAACATGGGGTCTAAGTGTAATTACACCAAACCTCAGGGGAGGGGCGTGTACTTATCCCTTTATGTAATGATATTGACATTTATGGGGGGTTATATGTAATTTTCAAAAAGTAGAAGTGGATTGTGTAAATTATGATATTTTTTATAGGTGTATATATAATTATTTAAAAAATAGGGATAGTATGAAAACATACCATAATGTCTGGGGTGTAAATATAAATAGCATGAAAATGTCCGTTTCTAGCCCATTCTCTATTTTCCTAAAATAGCAAGTGACCCACCATTTCTTATCTTTATTATACCATAGCAACCATATAATTGATATTGACTTATTTACTATTTAGTCAAACAATTTTTGTTCTTTCTGTTTTTTAATTTTTCTCTCAAACTTTCTTTTTATTTTCTGTTTTTATTATTATTTGTGTATTTATTAATTTTGATTTAGTATTTGAATTGTTTAATGCGACAGCAAATGTGATCCTAAAATTGTGATGAGCATTCAACACTTGCTATAGGCCACATACCATAAAACTAACATTTTCTTTTTATTATTATTATTACTATTTTTGGAGTATTTTAAAATTATTATATTAAAAGGAAATCCAAGCTGGAATGACATGGCGTTGTACGGTTCATATTAATGAACCCAAGTTGCTCCTAAAATTGTGGCTTATTATTGATAAATATGATATCAATATATAATAACTATCCATTTAAATTACTTATATATATTTTGTACATGTCAATATATATATATATTTAAATTAATATTAAAATTGATTGTCGTGATATGTTTATCACAAAAATAAGTATATGCACATACACATACAACTTATTTTATTTTACTATTTATATATGTGTAATACGCATTATATTTTATTTGTAGTGATAATTAAACGGCTCTCCTCTGAGATTTGGTGTAATTATATTTAAATTTTTTATGTGGTTTGAGAAATTACATTTAGTACTCATGATGTTTGTTTTCCTCGAACAGATAGATCCATCAGTTAGTTAAAATTCACGAAATTTGATGATATTAACAAAAAGAAAAATTACCATATTTATCACCGACTGACTTATTATTGATTTATGGGTTAAATACACTTTGTACCCCTGAACTATGCATGTAGTCACATTTAGACCCCTAAAGTATGAAAGGTAACAAAAAGGCCCCTCATGATATGGATTAATTTTTTTATAACGAAAATATCCTTATTGTTTCCACCCCTAAAATATGTTTATTTCAATCATTCCCCTAAAATATAATTGGAAATATTATTAAAATTATATTTAACATAAATTCAATCCAAATTTTATTATTTTCATAATTAGCATAGAATCTATATAAACTCTATTAATTTACAGTCCTTATATTTTTCTACATAATTTTTTATATAAGGACTGTAAATTTATTTTTCTAAAACAGTTATGTAAAAAAATATAAGGACTGTAAATTAATAGAGTTTATATAGATTCTATACTAATTATAAAAATAATAAATTTTGGATGGTATTTATGTTAAATATAATTTTTATAATAATTCAAATTATGTTTTAGGGGAATGATTGAAATAAATATATTTTAGGGGTGGAAACAATAAGGACATTTTCGTCATAAAAAAATTAATTCATATCATGAGGGGCATTTTTGTTACCTTTCATACTTTATGGGCCTAAATACAACTATATGCATAGTTCATGGTGCAAAGTGTATTTAACCCTTGATTTATTAGAGATCAAATAATTTTTTTCTAATCAACTGTCCTTGTACATTTTCGCAGACTGTAAATCTATTTAACGAATATAACATATGGAGTTCAAATCTATACATATACACTTTACACCCAATTAGACCTAGACGTTATGATTTTTACTGTGTTTGTAAAATGTTAATTGAGAATATTTTCGGACTTTTTGAATTATTTCACTATTTAAATAATTATATTTCAAATTATAATTTACGCTGTAATATTTTAGAGGTTTTTATAAGTTGGATGTTTTTATAATGTCATTAGAAATATTTAATTTTATTAAATTATTTTATAAATTTATGTCCTTGAATCATAACCATAATCTGAAATATTCTAGAAATACAACAAAATAAATAGAATCATACTTCATTTTTTTAGTACGTCGATTACAATTACATCATGAATTTCAATCGTCAATAATGAATATACTTCAATTACAATAAATTAATAACTGCTACTAAAATAAACTAATATCCACACATTGATAGGACTTGAAGCCCTCAGTTTCACCAATTAAATTATTCTTAATTAATAGATAAAATTATACATTTTATATATAGAATAATATGTCAAATAAACTTCATATATTTAAGGGTAAGTTACAATGAGATCTCCTAAAGTTTAATACAATTACAAATACCTCATCGTTGTTTGTAAATATTAGCAATACCGCTATGATGTCTGATAAAATTACATATCTTTGGACGGAGGCCTATAATCGTGAACTTAACCCTTGTTGTCTTTTAAAAAAAAAGAAAAATTAACTAGGTGGATGAAAAAAATTAAAAAATTATAAAAAAAATTGTCCACTTAGTCCATAAGAAAAATATTTTTTTTAAATAAAATTATAATTTATATTTCACAAAAATATTTTAATCAATTCACCATAAAAATTGATAGAAACTTAACTGGTGCTAACAATTTGGGCCAATTGTTGAACAGTCTTTAAAATCATAAAAATATTAGTAATTTTTCAAATAACAACAAATATTAGTAATTATATAAAATTTTAAAGAAGTTTATTGTACTTTAACATTAATTTAAAATAAAGAATTCAAACTCAATCAGTCTTGAATTGGGACTCACCAAGATTGACCAAGGACTCAATACAGACTCCAATTCCTTCGCTGCTGAGCATAATTAAAAAATACTATTTCTTTTGACAGCCCTTATGAAAATAATGCGAAAATATTCCAACTTTTTTTTGTTTTTTCTGGAGAAAAATGAGTTAAAATTGAGGAGTAATGCATATTTTTCAGAGCCCAGTTTCAGTAATGATTTATTGCTTCGTTTGCATCGATCAAAAGGGCATCCTTTGATTCATATATATTCATACGCAATAGGAAGTGATACACAGATTTAGATATTCATATAAATTGTTTTGATTTTGAAGAATAAATGTCTGAATTGGTGGCTCGAACTGGTCGGCTGCAGCAGCGTTACGAGAATGGTTACCGTCTCATTGCTGGGTATCGTTCGTTCTCTCGCTCTGTATAGATATATGTATATATGTTCTTGTGCATTATATATAAATACGTGCATGCTTGGGTGTTTGGTTGCATGAGGGATTTTGTTCTGCGTTTCCAATTGGGATGATGTTGGGATGCTGGAGTTGGTATTCTGGTGTGCTTTTGGAATTTTACTGGGTGAAAGAATTGGGTTTTTTGTTTGATCGAGGAAATGTGGAATTTGGGTTTGGGATTTTGTTCATTGGATTGTCTAGGTAATTTTGGCTACTGGGTTTTGTTTAATTAGGAGAGAAGGGAGGGAAATTGTGGAAGGAATGTTGTGTTTATGTGAGTTTAATTTTCTAGAAGTTTGTTTGAGTTGTTTTAATCGAAAATGTTGCATAAGAAATTCATGTAAAATCAGAACCTGGGATTCCTGTTTTATTTTATGTGTGTTATATTGGTGTTTTTGCAGTGGAGTTAATCTCTCATATTCTGTTGGCAATTGTATGGTACTTGATCTTTACATTTATGGAGATGAATTGTATTTGCAAACCTTCTCTTTGATTTAAGTTCGTCTAGGTTTCGTGCAATTAGGGTTCTGTTTTATTTGCACAGGGAAAAAATACATAATGTTAGAGAAAAAGTTCCAAGTTCTTTCCGCACGCGATACACAGTCAAAGCTGTTTCATCAGCCAGGTTACCAGCGAAATACATCTCAGCACGTCTAGTTATGTTTTGAGTGCATTGAGAAAAAAGAATTTAGGAGATGGTATTTGAGGATGGTATTGGTAATTGAGATGTATGTTTGGGAGTGTATCTTGTTGTCTTCTGGGAGATGAAGTTTTTTGGGTAGGTGTTAGTGGGTGTCACGTCAATAGTATGAAAATATTTTTAATATATGTAAACATGTAACGATTAGATAGTGTGTGTGTATATATATATGTTTGTGTATCTAATAATTGGTGCTTATACATATATATAATATGGTTAGATGGTTTCGGTGCACGTGATTGATAAATTGGATCATAAAAGAAAAGGGGAGAGAGAGAGATAGTGTAAACCTGGTGTGGAGGATGTTTCCCAGAGAGTCCTTGCCAAACACATTTTTGGTTTGGGAGAAAAACTGTCCTCCCAAACCGTTCCCAAATGTTGCCAACATATATCGGTGCGATAGAATTAGCATGTAGTTTATGTGAAGCAACAAGAGTTTTTACTGTCCTCTTGACCGAAGAAATTTTAAGGTGAATGATACCATCTCCCTCCTCTCTGTTTATCATTCGTCTCCTTTTCAATAAACTTGTTTAGAAACTGAATGGGAATACTCGTGTTGGATGCATGAAGAGTGAAGCTTGACACAGTACACTGTTAGTGATACCATCAGTTGCAACTGATTCTTTCCTATTCCTTATCTTAGACTAAATTTACAATGATATGTGTTTTATCAAGTAAAATGTCCAATTGTTGACTAGTACTTAGATTAACTATCTCAAACAGCTGAAATTCTTGTAATATGCTTGTACCTTTTGCTGTTTCTTTGATTAAAATAGCATTGATCCGTCTTCTTGTGCTTGTTTTACTTTGTTCACGAACAAGTATACTTGTAAGCCTGCGAAGCAAAAGGATTAACATTCACAAATTTTCCCTTTATCTAAGTTGATCCCTGAACTGAAGTAGCTAGAAGGCAAAATATTCTTTAGATATTTCTGAGGCCCTATTCCAACTCTTGACCTTTTATTTGGCCTGAGAAGTTAATTAGGGTATGCACGTACTGTTTTATCTTCTGACATGGTAGAGTCATTCCAGGTGTATTCCCTTCAGATATAGGAATGCGGAAGAAGATGGTGATGGCAACTCTGAGAAGATAATTGAAGTACTAATGATTAACTCCACTAGTGGACCTGGTCTTCTGTTTCCAAAGGTGAGAATTTCAGATATATGCTGTATGTCATTGGAAGTAGATTGCTAAAGAATTTTCAGTACATCTTTCTCCTTATGTCGGTTTCAATGTACTATTGTTGCTGATAAGATCATATAACGCTCATTGTTACCATCAATGGGATTATATATATGATGAATGACCCAATTTATATAGAGAAATGCATATAGATAAAGCATTGTCCTCTCAACTTTTTGTTTCGGCTGTATAGAAGTTAAGTGTGCTGGCAGATTTCTATATGTTCTTGGCTTTTTTTATGTTGCTTCAAGGTTCATATTTTATCTGACACTATGTTGGGATACAGCGAAATAACTTTGTCCACTCAACTCAATTGGCATTAAAGATAAATTTTATGTCACTCCTTATGAACTTCAATTGGGTTTCAGTGTTGTTTCAGATCATTATTATCTTAATTCAGAAATACGAGCAGAACAATGTTTCGAAGTTAATACATGACATGGGGTTCTATATAGTTGTTTTGCTTTCTCTTGTGTGGGAGCAAGCATTGAGTGCCTTTGGGCAGACATCGAGAGACATACATACAAATTTGGAAGCTGTTCTTTACTCTTCCCTCTGTTCAACCTAAATCTTGCTTTTACTATTTTTGCACATTTGCTTTCTAGTTTCCTCCATCTTGAAAAGGTACTGCCTGTTCATTCTATCACAGAGTACCCTCAAATTGGAGCAACTATCCTTATCGTGTAGCACTGATTCTAAACTTCAATAGCAGTAAAACAAGCCATTTCAACACTCTGCTTCTTTATTTGAAACCTTCTTTAACGCTTTAATTATTGTATGTATTGCCTCCTACGGAACTCTTGGATTCATATCAGTTTTGCAAACCCTTTGGTTAGAATTACTATGGTAGGGAAACAATAATGATTCTTTATTTTACTTTTGTGAATGGTACCAGTTCTTTTCAACCTTCGACTATCTCATTGTAGGAACAAGTTCTTCTCACCGGAAAGTAATTGGCTTACGTGACTCTTGATTTATTAAATTATAAACTTAGACTTCAGATAGTGCACGCAAGAGTTTGGAATTAAGTTATGCGTTTTGACTGGGCATGTTCATTGATTTTTTTTTTGTTTTGCTTGTTCTGGAAGACCTCAGTATGCATGGGTGTATAAATATATTATAATTAGCACACGTTATATATGGTGCAGTTGTACCCCAATTATATGATTGAAAAATCTCAAGAGATAAGAATTCTTTGCTTGCCTCACCTAATTCAGGGAGAAAAGAAAACCTTTCATCTTGTTGATGATTAGTCAGTTGTATTCTCGAGAGGTCAAACAAGAGAAAGAAACAAGTAAATTTATTTATAGATATTCAAATATGTTCCGTATGCTAACTTAGTTCTTAATTTCTGGGCAACAAACAAAACCAGCTGCCAGGTACATTGCTCAAGGCTCACATTGAAATGAAAACTCTTCAGAAGCTACTGAATAATGTTGGGTCAGCCCGATTCGGTTATGTGCTTGATTATATGTTTGTATTTACTTATATTTATCTAGGTATCCATTATAAATTTGTTTTATGACCCATGACGATATTTTTGTTTATTTGATTCACACTAGATGATCTATAATGTGGCAACCGTGTTGATGGCCCTGAAAACAAACTTCAATTGGCTATCCAGATGTATGCATTTTCTTTTATTGTACAGAAATGACGTATTCTTATTTTGTGTTCTTTGAAGTTCAGACTTCCTACATTATAGAAGGAAAAGAATGCGAGTAATATGTTGCCTTAGTGTCCTGACACAATAGCTTAAATTAGATAGCATCCTTGATGAATCTGAGGTTCCTATGTATGTCTAAATCTGCTGCAGCCTGGCATCCTATGACATAAATGGATCCACATGTTGCTTGTGTAATTTTGATTACACTTATATGAGTGCATAATCGAAAATATTATCCCTGACACCCCGACTATTCATGCTCCTTCTTCCACTAGGGTGGGTGGGAGAATGATGAAACTGCAGAGGAGGCAGCAGTAAGGGAAGCCATGGAAGAGGCTGGAGTTCGAGGGGATTTAGTGGTAATAACATCTACTTATATCCATTTTTTCTTGGTTATATATGGCTTGGATAATTGTGGCGTAGCCTGTCCTGATAAGTGACCTTTTTGTGCCTTTATTGAACAAAATTCTGCATTCAACTACTGAAACCACCCCCCATGGGGTGGGGGGGGGGGGGGGGGGGGGGTTCGGTCTGTCCTCATTTATAAATACATTTGTGTGAGTTCCTCTTATGAGGGGCCCTTTTTCGCTTTCTTTTAATTTCTCTTACTCGAAGTGGCTGCTTATTTGGGTGAATGTAGCATAATAGCATTCACCTTGGAGATTCTTAACCAAAAGAGAAAGGGACTGTGATGATTCAGACCTTTGTAAACATAAGAAGAATGATAAGTTTCATTTGTTCTATGTTGCTGGTGCTGTCTTCTCGACACGGATATCATATCATATCTGAAATTCATCGGTTTGATCCTGCACTTCTTTCTGCACTTTTCAGCATTTCCTTGGATGCTATCCTTTCAAGAGCAAAACACTCCAGGACGAATATAGTCCAGAAGGTTTGTGTAGAGCCGCTATGTATGCTTTGCACGTGAAGGAAGAACTCAATTCATGGCCTGAAAAAAGCCGGCGGGAGAGAAGTTGGCTAACAGTTCCTGAAGCCATCGAAAGTTGCAGACATGCATGGATGCGAGAGGCTCTTGAAAACGGTTTCTCAAATTGGTATGCCGACGGTATGATCCCCACGTTGCCAAGAAAGGGTTTCCCCAATTCGTCGTCCAATCAGCATTGAAATTCTTTGCTAGAACCTCTAGTTTATATGGTACCATGTCAAGCTGATTCTGGCACTTGTTTGTCTTAGTCCTTACATTTCCTTTGGAGGACTATGAAGTGAGAGTAAGATGCAAATAGTTGTGTTGTTATTAGGCGCTTAAAATGTTGTTTGCTGACACCTTTCTGGGTTGGTTCTTTAAGCTTTTGTCCTTTGCTCTGTCTGAAAAGACAAGCAAGAAAAACCAAAGGGGACCTCTTGCAAAACAACAAGGTATTGCAAAGGAAATCAAGAAGGGTGAAAATTTTGTCTTTCTTCATCCCATTATTTTCTTGAATTATGAAATATTGTAAAGAAGTGTTCAATATTATGTAATATTCATCGCTATAACAACTTTAGTTAACTAAAAAAGTGGATCTTTGAGCGGCCAAAATCTAGATTTAAAGAGTTTTTGTCGGAGCTCACTTTAAGTGTTTTTCAGCCTCTGGCTACAAAAATGTAATACTAACTCTTTTTTGGAGCTCAATTTAAGTACTGTTCAGCTTCTGACTACAAAAATGTAGACTCTGAGAGCAATGGTTAACAATTGGAGAAGTGAAGCAAATCTGGGAGTTGCATCTCATTGTACTTGTACAAGAGAATCCACGATACAGATACAAGTAAAATAAAACACACCTCCTGAACATGGCATTCAACAAGCAAGAAATGAACATTTAAGTCAGAATTAACCAAAACATTTGCCTTCCCTACGGTTCTTACAGTCCAAACATCATTTTCAAGAATAATAGAACAACTAATGATGCCTAGAGCACATTGAGAAACAATAGAATGTAAGATCTAAACAAATACTCAACAGTTTCCGCAGTGATAAAGAACTCCTATTACCTTCCTATCCATCAGCCATACAAAAATTCTTGAGGTAATGGAAGGCTACAAGCAGCCCACCAGCCACCGTTTTTCATTTTTTTACACTATACAGAGGTGATAAGATGACACTACCTGGAGGTTCAAACTAATGTTCATGCTTAACACGTGCCTTTAATATTCCAGGAAGCGGGGGGGAAGTCGGAGGTCTACTACCTGAAACGCTTGATCTTGAAGGATGAGGTATTTGAGGTTGGTACGTATTGGCCATGCTGGAGCTCTCGCCTGCATTCATAGCAGGGGTTTTTGCTACACCATCAATCTGTGGGTTTTCACAGAATTTCATTGCCCTGAGAACGTAGTTATCGTCGTGTAGCTCAAAGGGAGTGCTGCAATTGAGACAAAATAAACCGACTGTGTTATAGAGAGAAACGAAAGGAACTTGCTCCAACGCTGATTCTTTCTTTCTGACATTACATACTCAGTTGGAGTATACTTGAATCATTCCCTTACCTATTGAAATCAAAATGCACCAGCTGCATATCTTCTGATATTTCCACCTCTACTGTGGCATGAGGACGAGTCTACAGTTTCAAAGACGCATCAACGAGAAGCATGATGAGGATTAATTTTACAAACATATCTTAGTGAAGGAGCAAACACTAATCATCATAAAGTATTTTCAAAAGAATACAAACTAACGAACTTGATACAGAATCCTAGCATGGGTTCAGAAAGCGTTCCCCACTGTACAAGCACTAAGGTGCAGCTCGGCCAAGCTTAGGTCTCAAAATGCTAGAACAACATTTTTAAATCAAGAAGACCAAATAATTTCTTTTTTTTCCCCTTGGACATCAACTTGGGTTCAATTTCCTCTTAACCTAATAGGAAAGGATCAGCATTATCGTTCAAACAATGCCCTTATAAAAGTTATGACTACATGAATAACACTGATGATTGATGATCTTTATCATTTTGTTTATTTATTTATCAACTGAATGGTCTTAGTCGAATATGTGCTCATATAGATGATAAGTATAACATAGCAATATCTGTTCACTTGTTCATGTAGATGATTGATATAACACAGCAATGCAATTTCATGCTTTCAAACGCCAAATCTCAACTTGGTTCTACTTTCTTGTTTTATTAGTCAAGGGAACTCTTTGTAACTTGTAAATCACATACTCATAAACTTTATCATGTGTGATCATGGTTTCATATTCCAAACCTCAAACTGATGATTGTCGTATTCTATTTAGCGACAAGAAGCAAAGGGTAGAAGGAGATTCGTACATGTAAACAGCATTAACTTTGGCAGCTCTTAGTAAAAAATATTGCGAAGTGTGTACCTGGACCAAAATAAAAGGCAATGCAACTCCACCACTTGGAGCATTTCCTGAGCCATATAGTTGCTCATTGCGCTTTATGAGGCTTTGGAGACCAACGTACTGCAGCAAAACATACGACAGAAAGGTTAAATTGTTGGCTGTGTGTTACTATGAGTGATAAACCTAGTTAGATGCACATCGGCGGACCAACTTCCTCCCAAAATCAGAAATGCAGAATGTCCTGTCAAGAGTTCTTACTTGTTCTTCCAGCTCTTCCAGATAAGCTGCTTTCTTTTCAATGCGACTTTGAAGTCCAAGACGTTCGGTCTGCAATCATTATAAATACATATATATATATATATATAAACCAAAAGTGAATTAACTAATGTAGGTCAACAACGTTTGACACATCAAGAATTACTTTCCATGTGATTGAAACAAAAGGATATGAAGAAACAAGAAACCATAGTAAAAGAGAGGAACAGAAATCAAACCTTTAGTTCTTCAATGTCATTCACACTAGTCCGAGGTAGACCCTTCCACTGTATTTCCTTCTTATCTTTAGAAATTATATCCATTGCCATTAGCACGTTCAGGGCATCATAGACCCTCCGACGTATATTTTTCTCATCATATTGTTGCTGATACAAATTTGACAATCAAAATCATGGCTCAAATATTAGGTTTCACAACTACTAACCATGTAGAAGCATGATAACTGGAACTGCAGTAAACCTGGTCTGGAGATGCAAGACTATTGTTAGGATCAGCAAATTCAGTAACAAGTTCATCAGCCACCTGGAAAGACATAATCTATGTCAGATTTTAGATGATAGACCTTAATTAGCGGAACTGGTACTAATGATGATTCCACTCCGATCGTACAATATTGGGAACTGGAATTGGTACTAGGATGACAAATGCAATAGTAGTCAAGTGTCAAATGTCCAATTGTTCATGACATGTCACAGAACGGATGCATCATTTACATACAGTAAATGACCAAAACTTCCACAATCACTTCAACCCCTTCCCCCACAACAACATACCAAAAGGAAAAGAAAGATAATGAAGTACGCACCATGTTTCGGGCAAACAGAAAAATAATAGATTTGCGACTAAAAAAAACTGAAGTCGAACAACATTATACTTTGATTGGCAATCTAACCTCATTATATGTAGTTCTCCCTTTGCTTTCCACTTTCTCGCACACTATCCACAAGAAGAAGAAAAAGTTAGATACTAAGTAACTAATCTAAAGGCACTAAATTACGAGACAAAAGTTTGCTTTTGTATCCTCCAACATCCAGCCAAACTGCAGTAATAGGCCTTTGGAGATACGAAAATTAAGCTTCCCCAGAGTTCAAGAGTACCCTACTACAAAGTCCTGTTCTAAAGACCACGCCTTGAAAATGTAACATTTTTTTCTATACAGAGTTGCACAGAAACCACTTAAAATTTCCTGCAACCCATAATTTGCCAGCAGAAAACTGGCTACACCCCCACATTGACTTTTCTTCATCTAACTTTTATGATCAAGAAAAGAAGAACTTATCTGTGTCTCCTAATCTAATTCTGGTTACAAAGACATCTCAAGAGAGGTCTCCTTAGATATTTGGTCAAATCTCAGCATATAATTAGCCTAGAGACTGTCTCAAGAGCATACACCTTAAACAGAAAATTGCTAAGACTTTCTCCTCAGCAAAAGAACCAAAACAAGGAGAGATGAGAAACAAAAACCTTTCATGCTAAACTGACGAAGCCCTCGACCACTCTTATCACCTCCAACAGCACGTTGGCCTCTCTTCTTCTTCCTGTTACTGTTTAGATTATTATAAATTTATAATTAATTACAGTTGCAGATGAAGACGAAGAAACTTTCCATAGATAAGACTATAATTTGCACTTAGAACCTGTATCATTGAAAATAAAAAATGCACATGCATAACAATTGCTTTTAGCCGTCAAAGTATGGATGTTGGTCTGATGATAGTGATACGTCTTACTGACTACCAAAGTCAACCCTTTTATGTCTGATTCAAAAAAATTTCTTTATTCAACAAGCAAACCCAACAGCATAAAATATCATCGCTCCTTTTAACATAATTTAGATGTTACAAATTAAATTATTGATGAAGTAAGAGCACAACTAGACCAAGTATACCTCCAAATACTAATAACTCAGTTTACAAAGTATCATTCATATTACATGGAATTCACAACGTGAACCACCATTCATCATACCATGGAAATTATCTCTGTTACGCCTGAAATTATTCTTTGTTAGCCCATGATCTATAATATCTTTTTCAAATTTCCTCAGCTGACATTGTTCAGCTGTATCCATCAGGTGTTAACAATGTATTCCTTTTACTATGAGTTTATGACTTGAAATTTAACAAGTCTGTCACGTGAAGTGATCAGACTTAAAACTTCCATCGAAAATCCAAAGCAACCAACATAGTTCAAGTGATTTTTTTGAACTTCAGTGATCAACAATTAGAACAAAACAAAAGTATTGATAGGAAATACTCAAAAAGACTCACCCAGCAGTCCCCTGCGATCCTGCATCATCCCCGTGTATATCAAGATTGTTCAACCGGAGGAATGTGCTGTCACTGGCTGTAGCTGCCATTGCAGCCTCACTCCGGCTGGACGGGGATCCCACACTACCACTTGTCGACATAGATTGACCAGAAACAGTGGTACCCCATGACCTGGTGGCTCCTCCTCCACCACCATTACCACCACTTTTAGAAATTGTAGATGGGTTCTTATCCCTATCTGCTTGATTACTATTATTATTACTACTATGATTCACCATTTCCACTTAAAACCATAAAAACTTTAAGAGAGACCCAAAAACAACTCCCTATTTGAGAGAATTGCAGCAAATACCTGTGAAAATTAAAATCTTGTGAATTCAAGATAAACCTAGACCAGGGTTGAGCAAATTAAACTCTGGGTTTGAAAAGGAATACTCTATAAACAGTGGGTTTGCCAAAAGAATCACCAAAAGGGAAAACCTTGCAGATTCTAAGAGATAACCAGTAAAAATATGGAGCAGGCTGAGTGACTCAATACACGAATTCCCATCAACAAAAGATATCACCCCAACACCACACCAAGAACTCAACACAAACCAATTTCAGAAAAATCCCAGGTCAACCCAATCCCAAAAAAGAAAATTCATACAGTAGAAAAATCAGATTTCCCGGAGTAAAATACCAGAAATTAATGGGTCTGAAGAATGGGATACACAATTTACATTTGCGAACTGTAAAACATCAGCTTTCAATACAGTATCCCAATGCTATTAGCGGGATATTTCCCTATAATTAACAATAGAAAACAAGAGCAGCAATGCTCTGTTTCTTGTATGAATGGGAAAGCAAACGGAGAGGGAAGAGGTGGGTCAACGGCGGTTGGGAGAAAACTGCAAATGAAGTGCGATGAGAAACTGTGTTGAGAAAAGAATCAGAAAGGAGGGAAAAATCCCCAAATCTCAAGGGTTTTTGATTTGGTGATGAAGTGTGACTATTATGGCCAAAACTTGCAAATAATCTTTTGTTCTTTGTATGGTATATGAGAAAATTCAAGTCAACCTACAATAATCTTTATTATTATTCTTATTACGATAATTCATAAAATAGGTTTAATTAAATGAAAAAAAAAATCCTTAGTGCAGAAAATAGCAAATTATTTCTCTGTATTTTTTAAAATGAAGCAAATAACTCTCAAACAACCAATCGAATAAGGGGATAATTTGTCTCCTTTTTTCAAATACAGAGAGTATTTGGCTTTTCTTTTCATTTTTTTTTTTTTGCTAATTTCTTATATTATAAAGTTAAAGGTATATTGCATTTAATTATTTTATTTAATAAATCTTTTGGAGAATAATTCTTTTGTTTCTTTTTAAGAATATATCATTTTTATATTCAACTATAATGTAATATATAATTCACAATTTGATGTTGAAATATTCGTCGTGCTTTATATATTCAACATCTCAATTTAATTCTTGAAATAAAAATTCTGTTTTTCTTAATAAAATCTCGGTTAGTAGATACTTATGTTATAAAAAATGGTTAGTTGAAGTTGAGTATTGAAAATATATCTTATTAATCCTATAAAATTCGACTCTTAATAATGTTATTCGAAATAATAAATTTGATGTGGGAATTATCTTATCAAGTCTTTACAAATATTCCGACAATCTCTAGATTAATGGCTAAGGCCTGAAGCCCAAAGTTCACATCTTTATATAATTTGACTTTCAAATGTCTATGGAAAGTTGGAATATGAACAAACCTACTATGATCATTAGATCATTTTAATATATACGGCACACGTGAAATTGTATAATTAGATTTTTTATAAATATCCGTATCTCGTGTGCAGTCCTTCTACTTCACTTAGGACATGTCGGGAATGAAATATAATATCGGGAATAAAATTGTAATCAAGTTGATTTTTAAAAAGAATAATAATGTCCAAACACGACCATAATGTTTCAAAAAATAAGTCTAACTATTTAATACATAAATCAAGACGTATGTTAAATCCCATCAAATACTTGACAGATTCGTGAGCTAATAAGGCAATTAAAGGAACAATTAGAAGCATTTTATTCTAATTAATTGGCATATTAATTCCATTGTCAAATTCCTGACTGATCACAAGAATTGTTACTATTATGGGTATTGTTTTTATTATTCCATTTTCTTTGAATTACATAGTTGGGAGCACTTTGCAACTAAAGTCCACCTAAAAAATGGATTTTTTATTGTAAAAATTTCAGTTAGAACGTATTTTCAAACAAACTCTGGTGAGTGGATTGAAGTGGACAAAGTAGAGCAGTCTAGTCTTAATCATCATTGTCTAATTTTGGACATAGGAAATGTTTTTTTGCTTTTTTTTTTTTTTTAACATCATTTGACATTTAGGCTGATCTTTCAGACTTCATTGTGTCTGCACACTCTGTGAATATTTGTCTGGGTATATGAAAATGCATAATTATACTTTTATTCAATATCAATATTTTAAATTAATAGTAAAGAATGTAGTTGTAATTTTACAAAAAATAGGAGATGTTTGTATAATTTGACGTAATGTTATGGATATCAATGTAATTTGTTCGATTTAGTTTTGTTTTTTATCGATACATTATTGGGTATTTATAAAACTAATTTTGTAATTTCAAGTTATATAATCATTTGACAAATCTTTCCACAAAGAGGTTGCACCAAACATGACAAATTTAAAAAAGTAGTATTTCAAAAAGTATTAAACAAGTGATTCCAGCTCATCTTAGTGCATCTTGTCAATTTACTTTTCTATCCCTGCTGATCCCAAAAATTATTTGACTAATAAAAGGGAATTGACCCCCTCAAAAAAAAAAAATATCATTTTAAATTCACACAAGTCACCATAAGTTTAGAAACAAAAATAATTGATTTTTTTTTTCATAATTTGTGGTTCTTTCGACAAAAGTGAGTGTTTTTTAAGGACAATTTATAATGGACGTACATAAAATTTGTTATAATTATACATATTATTTTATTATTTAAAAAATTATAAATATCTTTTAAAATTGACAATTGTTTATAGATACATCCAATCTATTAGACAATCGTTAATTTTAAAAAATATTTATAATAAAATTTATGAAAACTCGTTATAATTTGTTATTATTTTTATTGTACTTAAATGTGAAAGGGGGAGTTGGGGCAAAAAGGACAAAATGTTAATTGTAATGGGAGAACCTTTTTGTGTGTCGGCTTTGGTGGTCGGCGGCGGCGGAGAAAAGGAAAGATAGTTCATTACTACTAGTACTAGTCATTTTTATTGTGTTCAAGCAAATCTCTAAAATAGGCAAAAGCCCCCCTTAAATATTAGAATTTTCAGGTGTGCCCACAAGTTTCTTTTTATTACAATCAAGGACCTTTTTCTGCAATATTACAACTATAAAAATTGCTAAGGATTGCCAAGTAATGTCAAAGGAGTCAGCAACATGAATAAGTTTATGATTGTCCTTAAGTATTATACAAATGTATAGTTATTATTGAATAAGATTTGTAATTATGTATTAATTAGATCACGCTTTTAAAATAAATCAGATCCTAGTCTTATATATGAAAATAAAACTTAATAATAAGACATCCGTGTCGAATTTAAACCTCATTGTTTAGTTGCAATATGAATGAATGATCAACAAGTTGGAAATGTTTTTGTTTTTTTGTTTGCTAATAAAAATCATAAGAACGAAACGCCCCACAATTTATAACATGGAAATTTGAGGATAAAATATGATTTTGAGTATCCTTAAATACATCATTTTTCGCCCACCAAGCAAAATCGGTGGTTTCTTGGTCGACCAATTATAACTAAAGTTCCATTAAAAAGCGCTATTATTGAATTCTTTCATGTAGCGTATTCTCTTGGAAGGGGTTCCACGGCCTTAACAAATGTTCTTTGCAGTGTTGAATGAAAAAAATAGGGACTCGGGGGCTGACTATTTCAGACCCCACGGATCTTGATATAGCAGCGAGTGTCGTTTTCCACGACCTCTTCGATCGCTTTGAGACTCAGGCCAAGAGAAAAGCCTATTTCAATATCTCTGTTTAGAGACTTGGCGAGCGTGTCTCATGCACATCACGAAAAAGAAAAAAAAGAAAAGAAAAGAAAAAAGGCGTGAATAATTATAATGTTCATAAAACAAAAATAAAAGGTGAAAATTTGAAAACTCCTAAAATTCATGTGCTGAAGTGAAATTCCCATAAATTCAGGGGATTAGAACACAATATTGATTAGTGTATAATACAAGAGTTAGCACACCAAGAAATATAAAAATGGGGAAAGCTTTGAGAAGTGGAATGCCTTACATGAAAATGACGCATATTTTTGGAACAATCTGAACGTCTCTCTCTCTCTCTCTCTCTCTCTCTCTCTCTCCCCTCCCCTAAACACATTATAAACAAATGCTGAAATGGATTAAAGAAATAAGCTTAAAATCTGAACTGGGTCCCTTGTTTTTGGTGCTGAAACAGAGTAGTCTTGATTGGGGGGAACTTTCTAAATGAAATCATAATATAAGATTATTGCACACTCTAATGGGTCATTAATTAACCTCTTTAAAAGTCAAAAAGATCCAATCTTTATGTCGTTTACCTTCAAAATTCAGGTTTTCTTGAGCTTTTGACTAAATTTCAGCATCTGGGTTTTGCTCTGTGGTTTCAGGAGCCTATGATATATTTGTTAGGTCTTGGGTTTTTTCTTTCCTCAACCGGCGTCTTTGTGATAAAGGGTTATGAGGGATTGTTTCTTGGTAAATGATATCGGTTTAAAAAGGGGCGGTGTAAACGTGTTTGATTTTTATTTGAACTGGGCTTGGAGTAGTTTTCGTTGTATTTTCTGAAGGTTTGATCTTTGCGAACGTTGACTTTATAGTTTGTGGAAGTTTCTGGGGAAAAACGAGTTCATTTTAGATTTTTGGCCCTTTTGGTGTGTTTGTCTAAACTTTTCCAGGTTTGGAAATATTGAGGTGGTGATGGTGGTTCATGGGTAGTAGAACAGCTAAAATTGGTCTGAATGCTGATGATAATAGAAGAGTGACTTCTGGAATGCCAAGCTTCATTTCTCAGACACCGGTTTCCAATCCCATGTAATTTTCTCTGTCTTTGATGATTATCTGTAGTTGATTAAGAACTTCGAGGTTTTTGTTCAATATTTTCTTGGTTTGTCTTTTAAGATTTTTCCTTAACTTCAAGTGTAATTTTTTTTTTTCCTACTGGGTGCACCATTAGTTTTAAGGTTGTAGGAAGGTGAATATGTCATGTCTCACATGCCATCTTCAGCGTTGAAGACAAACATTTTACTATTATCTCTTTCACATAAGTTTTTGTCCTACTGTAGTGAAATAGTGCCATGAAAGTAACTATGTTGTTGGGCCAGATAAAGAAACAGAGCTGATGGGCGATAAGTAGGTACTAAAGGGTTGAATGCATTTAAGGTTGTGAAAAGTGATAATCAGACAAAGCTAAAAGGTTGTACTTCTAATACTTGTTTGTTTTTAATTATGTAAGCCGTTAATGTTGGTTAAATATGCCAAAAGTCAAGTTCATGCAGGTTATTCACTCCCACCGCATCGATGTAGGCTTCTTGGATTACTGTTCAGTGAATTCATTGCAGTTCAATTGATCTTCCGGTTATTGGTTTGCTCCTGCTTAAAGCAGTGCTTGCCCTTGCTTGACTGAGTAATATTCGTATAATTGGCCGTTTCTCCTTTCCCTTGTACTTTATCTACCCTTCAAGACCTTGGTAGAGAAATGTTTTCGTGCTGAGCTGGAAAATCAGCACACGATTAAACCAAGCGAGTGGCCTAATTGACTTATGTGGCCAGCTTTTATTTCGATCTTGCTCGTCTTCGTCTTGGTGAAAAATTGTGGTTGTGATTTGGTTTCTTCTGTAGTACAGAGAATGTGCTAGTCCAACAAATCTACAGTTTTATTGGTAAAATCAATAAATAAGTCCGCATTGGCGGGATGTTGACATGCTTTTGTCAGGAAATATCCGAGTTTGTTCTTACTTTATTAGCTTTCTGGTCTACTAATTTGATCTGTTTGCTAAACTTTCCCCAAAGTATGTTGTATTATTTTAAAAGGATTTGACTCTGTAATTGAAATTGACCTAAGTTCTTTAATTGTCCAAGTACAGTTAAAAAGTTTTGAATATGGACTTCATAATAAGCATGTTTATCCAAACTGATCTCGTCATTCAAATCAGCTTAAAATTGCAGGGAAAACTATTCTTGTTCTAAGTTTAGTGTTTGTTTGAACAATTTGCTGACTGATATTATCACTTGGTGCTTACTTGAATTTGAAACCGAGCTTTGTGCACAGTATGCGGCAATGATACAACTTCATGGGGCTATAGATATTGTTTTGATTATTACAGAAAATAATAGAATTAACATCCTGATTGATTTCAGCAGAATCAGATTCATATATCGGATAGGCGTTTTACATGACAGATAGAGTTCTTTGTAGGCATGATTATGCATTGTATTCCGAAGTTTGGAGAATATCCCAAAGAGTAAATAAGAAAGACTTGCCTTCCCTGCAAAACTAATTGTGGTGACATTCTCTTTCCTTCTTGAGTTGGTAAATGGTACCTGAGCACCTAGATTGGTATTTCCATTTAATAGCTAATTATTAGTGTGACTTGAAAATTGCAGGAATAAAGAAGCAAATGCAACACAATCATCCAGGGTTTCTGATTTTGGGGTCCTGGAGCAGTATCTTGGATTTCGGGTGGGAGATGCTGCTAATGTCAGTCGAAGTAAGTTTCCAGGTCTTAATTCTGCTTGTGATTAGTTGTTGTCATTGTATTCTTCGTTTTATTATGTCCATCAAACTCAAGCTTCATCAAGTTTGCAAATTGTCCAAACAAATACTTTGTTACTAAGCTTTTCACGATTTGCACACTTTGGGTATGCTGCCCTTGCCTATTACATAGAATTGACTGAGCTTTTGTTCCGTCTCTTGAAGTTCTAGAATTCTCTAGATTTAGTGGCAGTTAGCTCTTGTTTTTAGGATAATGAACGTATAATATTAGACGGAAGTACTAAACAAGCCAAACTCACCTCTAAACTGAAACGCAGAAATACTATATGTCTTACAACTATGGGTGGAAGTCAAAGCTTCCCAGGAATTAGTGATTTGGTTGACAAGTGAAATTTTGTGCGTTCAAATCTTAAATGTTCAGAATTTTGTCCAACACACGTCCGACCTTTTATTAACATTTCTTCGTGTAGAATGAGTAAAAGTGCCTGTAACTTCCCTTTTAAACTGATTCTCCATTATGTTCAGTAGCTCCTATCTTTTGGTACAATACGAAATCTCGATAAACAGGCTTGTTTGGTGCAGACCCAGTGTTTAATCCAACTGTGAATAGTCAAACAATGAGCACAGATTTCCAGTCTGGTGCATTCAATAAGGTAACTTTTGGTTCTTTCAGCCATTTGTATCTGTGTCACGTTACAAGATTCGGGGTTCCTCGCATTGTTTTACATCTAACATCCATCGAGTATGCAGTCTCTTCCTTCGACCAACGGTAATATTTCTGCGGCTTTCTTGGGGTCTCAAGCAGTACAATTGCAAAAAGGATCTGAGCCGAATGTTGTAATGCCTTCTGGTGCTCAACATGAGAATTGGGGAGAGTCTAACATGGCAGATTCCAGTTCTCGTACAGATACTTCAACAGATGTCGACCCTGAAGACAAGAGTCATAGGGTGATTTGTCTTTAAGCCCGTTCTCTGGTTGTGTAGGAATGTGTTTAATTTTCTGTTTTTTCCTATATCTTGAGCCGTCTTTTTGGTCCTCCACCTTAGAAATTGCACCATGTCAAGTTAGACTAAGGCAGTATCCCAAGAAAGTTGCTTGCAAATAGAATTTATTGGTTTGAACGGATAAACTTCCTTCTGTTTCATTTATGCTTAAATGTTTTTGTGCTCCTTGTGCAGAATGAAATGGGTCAGTCTGCTGCTGTTACCGTCTCCGATTCGAGTGATAAATCAAAAGAAAAAACTCTAGATCAAAAGGTTACACCTTTATACTAGTTGGTGATTCACTGAGTTCACATGCGGCTTTTGATCCCTTTTTTATGATATGAATTTCAGACACTGCGGAGGCTTGCCCAAAATCGAGAAGCTGCTAGGAAAAGTAGACTGAGGAAGAAAGTACGTTTTGGAGTTGACATTTAAGTTGTATATCTTTCTTGTTTGGTCTGCGAAGAAATGGTGGTGTTGTATTTCTGTTGAGATAATTCTCAACCGGCTTGCGTTTACTTCCCAGGCTTATGTCCAGCAGCTGGAGAATAGCCGTCTGAAGCTAACTCAGCTAGAGCAGGAACTGCAGCGGGCACGTCAGCAGGGGGTATTCATTTCAAGCATTGGAGACCAATCTAGTGCAGGGAGTGGCAATGGTGTGATATCTGTTAGGGCCCGCCCTTCATTATTTAGTTGATGCTTGAGCTATAAATAGATGGTGGACTCTTCTTTTATTCAATTATATAAATGTCTTATTGTTGCAGGGGCTTTGGCTTTTGATGCGGAATATGCACGGTGGATGGAAGAGCAGAACAAAAGGATAAACGAGCTGAGAACAGCAGTAAATTCACATGCAAGCGACACAGAACTTCGTACTGTTGTGGATAACGTCACAACACAATTTAACGACATATTCAGGTTGAAAGGTAATGCAGCCAAGGCTGATGTGTTTCACATTTTATCGGGAATGTGGAAAACACCCGCGGAGAGGTGTTTTATGTGGATTGGTGGTTTCCGTCCATCCGAACTTCTCAAGGTATGTCCCATTCAGAATAGGCCGATCTTTTCTATCAGTTTGGTTCTATTTATTTTGTTTCGAGCAAAGATAGTTGTTTTTTATTTCTTTTCTCTCTCTCTCTGACTGTAATTTGAGGGCCATGCAGCTCCTTGTGAACCAACTGGAACCTCTGACGGAGCAGCAGATGACGGCAATTTACAATTTGCAGCAATCATCACATCAAGCTGAAGATGCACTTTCGCAAGGTATGGAAGCATTACAGCAATCTCTAGCTGAGACAATAGCTAACGGTTCTTCAGGGCCCGAAAGCTCGTCTGGAAATGTTGCCAATTATATGGGTCAGATGGCAATGGCCATGGGGAAGTTGGGAACTCTTGAAGGTTTTCTACGGCAGGTGAGAGGTTTTATTCATATAGTTATTGTTGCTTTTCTTTTGCTCTTACAGGTTGCTTTGTTCTTTTTCTATCTTAGCTTTTAACAGTAAGGGACAATTAAAATGACGATCTCTGAGATATAGCCGTGATACAAAAATTCTATTGGTTTTGAAAGATTACACCGTGCAGTTTCAGTCCTGTTTTACATTACAAAGATACGGACCACAAAGTTGAAACATTCTCACATCTCTGTGTCTCATCATAGACAAGAAAGCACTAGTAGAATGAGTTGCACGACTGAAATTTCTTTTATCTTCTTGGGCAATGACAGGCTGACAACTTGCGGCAGCAAACGCTACAGCAGATGCATCGCACGCTGACAACCAGACAATCAGCCCGTGCGCTTCTCTTGATAAATGACTATTTTTCAAGGCTTAGAGCCCTCAGTTCTCTCTGGCTTGCAAGGCCGCGAGAATGACTTGTTATCCACTCGTCTCAGATGTTCCCGGACCCGAGTGACAACTGCTGCTGGAAAGTAAGCCCACTACTAAGTAGGCTATAACAAAAGCTGGCAGCTGCAGCCGTCACTGACGTAAGATTCTTGTTGTGAGAGTATATCTTCTGTCGCTGTATACTGATTCTTGCACCGAGGAAAATAGGAACCAATAATATGCATGCTTTTGATTTTATAGACCGGACATAGGAGGGAAAGATAGATATGTGTAGAGGAAAGCTGACTGGGATTTGAATTTTCTGCTGTAATATATCGTTGGATCTTGTGTTAGAGGTTTGTCCTAGTTTCTGGGAATCCCATGATTGTATTGTAAGAAACGCAGAACTATGGCATGAAAGCTGAGGAGAATTTTTGTGGGTTGATGTACTTTTGTCTTCCTTGGTTTAATCTGGGAAAGTTTGTAGTAAGTTGAGTTTGTTGGTAGAGGAATCTTTCCTTCGAAACTTTAGAAGAAAGCACGAAAGATAAACGTATGTTATGTCAAATGATTAGTGTGAATGTTGTAATTTAGTGATTCTACTAAAATAAATTGATTTCAGGGCACTTTATTAGAAAATTCCAAATCCAGAACTAATACAAATGAAACATTTGTAAATTAACAGATAATTAGTCTAAATAAATAAAACATATTACAAGTTTTATCCATGGTAAGCCGACGACCCTTTAAAGTTAAAACCAATGAATTTCATTATTTAATTGACAAATAATAAATATGTAAGTAAATAAGTAAAACATACTTCCAAACTTCGTCGAAAATTATTAACTAGACATTCTTTAGTACGGATAACTTTATTTAGGTATAATTACACCGCAGATCATCTATAGTTCATTAGTTTGGTAGATTACATGTAAGTAGTAAGTATCCCTACTGACGTTTGTTTCCAACCAAAAATAAATTCATCTTATAGTTAAATTTCACAGGATTTGCTAATATAAACAAATAAATTCAATGAAGATTCATATTTACCCCAATTACAAACTTATTGCGGGTAAAATAAATCTTTCCTAATCAAATTATCCGTATAAAGGTAAAAATGTACCTTCTCATGTGAAAATGTATAAAAATAGTTTGATCAGTAAATAATTATTCGATCTGTAATTAGTAGTAATAAATCAATCGGGAGTAAACATGAATTTTCATTCCTAATATCAACGAATTTCATGTATTTTACTAATGATGATCTATTTATTATTTTATTAGAGGAAAACAAACATAAAAGACCATAAATATAATTTTCAAACCACATGAGGTCTTCATGTAATTACACCAAATCTCATAGGAGGACGGTTTAACCTAAAACTAAAAGCAAACAAGAAGGGGCGGAGACAGAAGGATGACATTTTTTCAGTGTAAAGTAATAGCATTAGTCCGATACACAGCGCCTCCCAGAGGAAGGCAAGAGTTTGAGTTTGGAGTGCAACAATATAATGATACCATAGATAAATTGTCACCCAACTAATAAAGAAACAAAACAGCAAGAATGTAAATCAAACCTTTTACCTAGCTACCTTAGTTTGCAGTCTAGCACAGTTCCAAGTGACCCCAGAACCATCCAGTTCCCTTTATTCCAGCAACTCGGCCACTGCCGACTTTCTAAATGCATCCGCTCGAGTCAAAAGATTGTTCATTGCTTTATTTGGGATGACGTTGTCTGCCTTCATTCTCTCCCGGAACCCATAAGCCGGGGTTTTGGCATTCATGTAGGCAAAGAGAAGTGATTGGTAAGGCCGGACCCGTGCGACGTACCCTGCCTCTCTCATCCTGTGGAATATCTTCTCAGCATTGTGTATGTCCCCTCTCTTTGCATATTGATCCAAGATTACAAAATAGGAATTAAAAAGTGGTTTCCCACGATTTTGTTTAAGAGCCTTCTCGAGTATAGAGTCTGCTTTTTCCACTTCTCCAGCCCCGACATAAAGCTTCACAAGTGCATCCCAAGTTAATGGCCCAAGAATGCTACTACTTTCCGCCAGTCGCCTAACGAGATCCTTCCCTTTGGCTAACATTTTATGATTTGCGTATACGTTTAGTAGAAGAGCAAAATGCTTTGAGGAGGGATTCTTCACTTTTTTCACCATTTTATCAAAAGCTGCCTCGGCTTCTTCGATTCTCTTAAGTTGGCCCCAAGCTCCAATAGCAGCCATGCACTCTTCCAACCATGGATTAGACTCACATACTTTCCAGATTCTCTCAACTTCATCAGCCCTTCCGAGGGAAGCATATATGGGAAGCAGCACTCTACACACCCAACGATTTTTTGTTATATCATCTCCTTCCATTTCTTTCAATATTGCCACAGCTTTATCTTTTAGCCCAGCAGCAACATAGTGCCGAGCCAAGGATGCCTGAATTTGAGAATTAGGTTCAACCCCTTCAGACTTCATTGTCTCAACAATTTGTTCCATGCCACTAATGTCATTAGACTGCCCTTTAACATCAATCAGAATCTGGTAAGTAAAAATGGATGGCTTGACATTCTCTTTCTCCATCAACAACAAAACATCAGCAATTTTCTTCTTGTCAGTCCTCTTGTAGAGAAGCAGCAACTGGTTGCAAGAAAAGCATGTCACAGGGAATAAACTCTTCATTTTATTGAACACCTCCTCGGATTTTTTCACATTGGTGGCAGAGACACAATTTGCCAGTAGGGTACGGTAGACTATTTCACCTCTAAAAGATTCAGGAATCTTCTGAATGTACTCCTCTGCCTTAAAGATACCACGCAGTTTGGCAATTAGGTCCAAACGAGAAGCATAATGAGTCTCGTGAAATTCAATGTGCTTTGTCGACTCCAACCATTCTGACAACTGAAAAACATTAAGTTAAAATGTGAGCGCCCCTACAAATCGCCTAGATCCAATGACAATGCAGGCACTTAACAACCACAAAAGTTAAGATAATTAATATGACATCTATGCAAAAAGAAACTTATGAACTTAGCGTTGGAAGAAAGCTAACTATCTACTTATCGCCTCATCTCCCCGTGGAAAGCAGAGCATTAAAATCTTGTTTTGTCTTTTGTCAAATTAGGTGGTCAGTACTGAGAGATCGAAGAAACAGCTTCATATAGTGAGGGTAAGTTCACTATAATGCAAAGCATGTCGACTTAACAAACTTCCTAATGAAGCAAGAAACGATGTATCACAACAATGATAAATACTTCCAGACTTCAATAGAAGATGGGAAAGGTGGAAACATCTTTGTCTGAGAACTCAGTCATTAGGAAACTGAATAATCTAACTGACTTCATAGTAGTGCTCCAGAAGACAGGATACCAAATTTATTGATTCTAACAAAGACAGCACATATCTCACATGCCCCTATAGAGGCTTTTGATTGACTACACAGTAACAGCTTCTATTCCTCATTTTCTTATACATAAGAGGCCTAAAGTCCAACACGGTCATTCTTACTGTTCGTTGGGTCTTAAGTACACAAAGATAGCAAAAATCCTAGATGAAATCCTGAAGTGAAGTCGAATTGATATACAAAAGAATTAGACTACACACCTGCAAAGCCTTAACGTACATGCGCCGCTTCCGCAGATGAACCATAGTTAATGATACTTCTGTTTGGGTCACTTCATTTCCTTCTTCAACCCATTTATCCAAAGCCTTGCTGACCGATGAAGGGGGGGCAGCAAGTACAGCCTTAGTCAATGCTGAAATAGCTCTAGCTTTGGGAGATCTTTTCTCTCCAACATCAGTATCAGTTCCTACAGTCTCCAACTCATTTTGCAAATCATCAGCAACACCCTCACCTTCAGAGAGATCTGATTCATCATCGATCTCATCTCCAGAAGCAGCTCCTCGAACTGCATCAAGTGGAGTTTCAAGCTCAGAGAAAGCATCCTCCAAGTTGTCATCTCCCTCTCTGCTGCTCTTAGCATCCGCCTGTGAAGAAAAAGTGCGAACTCCTGCGTTTGACTTTGAATAACTAGATGATGTGTTGTAAAATCTTGTCAAATATAAAGATTCAGCCAACAATTTTCCTTGAGGTTCAACAACTCCAGCATTGTAATTTTCACTTCTCGTAACTTCTGACTTCATACAGCCGATTCGAATGGTTCCGGAACTTAATCCTCGATTCCTGAAAGAAAAAGAATAAATATCACGAGTATGACAAGAGGATCAAGAATAGTGAATGCTAAATTTTCAACTACATCTGAAAGAAACAAATATAAGCATGACTATAGCAGCAGCCAGAGTCACTACAGACAATAACAATACCATAAACTTAAGACATAAAAGACCAATTAAAGCAGCAAACAGTTCGGCAACTCATGAAAAAATCAACACCAGATGCCTTAAAGAAAGTAAATTCGAAGCTCATAGCTCTTGTAATGCATCAAAATCTAAAAAGACCATTCTGGACAGCAGGTGAACATTAAAAGAATAAAAATAAAACAAAGAGATGCTTGGCATAAAGTATTTTCGCGACCACCCTTTAGAAGCCCAAGACACCTTTTGCTCCAATTAAACGTGGGTTCCATATGATAGTTCTTCCTCTTCTTATCTAAGGATAAGGATACCCCCCGGAAAAAGCCTTTCTAAGGAAACACTACCATTCTGACGAATTTAATATAAAGGAAAGGAGTGGAGAAGAGCTTAAGTAAACTATTTTTTAAGAAAATTAAACAGAGTACCAATACCATTTTAAGCTAAACTCCTGTAAGAAACAGTCTGAGAACCCCTCAACCAACAGATAATACAAGTAGTGCAAGACGATACGAGATATATAATTTCCAAATTTTATTTTCTTTTTTTCTCTACTTCATTCACACAAAGTATCAATGTCACCAGAACTGACCACTTAAAATCTCACAAAAGCTCCAGAAAATACAAACATGCGGAGCATTATACCCATAGGCGCCCACATGCACACAAACTCGTAATTGCAAAACATACACATATAGATACTATGAAATGCACACTATATTCCAATCCATGAAAATTAAAAAGCCCTCGATAAAATCAACTAAGAAACAAAAAACCCAAAAATAAAAATTCTCTATCTCCTTTGCTTCTTCCAAAAAAAAGACACCCGCCAGGACAGACTGACACACTCTTAACAAATGGTGGCAGCTAACAAGAAACAGAAATGAAGCCACTTCTTTAAGAGCGATGACGAAGTATTAATGAAAAAGTCACACCATGAGCTGCAAAAACACTAAAAAAAAAAGGCATTTCAAGCACATGAAATCAGCACTCGAACAAATACTTGTCCGGTGTAAATTGACAGAGGAATGAATTACTTGAGATGAATCGATGTCCTTCGAAGTGCCCACATGCTGATTATTGAAAGGGTAATTCCAAAATTTAGCTAGCAAAAATTAGTCGTGATAGAGATGCGACGAAGAGTGGGAATGAGGGAGTGAGAGATTGGTGAAATGGGAGTGAGAACCGGAGAAGGCTTAAAACCCTAAAACCCTTTCCGAGGGGTTAAAGTCTTAAAAATATAATACATTTCCTAAAAGGACGTAGTTTTCAGACTGCCCCCTTAATTTTCAAATAATTACAAAAAGGTCACCTTAAGTTTGTATTAGCATCATTTCTCTTTTCTTTTAAACAATACATATATATATACATTAAACTTTGCATTTTTGAATTTTATGAGAAAAAATATTTAAAAACTATTCATTTTATTTTAATATTATTATTTACATTTTATATTTATTACTTTTGAAATCATGTATTTTTTTAAACCAGTGAATAATATAATATCGTTCGTCGTATCAAATTTGTTTTTGCAATGCTCAAATTGTATACTTAAATAGTTAGAAACTGAATTAAAATCACCAGTTATTATCAAGTGTACCATCCCTTTTGAAAAAATGTAAATTCTTTTATTAGGGGTGATGGATCAATTTAACTATTATTTCACACAATGATAAATAATATGGTTATTATCTATACTATTATATAAAACAAACCTCGTTTTCACTAATAAATGGTGGTTATACCGCAACACCAATTTTTTTACTATACCAATAATACCCCTAAGTTAGTTTTCATTTCTTTTATTTATTTATTTCTTTTTTTTAAAAGCAATATATTGATTAATATGTATATTTTTTTATTTACAATAATTTTAAAGCGTGCAATATTATTTTATATGCACGCAGGAACGGCGTGCCACGATGGCTAGTTTTAAATAAATAAAAGTAATTGATTTGAGTTTGTTTAGGTTGTACAGGTCCATACTTTTTCATAGTAGTCTCTTGTCTTTTTATTTACTTTGAATATATTTATTTATTTAAAAATATAAATGTATTGAATTAGTATTTTATTTTGAATATAATCATGATATAATAATGAACTATATCCTATTAAAAATTAATAATAATAACAATGTGAAATTTGAATAATTAACAACGTCAAAATTACTAAAAATACCAACATAGCAAAATCATTAAAATATTGTGAAAATAACTTTATATTATAAAAAAAAATGAGCAATTATTTTAAAATAGGTGGAGCAATTATATTATATGCCTATTGCTACATTCTCTACCATATTATCATATGAATCAAAAACAAGTATTCCAATACTTGTTCACTCAATTGACGATAAGAGGCAATTTCAATTATCTAATTGTAGGTTCAATTATCTTTATCGATGTAAGAGTTGAATTGACTGATAGTCTGTAAATAACAATACAAATAATTTGTAAATCTGGGTATGTTTTGATTCGTGATGATACTCGGAACAGAAGTCACCCAAATTATTTTATTATAAAAAAGTCGAAGAAATATATGTTTCTCTATCCACTTTTACTAAACCTAATAATTAGTCACATATTTTTTTATTAATAAAAATTGCAAATCCACTTAAAAAGTATATGGATGTTTTATATTCTAAAGTATTGTCCTTTTCTATAAACTACTGCATTTATTTTTCAAATTTAATTAAACAATATAGAGTTTATTTCAAAACATACTTAATTTTTGTATGTGTAAAAACATCAAGTTTCTAGTAATTATTCTTTTTTTGTAAAAATATCTTTTTTATTGTTGAGATTGATTTTACTTATTATAGAATTTGCATTTTTAATAATTAAAATACATTGCTTATTATGAATTTTATTACACTTTTTTATTTAATATATATGTATGTGTGTAATACTTTTTTTGCCTTTTTTAGTTTATTCAGTATACATACTAGTCGTCGCTGCACGCGGTTCTCGCAAGCATATAGAAAAGAGCCGTGTGAGATGAAAAGAAAAAAATTTTGTGAATGAATGAGAAAAGAAAAAGTTAGCAAGAAAAAAAAACATGGAGTGAGGTGAGAGAAATGTGGAGTAGTGGGTTGGAAGGAAAAAATAATAAAATTACTTTTGTGACCAATAATTTTTTTAAGGAAAAAAAGGATTGAAGAGTAAATTTGGGCATTCAAAAGTTGGTACGCAAAAATGTTTGCTTTTATAATAGTACTAGCTGTAGTGGCACTCGTCCATGTGTGCATATAATAAATATTTTTTTGCACTTTAAAATATATTATTATTATAAATAAGAATAAAATATAAATCATTGCATCACATTAAAAAAATAAAACAAAGAAAAAAATTAATTTATCAATTAGTGAAACTTTGGAAGTTAAATAAGTAGGTTATATTATCAGTTGAAGGGCATTTTTGACCTCATAAAAAATGGTGCAGCAGTGTAAGTAACCGCCGTTTGTGAGCGTGGACGGAGTTTTTTAATAAATAAATTGCTTTTTTAATAAATAAAATAAATGAGGGTAATCTTATTAAAGATACGAAACGGTTGAAAAGCGAGGGAATAGACGAATACGATGGACTCGCTCTCTTCAATTCAAACTCTCACCTTCCACTACAATAACACTCTCCACACGCAACACACACACACACACACACAGATTTCAAAGGATTGATCGATCAGTAAATGGCTGCAAACGGAGCAACAGCGCCGCGGCGGTCGCCGTCGGACTACAGCGAAGTTCAGGCGAGCCGTCTCAGAACCTCGCTCTCTCTCCCCGATGTCCTCAGGAACTCCTTCAAAGTCGTCGACGGTCCCCCTAGTTCTGCCACCGGAAATCCAGGTGGTTTTCACCTTTATCTCTTGTATTCGCGTGGACGAGTGATAAATGCCATGGGGTGTTGGGGATTTAAGAATTTGGACTTGCATGTTTGGTTTATTTGCTAATTGCGAGTACAGGTGTAAGTAATAAGCGTAAATTGAGACACGTGCATGATATAAGTCAAAATGTAGATGAATGAGATTGATAATTAAGTGAGAGGAGAACAGATGTTTAAGTGTCAAAACAATTGAAGTCATTAGGTCATAGGAGATAGAATGGATAGGTTAGTGTAGTTTAAAATGGAAAGCCAGATGGTTACTATTCATTGCCTCACCAAAATCCAGAGGTCCAAAGATCTTATCTACGTCTGACATCTAGAGGCCAGGTCTTAATGCATTAATCTGGAAGGAAAAATATGTTGGGCTTGAAGAACAAGATAGAATGTACATGGCAAAGTTGAATATACTTCGATTCCTTCATTTTTGCATGAGAAAAATTAACTCATTAACTCGTATGGTGTCAATAGATGAAATTGCAAAGCTTTTCCCAGTCCTTTTTGGACAACCATCTGCAAAGATTGTACCTGCTGATCATAAATCTGCAGCTGATTCCAATCAAAGATTAAAAGTTGGTGTTGTCCTTTCCGGAGGACAGGCTCCTGGTGGGCATAATGTCATATCTGGGCTTCTTGGTGAGCTCTTTAGTTTTCATCATGATCATAAATTCTTAGGTCTTGTTTCAAGTTTTCATGATATTATGTTGTTGTCTTTAGATTATTTACAGGACAAGACAAAAGGTAGCACATTGTATGGTTTTCGGGGTGGTCCAGCAGGGATCATGAAGTGTAAATATGTGGTATTGTCCACCGACTACGTTTATCCTTACAGGAACCAGGTAAGAATCTCAATCGGTTTTGACAAAATGAGTTCTCAATGGATAATTTAATCATGGATGAGCGATAGAATGAGTAATATTTTAATGAGAACTCACCGTGCCCATGAAAGATCAATCTTGAAGTTTTGTCCTCATTATCACGTCTTCGTGGATAAGGCAACATAGGACTTGGTATCCTTCTGATGTACTCTTACTGTTGTGGGTTTTTTCTATTTGATAATTACTTTGTTCAATGTACTGGAGCATCTCCATAGCATTGTATCACTAAATTTTTTACGTCATGATATTTGCATGGTTTACTTCGTACTCATATCCATGTACAAGCTTCCTAGAAAGTAGACCATGTCAGTATTTCA